>CM038680.1:563624474-564192850 GCA_021605205.1 Aegilops longissima
TTGTCGTTTCTTAAAGTTTGGGGCTGCGATGCTTATGTAAAGAAACTTCAACCAGATAAGCTCGAACCCAAATCGGAAAATGTGTCTTCATAGGATACCCAAAGGAGACTGTTGGGTACACCTTCTATCACAGATCTGAAGGCAAGATTTTCGTTGCTAAATTCGGGTCCTTTCTAGAGAAGGAGTTTCTCTCGAAAGAAGTGAGTGGGAGGAAAGTAGAACTTGATGAGATAATCGTATCTGCTCCCTTATTGGAAAGTAGTTCATCACAAGAAATGGTTCTGTGACAACTACACCAATTAGTGAGGAAACTAATGATGATGATCATGAAGCTTCAGATCAAGTTGCTCTGAACCTCGAGGTCAACCAGAGTAAAATACGCACCGAGTGGTACGGTAATCTTATTCGGAAGTCATGTTACTTGACCATGGCGAACCTACAAACTATGAAGAAGCGATGGTGAGCCCAGATTCGCAAAATGGCTGGAAGCCATGAAATCTGAGATGGGATCCATGTATGAGAACAAAGTATGGACTTTGGTTGACTTGCCCGATGATCGGCAAGCCATTGAAAATAAATGGATCTTTAAGAAGAAGACTGACGCCGATGGTAATGTAACTGTCTACAAAGCTCGACTTGTTGCAAAAGGTTTTCGACAAGTTCAAGGAGTTGACTACGATGAGACTTTCTCACCCGAAGCGATGCTTAAGTCTGTCCGAATCATGTTAGCGATTGCCGCATTTTATGATTATGAAATTTGGCAAATGGATGTAAAAACTGCATTCTTGAATGGATTTCTAGAAGAAGAGTTGTATATGATGCAACCAGAAGGTTTTGTCGATCCAAAAGGTGCTAACAAAGTGTGCAAGCTCCAGCGATCAATTTATGGTGCAGTGTAAGCCTCTCGGAGTTGGAATAAACGCTTTGATAATGTGATCAAAGCATATGGGTTTGTACAGACTTTGGAGAAGCTCAGATTTACAAGAAAGTGAGTGGGAGCTCTGTAGCATTTCTAATATTATATGTGGACGACATATTATTGATTGGAAATGATATAGAATTTCTGGATAGCATAAAAGGATACTTGAATAAAAGTTTTTCAATGAAAGACCTCGGTGAAGCTGCTTACATATTGGGCATCAAGATCTATAGAGATAGATCAAGGCGCTTGATTGGACTTTCACAAAGCACATACCTTGATAAAGTTTTGAAAAGTTCAAAATGGATCAGGCAAAGAAAGGTTTTTACCTGTGTTACAAGGTGTAAGATTGAGTCGACTCAATGCCCGACCACAGCAAAAGATAGAGAGAAAATGAAAGATGTTCCCTATGCTTCAGCCATAGGCTCTATCATGTATGCAATGCTGTGTACCAGACCGACGTATGCTTAGCTGTAAGCTTGGCAGGAAGGTACCAAAGTAATCCGAGTGGATCATGGACAGCGGTCAAGAACATCCTGAAATACGAAAAGGACTAAGGATATGTTTCTCGTATATGGAGGTGACAAAGAGCTAGTCGTAAATGGTTACGTCGATGCAAGCTTTGACACTGATCCGGACGATTCTAAATCGCAAACCGGATCGTGTTTTTATTAAGCGGTGGAGCTGTCGGTTGGTGCAGTTCTAAACAAAGCGTCGTGGCGGGATCTACATGTGAAGCGGAGTACATAGCTGCTTCGAAGCAGCGAATGAAGGAGTCTGGATGAAAGAGTTCATTTCGATCTAGGTGTCATACCTAGTGCATCGGGACCGATGAAGATCTTTCGTGACAATCTGGTGCAATTGCCTTGGCAAAGGAATCCAGATTTCACAAGAGGACCAAGCACATCAAGAGACGCTTCAATTCCATTCGGGACCAAGTCCAAGTGGGAGACATAGAGATTTGCAAAATACATACGGATCTGAATGTTGCAGACCCGTTGACTAAGCCTCTTCCACGAGCAAAACATGATCAGCACCAAGACTCCATGGGTGTAAGGATCATTACTTTGTAATCTAGATTATTGACTCTAGTGCAAGTGGGAGACTGAAGGAAATATGCCCTAGAGGCAATAATAAAGTTATTATTTATTTCCTTATATCATGATAAATGTTTATTATTCATGCTAGAATTGTATTAACCGGAAACATAATACATGTGTGAATATATAGACAAACAGTATGTCACTAGTATGCCTCTACTTGACTAGCTTGTTAATCAAAGATGGTTATGTTTCCTAACCATGAACAAGGAGTTGTTATTTGATTAACAAGGTCACATCATTAGTTGAATGATCTGATTGACATGACCCATTCCGTTAGCTTAACACTTGATCGCTTAGTATGTTAATGCTTTCTTCATGACCCATACATGTTCCTGTAACTATGAGATTATGCAACTCCGTTTACGGAGGAACACTTTGGTACTACCAAACGTCACAACGAATCGGGTGATTATAAAGGAGTACTACAGGTGTCTCCAAAGGTACTTGTTGGGTTGGCGATTTCGAGATTAGGTTTTGTCACTCCGATTGTCGGAGAGGTATCTCCGGCCTTCTCGGTAATGCACATCACTTAAGCCTTGCAAGCATTACAACTAATGAAGTTAGTTGTGAGATGATGTATTACGGAACGAGTAAAGAGACTTACCGTAACGAGATTGAACTAGGTATTGGATACCGACGATCGAATCTCGGGTAAGTAACATACCGATGACAAAGGAACAACGATGTCGTTATGCGGTTTGACCGATAAAGATCTTCGTAGAATATGTAGGAACCAATATGGGCATCCAGGTTCCGCTATTGGTTATTGACCGAGAATGGTTCTAGGTCATGTCTACATAGTTCTCGAACCCGTAGGGTCCGCACGCTTAACGCTTCGATGACAGTTCATAATGAGTTTATAAGTATTGATGCACGAAGGTTGTTCGAGTCCCGGATGTGATCACGGACATGACGAGGAGTCTCGAAATGGTCGAGACATAAAGATTGATATATTGGAAGCCTATGTTTGGACTTGAATGGTTCCAGTGAAAACAGGATGTTACCGGAACACCGGGGTTACGGAACCCCGGGGTATATGGGCCTTCATGGGCCTCAAGGGAGAAGGAGAAGGGCCGGCCAGGTGGGCTGCGCGCCCCTCCCCTTCCAGTCCGAATAGGACAAGAGAGAGGGGCGCCCTTCCTCTTTCCCCTCCCAATCCTACTCCAACTAGGAGAGGGGAGTCCTACTCGGTGGGAGTAGGACTCCTCCTTGTGCGCCTCCCCTTGGGCCGCCACCTCCCCTTGTCTCCTTTATATCTGGGGCAGGGGCACCCCAATACACACAAGTTGATCTACGGATCTTTCCTTAGCCGTGTGCGGTGCCCCTTCCACCATATTCCACTTCGGTCATATCGTCATGAGCTTAGGCGAAGCCCTGCGCCGGAGAAGTCATATCGTCGCGGAGCTTAGGCGAAGCCCCGCGTCGGTGGAGCATCAACATCGTCACCACGCCGTCGGTTGACGGAACTCATCCCGACACTTTGCTGGATCGAGTCCGGGATCGCCATCGAGCTGAACGTGTGCGAACTCGGAGGTGCCGACGTTCGGTGCTTGGATCGGTCGGATCGTGGAGACGTCGACTACATCAACCGCGTTGTTATAACGCTTCCGCTTTCGGTCTACGAGGGTACGTGGACGGACACTCTCCCCTCTCGTTGCTATGCCATCACCATGGTCTTGCGTGATCGTAGGAAAATTTTTGAAATTACTACGTTCCCCAACAGTTAGTAGTTAGATTTTGTTAGATTTTTTTGTAGTTCATAGATTTTTTTTAATGTGTAGTAATTTAGATGTGTACTTTATAGATTTTTCTGTTATATTTTTTTCATATTGTGTTAGATTTTTATGATTTTTTCTGTTGTAATTTTCATATTGTGTAATTAATTTATGAATATGTTGATATTTAGAATAGAGGAAAAAGCAAAAAATAAGATGAGAAAGTGTTTAATATAATTAGTTAGAAAAATAATAGAACTATAGTTAAACTAGTTTATTTTTAGTAAGTACTACTTTATTTTATTTATAGTAAGTGCTTCATATATAGTTGAACTAGCTAGTTGATTTAATAAACTACTTTATTTAACTATATATAGAAGTAGTTCCCGCATCGACGTCGGCGATGACTATCCCGCATCCTCGTCGTCGTCGACTCGGCGGTGGAGGCCTGTTTGATCAGGGCCATGTTCTGGACTGGGCTCCGCCGGGCTGGTATTGGGAGGTGCTACCTTCCGGGGGACGTAGGTTGGTGAGGAGGCAGCCCGTTGTTGACCCGATTCTTGTTTGGTGGCGGTCACGTGGGCCAGTGACGGTGCCGAGGCTTCCGGACACCGCGGAGGTGGTACGTCACCGTGTCAGCGAGGAGGACGAGCACGTCCGTCGCTACATGGTTGCATTGGAGGGCAGGTTCGACAATACCTGGCAGGTTCTTCAGGGATCTCACTGGAGCTATGATCCTGTGATGGTTCCTTATCTTTGGGTGTCCACCGCCCGTGACGATACCCGTCGGGCGCTACGGTTCTAGCTGTATTAGTGATGCTATATGTATGATAGTATTCGAGGAGTATTAGTGATAATATTTGATGATGTACGGACACAAGAGATGACGTACTTTTGCTTATAATTGAATGCATGCTAATTTGAATACTACTTTATTTTATGATTTGGTTTTGCATATTGAATGCTCATATTGGAAAAGTACTCCTACTTTGAATGCTAAAATTGGAGAGCACTATGCAGAAATCTAGGAGCCCCCTCCCTCATCCACTCCGTCGTGGGGGTAGCTTCTCCTTCATTCCCTTGTGCTAGACAATTTGGTGTAATAATGCACTCGAGAATGAAAGGAGGAGCTACGTACCATCACCGCGATAGTTAATCCGTGATTAATAATAATGATCTAATTTAGGTTTTTTAGTACATATATTTAATTGTACAAGTTTAATATTTGAATTATGAACATAGGCCGGAAATGTCGTACTCGGACGACGAAAACCGCACGGGGGAGTGCGACTGGTGCCACGACGACCGAGGTATGTGCAACAGGTTCATTGAGCTGGACGAAGATCGACGCTTCAACATTAAGCTCGAGGAGACCTTCGATGTTCATACTGATGCATAGCAGCGACAATAGTTTTTTTCGTAATTAAGCACGACTTCAACTATTTTAACGTGTATTTTTCATCTTTTCCAATTCGACTAGCTTATCCCATGCTATGCAAGACGCTATGTCTTGGAGAGGATGAGTTTTGGAGACCATGAAAGTATGGAAACCAAAAAAATTCTCCTAAAGACCCATGATGGTGTGGATTTTCAAGTAAAGTTGTACAATACTGAGAGTGTAACCCATTTTGGTTGTAAAAATTGGGAAGCACTTTGCAAGATGTATGGTTTTGATGAGGGTATGCTTGTCACCATGGATCTTGGTGATCCTATAATCGAGCAAGACAATATGGAGATTTGGGTCCTTGTGGATACACCTCCAATTCTTCCCCCATGTGAGCTTAACATAGTTATTAAGTAATTTATACTGTTTATTTAAAATTAGTTGACAGCTTATTTCCATTGACAGCTTATTTTGATTGTTCAAAGAATGTGCGGAAGATGGTAGACAAAACCCACTACACCGATGGCTCCGAATTAACCTATCAGGAGAAAAATTGTCTGATCGCATTTTGTACTGATCTTGAGAATTACAATGTCTACAATCGAACTCCTCAACATTATGGTCAATACGTGCCACTAGTGCACGTGTTGAACTACGGTAACTACCATGGAGATACCCTGGTAAGATTTTTTACTATTACGACATCCGTGCATCTCTTTGCATACTTCTAAAACTAGTACATCATTGCTAACTACGAAGTTATTACTATGTTTTTCAACAGAGAATCCCAGAGGATTGTGTGCCTCATTTGATGTATCAGAATGGCAGCCTTCATGTTTTGAACATATATCCAGGTCATCCTACGAATCTCAACTGTCCATACCGGATTTCTAAAAGAAGTGGAGACATGACAATCAAAGAACGGAAAAAATGTATGGACAGTCGTAAGGAGCTTCTTGGAAGCAAAAGGAAGCGAAGCGCAAGAATTGGAGACAGGATGATCTCCATTCTTCATAATGGAGAGTCAGGGTCTATATTGTTTTATGCTATTTTACCTTAAGGGTGTTTAGGTCCTACTGCACTTGATGAGCATGTGCTAAGAACAATTATGTAGGGTTGGGTTCGATGACTATGAGGATGATGATCGTATGACTTATTATTAATAACGAGTAGAAGTTGTATGATGATGCATGATTAATAGGACTTGTTATTATATATGATGATGTATGATGCGAGCATGCATGAGTTATTATATATCTGCGGGTGAAATGAACATAGCAGTAGCGTTGGTAAACCAAGGACGAAGATATAAGAGAGGACACTTCTCTCTATTAGCTAGCTAATAACAACCTAAAAATAACCCCCAAAACTTCTAAACCAGCCACTTTTTTTTTTTAAAAAAAAGAAAAACATCAGCTCCAGCCAGCTGCTGACGCGTGGAAGCCTTTTAGTCCCGGTTTATGTCACCAACCGGGACCAAAGGCCCCCTGCCTGGGCTGCCGGCAGCGGCCACGTGGATGCCCATCTGTCCCGGTTCGTGTAAGAACCGGGACTAAAGGGGCGAGGTATTAGTAACGACCCATTAGTCCCGGTTCATGAACCGGGACTAAAGGCCCTTACGAATCGGGACAAATGCCCTGTTTTCTACTAGTGATATTTACCTCATGATGAACTATTTTCCAACCAAGTTTGTGGATTAAAATTCTCACTTTAAATTTGAATTGTTTGAATTTGACTAGGGTTTGAGAGTTGAATTATAATGCAATTAAATTATGACGATCATGATGACATGGCACATTAGCATGTGGTCACCGTAGCATGACACTGTGGGTGTTACATCCTATTTGACACCAGAAAACTTTTTCTTCCTTATCTAACAACAATGCTAAAATGTGTTCCCTTTGTGACACTTCCGTCTATTTTGATTACTAATGGTTTTAAATGACACATGAAAAGATGATTTTACCCCTGATGCAACTTGTGACCAAAATTATTCACATGAGAAGCAATAACTTTTTCCGGTTATTAATTGCAAAATTGGGCAGAACCTTCCCTGTAAACATGCAAAAAATCATGTCTCCATACACAATTATTTCAATTATTTCAGAATTAAATTCAAAAATTGGGTAGAACCTCCCCTATAACTTGATGCCATATCCAGTGGACACATTTCAGATATACATAATTCAAAACACAATTTTCAAATTTGCCAATGGCAAGAAACATAAACATCCATCCTCACATCCAACTACACATATATGACTTACAACAAATCCTGGTTCACATATATGAGTTCAAGTCCACACATACATCATATTAGCAGCCCAAAAGTGTCTCACATCATATCTAGGTTCACATACATAGTCCAAGTCCACACATATATGTATGACATGAGTAGCACAAAAAAGTGACTTTTAGGTTCACATACACGAGTCCAAGTACACAATATGACATGAGCACCAACAAAATTGACTTTAGGTTCACATACATGAGTCCAAGTCCACACAACATGACATGAGCAGCAACAAAAGTGACTTTAAGTGACAGAAATTAGATGAAGTTCATGAGTCGAGCCTTCTTTTGCTTCTTGTGCTCATTGCACGGCTGGCTAGGTAAGAGTTTTTGCTTCTAGTGCCCATTGCAGGGCTGTCAAAAGGCACCTTAGGACCATTTCGATCCTTTTTAGTAAGCTCCATCTTCCTTGTGGCCCTTAAAATAACAATATCATTGTTAAATTGCAGTGCATGTATGGCAGCAGTACATATGGATAATATTTGATTCATGTATGGCAGCAAACAACAACATTAACTATGGATAATATGTGATATTAAAATTTAGAATGAGGAAAGCTCACCTTTTCCCCCCTTTTGCATATCTCTTGTTTGCACATCACTTTTCCACTCGGTGATAGGCTCATATGGTTCAGAGGGATCACAATATGCAATGATCATATCCAGCACCTTTGTCTCCGAGTGTTTTTTAAACATAAGCATCAAATCTTTGTCAGATTTTACTTCTGGACAGGTTTTAAGATCACCATCATAATACTGCACATGTGCAACTTCCATATAACGCGGCGGGTACTTCTCTACAATTGATTCAACCAAATCCTTATAATTTGTCAAGGCACAATCGATGACCTTCTCAAAACAAAAACCTTGTATGTTCTTCCAAGCTTTTTTTGGATTGCCGAACAATTTAATTCTGAGCAAATAACTTGAATTTGGATCCATCCTGCAAATTAAGCACACAATTTTGCATCAAACCTATGCATGAGTATAGCAAGCTTTAGCCTCAATTACACATCTACACAAACTAGCACAGCCCTATATATGCATGATAAATGCTACTGGATGGGATTGCTACTAACATTGCATTCAAACGAGGAAAATACAAACAGAGCAATTGCATTCACTTGAACTCCTACGAATGATACTTACCCATCTGGACACGGCCATGTAGTCAAGGCCAAACAAGCCATGCCCTGGTCTGAAGCACCTGTTAAGGCCGGCTTAGCAGTGCCCTCGCCGGAATCTCTAGCCATGCCGGTGACAGAGCCCCCAGCCACTGCCGCGCCTTGATCCAGGCCGGCTGCAGTTGGGCCACCGCCACCTGCGGAAGCTATCCCGTCGACACCCTCAGTCGCGCCCTCAACAGACCCTTCCTGAGATGCAGCCCCACCATCGCCATTGGACACCAGCGCTGGATCCACAGCGGCGCCAAGGCCTGACCCGCCCGCAGCGCCCTGGTGGTCTTCCCCGGCGTTGTCTCCATCCGCAGCAACGCCCCTATCCATAGCCCCAAACCCCCGCTGCCGCTAGGGTTCGCCGCTGCCGTGCGGGTTGGACAGAAAGGGGAAAGAAGCACAGGTCACGGGGTCAGGACTCGGGAGAGATATTGAGGCCGGTTTGGGCTTTGTTTTTCTTTGTTCTCCTGCTTATTACGGACGGGGGCAATTTCGTCCAACTAGAAAAAACTGACATCGGTCAATGCAGAATTTAACTGTTTCTCCTAACAGAACCGATGGATGTGTTAGAAAGGGGAAAAAACACATGGTGTTAGATAAGGAAGAAATTTTTATGCGTTGTTAAAATAGGGAACCAATATTTAAAACGGTGTTATGTAACCACAACGACCGTATAGCTGCAACAAAATGACGATCAAATTGTGCTGCCGAGGAGAATGAAGTAAAAAAAAACAGTGTGGCCCCATCGGAAACAGTAAGGTTAGTGGGAGGAAGAACCGATCCCACACGGTTCAGAGAGCATTGAAGACGGATGAGAGGTTCACCACCACATCATTGGAAGGAAGTCAATTCTTGCTAATATAAGGTGTAGTAGCAAAAAAGATTTACTAGAACTCACATGTTCATGTCATGTTAAACAAAGAAAGAATCATAATTACAATACATCTATAAGTGAAGAACTATGTGCTCCAAAGCATTTGAAAGGGAAAAACTAATCTTCGCTTGTCTCACTTGTGACATACGTACACATTGAGGCAATACTTACTCGCCACAGATGCACCGAAGGGACGGTGAAGGTGATGGCGATCTCCTCCTCGGAGGCCACGACCGCCGTGTTGACCGTGCCGGCGCTGATGTAGTTGGTGGAGACGTCGTGCCCCGTCCAGACGGATTGCGCCAGTAGGGGCGCGTGCCGTTCCACATGAGCAGCTGCAGCGACGAGCCGGGGTCCAGGCCGTGGGAGAAGGGCCCCGGCGCCGGGTCGCGTGGAGACCTCCAGGACACGAGCCAGCCAGCCTTGCCCGGGTGGCTCAGCCGCACCTCCATCCTTGGCAGGAACGTGTCCGTCGGGTGGTCGAAGCTCTGCCACACCACCGTGCCGTCCGGCAGCTGGATGAGCAGGTTGCCGTCGTTCCCGGGCTCGGCTGGCGCCGCCTGCGAGGACGATCTGCCCACGCCGGGCGTGGTCCAGAGCACGCGGCCGTCGGCGTCGGACAGGACGAGGCTGCAACCGTTGGCCAGAGCGAGAGTCGGGGCGCCGGCGGCCGGGGCGTCTCGGTTGGCCACCCAGACGACGGTACGAGGCCCAGGGATGCTGTGGTACCATATGCCGAGGTACCACCGTGTCGCGGGAGCGGCGGCTGAGTCGTCCGGGGAGAAGAAGCCGAGGCCGAAGGCGCCGCTATCGGACACGATGATCTTCCCGGCCGGGAGCTTGTCCCCGACGGCCAGCTGGTCCTCGGCCGACGCGCACGGGAGGCAGAGGGCGACGACGGCGAGAACGAGGACCGCAACGGGACGTGACAGGTCCATGGATCAAATTCAAGGTGCATGCAGGCACACTACCTCTTGTTTTGGGGACATTTCATCAGGGCAATACATGAACCATAGGTTCGTGCTCTTGGCTGCAGCAAGGCGATGTAGCCACACCACACGATGACACGACTTTGCGAGGTCATACGCACTGACTAGTTTCAGTTCAGCATGCAACCAAGGTGAACTGGTCTCGTCTCCAGTGTGTGCTCGTTACTTACGGGCAAGTGGCCAACAACGATAGCTGAGCCTGCGCGAGCCAAAGTTGTCTTCTACGGAAAATAATTACGGAAGTAACGCACGGACCTCTCTCCACCACAAACTGTGGTGGCGTGCCGCTGCAGTGCACTGTAGCGTGCCTTGGAGCACGACAACAGGCAGAGGAGGAAGAAGGGGTGTTGAAGGGGTAGGCTAATTATAGGACGCGTCTAGTGGGCGGCCGGCCGCCCTGGGATCGCTAGCCAGCGGCCACCCGAAAAAAGAAACCACCTGGTCCCCCCTCGAGCGAAAAGAGGAAGCGGCCGGCCGCCCTGGGATCGCTAGCCAGCGGCCACCACAAAAAGGAAATCACCTGGTCCCCCCTCGAGCGAAAAGAGGAGGAAACAGGAGGAAACAGTCCCCCGCGGGATCACGTGCACCCTCCTCGCCAAACTGCGCCCTGGCTATCTTCTTCCTCACGAAAGAAGGAGGATCTGCCCAGGTTGCAGAATCCACCCCATCGCTCGCCCCCACGCCTCAGCCCCACCGAGGCTGCCTTCTTCTTCTGCACGCCAGAAACAGATCCAAATGCAATTGCCCCCAGCCCATCTTCCTCCTCCTACACAGCCGCCATGGGAGCCCCAAAGTAGAAGGAGCTGCTTCAAGATCTAAAGGGCAGGGTGGTCAGAGCCATACCAGGCAGTAAGATCGAGCAGGTAAGCCCCCTCTCCACTTCACTTCCCCCTTCTTCATGGATCCATGGAGAATCTGCTTCAAAAAAGAGGTGAATCTGGCACATCACACCCATCACACCAGATGTTAAACATGCTGGATGTGTTAAAACAAGCCAACTAAAAACGAGTTCTCTGGCCAATTAAAACATGATTAAAGCCAACTTCTAGTTATTGTTTGCAAAATGAACAAAAAATTGACTGCCCAATGCTTTCTTGAACATGTGCAACGAAAAATTCATAAATGTGCAACTGAACATGCATCCCAGCCAACTGAACATGTATCCTGGCCAACTAAACATGTATCCTGCCAACTAAACATATAGTTGGCAATACATGTTTCTGAGTGAACACTTTGGAAAAAATGTAGATATGTGGAACTGAACATGTTTTCTGGCCAACTAAACATGCATGTTGGCCAAAAACTGATGACCAACTAAGACATATATTCTAGGCAACTAAGACATCGATTCTAGCCAACTGAATGAATAACTGTCCAACTGAACATGCATGTTGGCCACAAACTGCAAAAAAATGCAACCTGGCCAGCTGAGACATCTATTCTAGCCAACTAAAAGCATTGAATGTCCAACTGAATATGTATGCTGGCCAAGTGGAAATCCTGGAAAATTGAGACGTCTATTCTAGCGAAAACCACAAATCTGTAGTGCAACAGGAAAAAGAGGTGAATCTGACACATCACACCAGATGTTAAACATGCTGGATGTGTTAAACATGCCAAAAACTACCACCTGGATGTGTTAAAACAAGCCAACTAAAAACAAGTTCTCTGGCCAATTAAAACAGGATTAAAGCCAACTTCTAGTTATTGTTTGCAGAATGAACAAAAAATTGACTGCCCAATGCTTTGTTGAACATGTGCAACGAAAAATTCATAAATGTGCAACTGAACATGCATCCCAGCCAACTGAACATGTATCCTGCCAACTAAACATATATTTGGCAATACATGTTTCTGAGTGAACACTTTGGAAAAATGTATTATATGTGGAAATAAAAACACGTTTCCTGGCCAACTAAACATGCATGTTGGCCAAAAACTGATGACCAACTAAGACATATATTCTAGGCAACTAAGACATCGATTCTAGCCAACTGAATGCATTAACTGTCCAACTGAACATGCATGTTGGCCACAAACTGAAAAAATGCAACCTGGCCAGCTGAGACATCTATTCTAGCCAACTAAAAGCATTGAATGTCCAACTGAATATGTATGCTGGCCAAGTGGAAATCCTGGAAATTGAGACGCCTATTCTAGCGAAAACCACAAATCTGTACTGCAAGAGGAAAAACATAGGAACTTTTGTCCATGGCTGATGAAGCCACAAACCATATTAACATATTCACACACATAATCTTGTCCCACGCATATATTCTGGTCCCACACCTATTCCAAACCATATTAATATGTTCAAATATACCAGATCTAGAACCATATTAACTATAATCTGTCCTCCACTTCTTCTTTCTTCTTTCACCTGGATTTTCCTTCTCAAATGTAGCATCCAATTATGTGCAGAAAAATCTGAAAAGAGCTCCTTGCGAAACAAAAACCTACAAATCATTGCAACAAAACAAAAACGGAAAAGGTAAGAAAAACTCTGTAGCAAAAAGAAGTCATGCTCTTGCCAGTTATTTACTGCAAACTGTGCAACTAACATAACAACTCTGTGCAAACAAAAAAATTCATAACTGTTATAATAAAAGATTATGCTACGGTCATGTTGCTTTTACGTTGTTTGAAACACAGTTTTTCTGTGGTTACCAACTGATGACATCAATTTCTTCTTTTTTATATATGTGCAGGGAGTGTGTGGCAGCATCCAAAAACAAAGGGAAAAAATGCTTGATCTCAATGAGTTGCCTCCAGATCTGAATGAGCTTCCTCATGATATGGATCAGCAGCAACCCAGCATACAACAAGGAAACTGGACAGAAAATGGTCGATCTGTTTACTACACGCAGGCAAGTCATGATGGTAACCCTACGGGCCATGACAATGTGGCAGGCCAGTCATCAGCCAGTGGTGCCCCTGTAGTGGTGTCTTTGCAGTCAGAGAGCCATACTCTTGATGACACAGGAACCGAGGCAAATGTTCCTGGTCCAACCAGGACTGAGCTAGGAGCTCGGGCTATTGACGGAGCTGTGCAAGTAGAAGAAGGAGAGGATGAGGCTGGTTCTCAACCTATGGAACCCTATGTTGGCATGAGGTTTGACAGCCTTCAAATTGCTAAGGATCACTACAACAGTTACGCACTACGGATGGGTTTCTCTATCAAGATGAACACCTCTAGACGGTCACACCGCACCAATGAATTGATAAAACAACAGTTTTGCTGCAACAAATTCAAGAAGCCCAAAGCTGATGATGGAGGAGCTGAGGCTCCTCCTTACCTGGACCCTATTCCAGATCCAACATCTGTTAACAGTGATGAGGAGATGGAAGAAGAACCTCCAATATTTGCTGAAGAGGAGGGTGGTACTAGTAAGAAGAAGAAGAAGCGCAAACGCGAGACAATAAAGCAGACTGAATGCAAGGCGAAAATGTTGGTGAAGCTGATAGATGGGCGATGGGAGGTGACGCACTTTGTTCGTGACCACAATCATCCACTCGTGAACAAACCTTCATTGTCCAAATACTTGAGATCCCACCAAGGCATCTCACCTGATGAAAAGGAGTTTCTGCGCATCTTGTATAACTGCAACTTGACTACAGGTGTGGTGTTTTTCTATATCCCTTGAAGAATTAAGTTTCCCTCTAGGCAGTCCAGTGTGCAACTGTTATGGTACTACTGTGCAACTGAAATGGCTTAACTATGCAACTGCTGTCCAACTTCCCATGCTTTTTATATTTCACTTTTGGTGCTTCTTGTGCAACTAGATTGTCTTTACTGTACAAAGTGTTTTTAAAAAGGTGCAGCTAGGTGTCCATTTCCTGTGATTATCTTCTATGCCAACACGTGTCCTATTACTGTGCAGCTGGATGTGCGCATTTGTGCAACTAAAAAAAGGATATACTGTTTGATTTTGTATTATGCGGGGACTTAATGATGCATGTAATGGCAGAGTTCTATGGATCTGAGATGATGGTGCCGTTCGGACCAAAGGCAATAACAAATCTTTGTACAAGTTTCCGTAGAGATGACACAAAGGAGGGTGATCTGATTGAGACAATTGTGCACTTCAAGGATATACAAAAAACCGATCCAGACTTCTTCTATAAGGTGAAATATGATGAAGAGGACAGAGTTGTCAACATATTTTGGGTAGACGGCTTAGCTCGAAAAGCTTATACGGAGGCGTACCACGATTGCATATCGTTTGACACCACCTACATGACCAACTTGTACAATATGCCTTTCGCGCCCTTCATAGGAATAAACCGACATGGCCAATCTTTCATGCTGGGTTGCGCGTTTGTGAGGCAGGAGTTGGCATCGAGCTTTGATTGGGTCTTTGGAGCATTCCTAGAGGCTATGGATGGCAAACCTCCTGACAACTTCATCACCGATCAGGATGGTGCGATGAGGCAGTCAATACAGAGCATCTTTCCAACCACCGTGCACCGTTGTTGTCGATGGCACATCATGAAAAAGGCTCAGGAAAAGGTTGGTTGGTTGCTGTGCCGGAATCCAGGACTCTCTGATGATTTCAACAAGTGTGTTGACTTCAGCTTCACTATAGACGAGTTTGAGCAGAATTGGGCTGGGTTAATGATGAAGTATGAGGCTATGACACACACGCACTTTGAGAAGTTGTACGAATACAGGTCAACTTGGGTGCCGTGCTACTTCAAACACAGGTTCTTTCCCTTCCTCCAGTCTACACAGCGTAGTGAGGGGTTCAACGCCGTCCTCAAAAGATATGTGAACCCACACAAGTCAATGCTGAACTTCGTCAAGCAATATGAAAAAATACAGAACCACATCCTTGCCAAGGAAGGCTGCAATGATTACAGGACACAACACCTTGAGATTGAGTTGTGGTCCAACTTCCCAATAGAGAAGAAAGCTTACAAAACCTATACTAGAGACCTTTACCGCAAGTTTAGAGAAGAGTTTGAGCTGATTGGACGTTATAATGCATTCCAAGTTATCTGCTGATGCGTTTGAGCTCAGACGAACCAGGAATTTGTTGTAAATATGGTTCTCGAAACTACTTGGTGTAGGCAAGGGTGGAGGAGGGTTCCTATTTGTGTGAGCGTTGTAAAATGGACAAGGACGGCATCCTCTGTTGCCACATCCTCAAGGTGTTCACCCATGTTGGCGTTGATGTCATACCGGAAAGGTACCTGCTAAGACGGTGGACACCTACTGCTGTACCTAGTGCGCCAGGGACTGGTTATGAGCAACCGGATGAAATGCCTCCTCAATCAAAGAAGCGGATAAGGGAGAGGAACATGATATACGATTTTCGGAAACTAGCAAAGTTTGCGAGTGGTTCTGATCCAGCACAAGCTATTGTATACAAGCATATGCGTGCAGCACGTACCGAGATCGGCCACCTGAACAAGTCCAAGAAAAAGAAAAAACCGACTGCTGCAACGGGGCCATCAGATGATGGCAACCCTCGAGGACCTCCTCCACCTCCAGGCAGCAATCAGGGGGCTCATCATCTAGGTAATTACCTGCCCCAACTCCTGATCTAACTAGGCGTGTAACTTCAGTTGCACACATCATTGTGCCCAGTTGCACACACCATGGTAGCCACTTGGACAGAACATACTGCCTAGTTGCGCACGCTGTGTTAGTTCAAGCATCAAGATAACACAGCTAACTTATTTTTCCAGTTATGCATATATGTGATGTCAACCCTCAAGGACCTCCTCCCCCTCCTGGCTGTACACGGCATCCTCCGCCACCTCCTCAACCGCATGCTCCTCCCAATGACCCTACAGGCAGCACTCAGGGGGCTCGCGCTCAGGTAATTACCTGCCCCCAACTCCCCATCAAACTAGGTCTGTAACTCCAATTGCACACATCATGGTGCTCAGTTGCACCGAACAGGCTACCTAGTTGCGCATGCTGTGTTAGTTCGAGCATCAAAAAGATAAACACAACTGACTTGTTTGTCCTGTTCTGCCTATAGGTGATGCCAACCCTCAAATGCGCACTCGAGCACTGGCAGCATGACCTGCAAGCGTGAACGATTTCAGACACAAATACAAGATGTAGCTAAGAAAAACAGTAAAAAGACTTGGTCAAGTTAAAAACGGGTTGCAACAAGTATCTGCCAACTAACAGATGTGTCATGTGCAACTGGACATGCTGTGGGTGCCAACTAAAAAAAGATTGATGATGTGGGCACAATACTCACCAAGTCTTTCTTGTCGAGACGGTTCTTGTAATCAAACATCTTGTTCATCTCATTCACATTGTGGATCCCTTGCTGTAAATTTATCTGCAGAGATTATAAAACATGGCTCAAAACTCCTTAGTAGGTGAAAGGCCTCCCTCAAATGGTCAACGAAAAAGTGCTACAGAACAAAGATGAGAGTAAAAAGAAGGTTTTGGAAAAACTTACAGAAAACCTCAGTGGCATAACAACCTTCTTTGACCCTTCTGGTAAGTTATCCATTATGTGTAAGATTCCAGTCTCGATAACAATTTTTGACAACCATTGAACCGGCTTCATCGAATCAACTAACTCCTTTAAAGAAATGTAGAAAGCACCATACCTGATTATCTCAGGGCTGATTTTTTTTGAAAGCAATAAAAAGACAAGTTAGCTCTGTTCTGTGTGCATGAAAATGAAAAAAGAACAGTGTGCAACTAAAAGCCCTGTTCTGTGCAACATACTATGCTTTCTGTGCAACTAAGTGGCCGGTACTATGCAAATGAAAAAGATATGTATGTAGGCTGTGGGGAGTTAGTTTACCTGGTAGCTGCATCATCTGCTCCTTTGTGATGCCTGACCCAATACAAGAGGGCAGCGTAAAGCTTGTTCACTAACTCATTGGTGCTGAAAGTCTTGTTCTTGTTGTAGTCGATGAATGGAGACCTTTGAGATGCTGCGAGCCTTCTTACCCTCCTCTGTCTTCGTGCAAGAGGTGGCCCCGAAGAACTGCTCGTGCCAAGTTCTGGTTCTGCGCATATCGGGGTGTGGCAATTCTCTGGTGAACCAACATCTAGTTCTTGAGCTATTGCCTTGCCAGCATCAGCAGCATCACATCCTTCATTCACAGCTGCTGGGTCTAACTCACACTCATCGATGCTGATCACACCGGCTTCCGCTGCTTCTGCTGCTGGAGCAGGTGCTGGAGCATCACCATCTATGCCGAGGTCAAAAGATGGTGCATCACAGAACCCGTCACCATGATAAGAGTTTGATCTTCGTAAGGCTTCAAGGACCAGGGCATCTCCTTGCGGCACAAACACGGGTGCATCATTCACTGACTTGGTTCGCAATAGTGTTGTAGTTGGCGGCCTTGGAGGCTTGCACCTACTTATAATGTTGAACACCTCCTCTTGTGTTAATGGTTGCTGAAAGACAGCTCTTGGGGATGGCACTTTGATAGTTGGATGACCTCCTTTTGTGTTTGGCATTGAAGCATCTCTATCAGTAGGCACCTTGGTGGTTTTGACTGACACATCAGTTGGCACACTGGTATCTGTAGTTGGCATCTTTCCAGTCTGAGTTGGCAGCAACCTGGCAGAACTTGGCACCCTTGCATCAATGGCTGCGGTTCGCAGCTCTCTCTCGTATCTGAACCCCAAATCTTTTGTGGCGTGTTCCCCCTTTGCGCCCCTGGCAAACTTGACAATCTTTCGCTTAGGTGGTTTTGGTGGACTGTTGAAAGGGAGTCTTCCCTTGATATGTTGAACTTCTCGACATTGGTTGGCTCTCGCTTACTACTGTTGGCATATCAGTTTGAAGCACAGATTCCTTGACCATGTTTACTTCAGCATCTCCACTCACCGTCTTCTCCTTGGTTTGAGGCAACTGTAGATTCTTCTTAATTGAAACTGCCGTGGATGCTGCCTTGATCTTGCTGGAGCTTAGGTCAGGAGCTGCTTTAAATATTCCTTGTATTTTTCCTTTGAATGAACCCACCAAGACCCTTTCCCGCTTCCTCCATGTCAATTTGATTCTTTTCAGCTTCAATTGATAAGAACAGGCTCTTGTCAATGGCAAAGTTGATCTTCTCACACATATCTTTGTCGCTTAAATCTGGCACGGGAAAGCTGGTTGGCAAAGCTGGCTTCAAGTTGCAGAGCTTGAACATATCAATGCTGCCCTGAGACTCTCCTTCATCATTTTTCTTTGACTTTGGAAAATCCTTGTCTTTCCAGCAAGTCTTGTCAATCAACATCTGTAGTGTGCTCCTGCTACTCAATGAATTGCTGCTGCTCGCAGGGTTGGCATGAGTGCTAGTCCTCCTGGATGTGTTGCCACCTGTACCACCAGAAGCAGGGGCGTTGTCATCATCATCGTCATCGCTGCTATCGCTGCCTCCATTGGATCCCCCTTTATCATCACCATAATCATCCTCGTCTTCTTCATCCTCGTCTTCTTCGCTCTCATCGCCATCACTGCTGCGCCTTTGTCTTCTCCCTCTCATCGCCATCAAGCTGCTGCCGCTTTCTCCCGTCCCCCTCTCGGCCTCAACTTCTTCTTCCTCCTCCTCTGCATCACTATCTTCTTCCTTGTCCTCCTCCTCCTGCTCCTGTTCCTCCTCATCCTCCTCCTCCTCTGCATCTTCTTCATTGTCATCCTCATCCTTGTCCTCCTCCTCTGATTCATCCGCATCTGTCTCCTCATCGTCACAAGATCTATCGCTGCTTCCATTTCCTCATCTTCTTTTGAATCATCCTCAACAAATTCTTCTTCTTCTTGTATAGTTGACCGCCATCTCTTTCTTTTTGGAGCACGACATGATGCCCCAGTTTGCATTGATGGCTGCTGTACGTAAGGATCAATATCTGGTTCCTCGTCATCAATCTTGGCAACTTCTTCAATGAAGGTGCCAACCTGTTCGATTCTGAGCCTTGCACAGCTCATTGACCACTTTCGCAATTTTGCCTTTTTCTCGCATGAACACAAAAAGATTCAAGTACTGATTCAGTTAGAAAAATAAATAAAAAGTAAAATGTCTGAATCGACCATGATGTGATAAGCAAAACGACTAATACACACTTTCGGCCAACTAAAAACATGATACTAGCCAACTACAAAATGCACTTGTGGCAGAAAGTAAAACCATGCATTTCTGCCAAAAGTTGATGACAATGGTTGTAAATGAACACTTTGACTATCCAAAAGAACATGTGCAACTACAAAAGCTTATATGTGCAACTGAACATACATCACAGCCAACTAAATTCTGTATTTTCGCAACTACAAAAGTTATACATGTCCAACTAAACATACATCCCGCCAATAGAAAAATATTAGTAAGTGATACAAGTTTCGCATGCAGAACACTAACTCATGGATTGTATGTTATTGGTAACTTGATGCCACAAATGCTTCAGCTTGCAAAATTCCACCAAACAGTGGTGTCTGCTCCGTGCCTCTATACTCCTCTTTAAGCTGATGTGAAAAAAAAAGTGAAACAGAAAATAACAAGGTTATCAAAATAGATTTGTGTGTTTAATGAAACCACACATTACAACCTGTGCAACTACAACAAGATACTGGAGTAGACAAAATCAACTATACATATATGCAACTGAACAAAGACACAAAAACTGTGCAACACACATGGCACCTAAAAAAAGTTCCTACCAACTGATGCAACACATCTGTGCAACAAGATTAGTAAAACTGTGCAACTTAAAAAAGATGGTGTGCCAATTTAAAATGAACATGTGTGCAGATTGCCAAACTTAAAGCTATAATCTGTGCAACTACATGCATTGTTGTGCCAACTGATGACAGTTTTCTGTGCAATTTCCAAAAAATAGTGACCAGACATCAAAAGAATATAGAAGGAAGACACTGTTGAAAAAAACAAAAAGAACTCACTTGTAATTTGCCGAACACACCAGGAGAGATAGTATCCTTCTTGATCACCTTGGCAATTAGAGTACTATCCCATGCATTCGATCGTATCGCGCAGTTGCTTACTGGGATGTCATGTACGAGCGCATCAAGGTATAGTATCTGCACCAGACTCAAACAAAAGAAAAAGCCAAGTTCAGTTATTGTTATGAGAATTTCAGCAAACTATAACTGCACAGAAAGAACAGGAACAGATGGAAAAAAGTGGTCGTTTTCACTAACCATCAAGTGATACAAGCAGCAGCAAACAGTTTGCTTCTCCTGGTCCATGTTCCGGAAAGCTTCGTTAATGTGTTCTGCTACAAACAGGCAGATGTTTGTATTCTTTAGCATTTGATGATCTAGCACAAGTCCATAACACTTTGGGCTGAGCTTCAAGGCTGTGGTTGGTGCTAGAAAAGTGCTGAAGGCAACCGCAAGCCAAGCCATAAAGAATGTGTCATCCGTTCTTCCAGCCATATGCTCAATCATGTTGAGCCATGTGGTGATCTGGGGATGAGAATTTCCAGTTATGTTGAAAGTCTGTCTGAATCTCCTAGTGGCATCCTTGTCAACTAAATATCTGACTTTTGGACCCTTGTTTGGGAGATCAAATACCCTCTGAACACTGTCAGCATCGACACGGATCCTTCCCCTTCCTGGGAAAACCATTTCAGAGGTCTGTGGCTGGTAGGACTGCACCAGGAACTTAGTGAGGTCCGCTGGAAGTGTGTCTGATAAGTTCAATAGCCCCCCGACCGACCTCGAAACTAGCTCTGATTTCTGTAGTGGGGTTAGAGAGGCGTTGAAATTTGCAAAGCGCGCTGGTGATGCCCTTATCCTGCCTGCTTGTGATGGTCGCTCCACATCTTCCCCTGGAGCCACCTCAACTCCTTCACCACTACCCTGTTGATTAGAAAATGAAAGCATTACACAAACATTAAACACAAGAGAAAAAACAAGAATGAAAAGAAAACTAGCAATCATCATTTGAATCGGTATTAGAATGAGCTATATATTCATAAAATGGATCATGCCAACTAATATGATGTATTTGTGCAACTAATAAAGCTCATGAGCACAACTGCAAAGATTGCCAGTGTGCAACTGAATGTGCGACAATAAAACAGTAAATAAAAAAAGAAAAAAAAAGAATATATAGCAATCATCATTTGAATCGGTATTAGAATGAGCTATATATTCATAAAATGGATCATGCCAACTAATATGATGTATTTGTGCAACTAATAAAGCTCATGAGCACAACTGCAAAGACTGCCAGTGTGCAACTGAATGTGCGACAATAAAACAGTAAATAAAAAAAGAAAAAAACAAGAATATATAGCAATCATCATTTGAATCGGTATTAGAATGAGCTATATATTCATAAAATGGATCATGCCAACTAATATGATGTATTTGTGCAACTAATAAAGCTCATGAGCACAACTGCAAAGACTGCCAGTGTGCAACTGAATGTGCGACAATAAAACAGTAAATAAAAAGAGAAAAAAACAAGAATATATAGCAATCATCATTTGAATCGGTATTAGAATGAGCTATATATTCATAAAATGGATCATGCCAACTAATATGATGTATTTGTGCAACTAATAAAGCTCATGAGCACAACTGCAAAGACTGCCAGTGTGCAACTGAATGTGAGACAATAAAACAGTAAATAAAAAAAGAAAAAAACAAGAATATATAGCAATCATCATTTGAATCGGTATTAGAATGAGCTATATATTCATAAAATGGATCATGCCAACTAATATGATGTATTTGTGCAACTAATAAAGCTCATGAGGACAACTGCAAAGACTGCCAGTGTGCAACTGAATGTGCGACAATAAAACAGTAAATAAAAAGAAAAACAAGAATATATAGCAATCATCATTTGAATCGGTATTAGAATGAGCTATATATTCATAAAATGGATCATGCCAACTAATATGATGTATTTGTGCAACTAATAAAGCTCATGAGGACAACTGCAAAGACTGCCAGTGTGCAACTGAATGTGCGACAATAAAACAGTAAATAAAAAAAGAAAAAAACAAGAATATATAGCAATCATCATTTGAATCGGTATTAGAATGAGCTATATATTCATAAAATGGATCATGCCAACTAATATGATGTATTTGTGCAACTAATAAAGCTCATGAGGACAACTGCAAAGACTGCCAGTGTGCAACTGAATGTGCGACAATAAAACAATAAATAAAAAAGAAAAAACAAGAATATATAGCAATCATCATTTGAATCGGTATTAGAATGAGCTATATATTTATAAAATGGATCATGCCAACTAATATGATGTATTTGTGCAACTAATAAAGCTCATGAGGACAACTGCAAAGACTGCCAGTGTGCAACTGAATGTGCGACAATAAAACAGTAAATAAAAAAAGAACGAAACCTGGCAGCTACAAAAAGTTCTAGTGTATGTGCAACAATAAGAAATGATATTGCAACACAAGAAAAACAGTAACTAAAAAAACCTAAAGGTTTGCAAAGAACTATTCAAATAGCTCATAAACACACACAAAAAACCCACATACCTCAGCATCTGCTGCGGAAGATGCGACAGCTTCTCCAGCAACTGCTGCCTGCACAAAAAAATGACCACTGATGTCAATTATGAAAAGTTGCCAACTAGTGAACTACAAGATGCCAACTAATGCCAACTAATGTCAACTGTATTTAAATCAAAATGACTAGAGACGTCAACTACAAAAGGTTGTTATTGACAGACTAAAAACAAAAATACTGTTCGGAACTGCTGCATAATTTCATCACTATCTAAAAAAAGCGAGAAAAACACTTATATTTGAGATTTTACTTACCCTAGAAGATGACTCAGCTCCCTTGCCAAGTGCTGCACGTCTAGTCCGCTTTACAACACGGAACTGATCAGCATCCTAAGAAAAAAAAATAAAAACATGAGCATGGGAAAAAATAAAAAAAATGTTATATGACCCAAACAAAACCAAAAAATGGACTTGTGTCATCAACATGCCACTTACCTCAACATCCTCTCCCTGCTCAACACTCTGTGCAGGTCGTGGCTGGCGATTAGCAGGACGCTTCGAGTTCCGGCGAAAAGGCTGACTTCCAGAACGCTGGTTAAGCAACCAAAAGAAAACATGAAAAAAAAGACATTAGCATACATGCATAAGTTGAAAAACAACTCAAAAACAAAAGAAAAAAAGTGAATAAAAATACATCTCCTTGATTGCCACCCGCATCTCCTCCTATTATAACCATTTTTGCCCTGCGGCAGGAAATACAACAAAAAAACATAGTTAGAAGATGTGGACAACCAACTACTACAATGATGCAGCCAACTGGGCAGTAAACCTTGTGCAAACTGGACATC
This sequence comes from Aegilops longissima, assembly GCA_021605205.1. Lineage (NCBI taxonomy): Eukaryota > Viridiplantae > Streptophyta > Magnoliopsida > Poales > Poaceae > Aegilops > Aegilops longissima. The sequence continues at coordinate 563,648,194 of CM038680.1, forward strand.
AAATAAGCCAACTAACTTTTTTCTGCCTAATTATTACTTGCCAACTGTGACAAGTAATACCTAGACAGAAAAAAGTTAAGTAAAGGCAACAAGCTTAGTGAGATAACTTATTCTGAAAAAAGCGTCCCTAGTTGAACACGAAGGGAGACACATGAAAACAACCACATCCACAACAAAAGACTTGCACATTGAGAAAAATTAAAATGGAAAATTGGCAAGCATTGGTACTAATTTGCACAAATCAAGGGGTCCTAGTTGCACAAAGCAGGAGAATACCACCTAGTACAAGTAAAACCAACTAAGTAGAGCAACTGGCACAAGTGTATAACATATGAATAGCCAACTTAGTAAAAGTGATGCAGCCAACCGAGCAGGCAACTTGTGCAACTGAACACAGTATAAACAACCACCTAGTACAAAAACAGTGAGCCAACTGACCAAAACAACTGCTGCAACTGCAGAGCATATGGACAGCCAAGTACTATATGGACGCAGCCAACTGAGGAGAATTTTGTGCAACTAACCACTTAAATCTCTGAACACCAACTACGAAATCAGCCAATGCATTGCACACAACAATGCGCACATCTAATACAAACTTACAGAATAACTAAGAATCATGAACAGATCTCAAATCTCTGCAAATTTGAATGGAACATGAAGTAAACAGCCAACCGAGCAGGCAACTTGTGCAACTGAACACAGTATAAACAACCACCTAGTACAAAAACAGTGAGCCAACTGACCAAAACAACTGCTGCAACTGTAGAGCATATGGACAGCCAAGTACTATATGGACGCAGCCAACTGAGGAGAATTTTGTGCAACTAACCACTTAAATCTCTGAACACCAACTACGAAATCAGCCAATGCATTGCACACAACATTGTGCACATCTAAGAATCATGAACAGATCTCAAATCTCTGCAAAATTGAATGGAACATGAAGTAAACAGCCAAATCGCCCTAAAATCGCGCAAACGGGGACTACACGTTGACCCTGTCCAGCCACCCCCGTGCCGTGAACTACGCCTCCAACGATTCCCCCGCGAGGAGAACCACCCGCAACCCGTCGCCGAACTGAGCACTCCGCCGCGACGCCCCGTTCGGTGGAGAGGATAGCGAGGAGGAAGACGAAGACGGAATGGGGAGAGAACTCGCTGTGGCGAGGGATTTCAGGCCACCTTGTAGATCCCGACCACCGTTGGGCGCGTGCTGCGAGATGGGACAACGGAACTCAACGTGACCTCGCATTCCCCTCGCCCTAAAATCGCCCTAAAATCGCAGGAAATCGAAGATAAGCGGGGGTAGTTGGCGCCGTTCCCGAACCCTAGAGAGCATTCCCCTCGCATTTCGGCACCATCCGCGCTCCGCGAGATAGAGAAAGGGAGGAGAAGCATGTAGAAGTGGAGGGAGAGCATACCTCCGGCGGCGAGGAGCACCAGCGATTCCCCCGCGAGGAGAACCACCCGCAAGCCGCCGCCGACCTGAACACTCCACCGCGACGCCCCGTTCGGTGGAGAGGATGGCGAGGAGGAAGACGAAGATGGAATGGGGAGAGAGCACGCTGCGGGCGAGGGATTTCAGGCACGGATTTCGAAAACCGCCGCCCACAACCCCCACTACTCCCCTCCTCTACCGCTTACAGATGGGCCTGCCCACGTCCGGATATGGACAACCGCCCACGACCGCGGCGCGGAGCCAATCCAGACCAGGTGGCACCTGGCGGATCCGGGCGCGATCGCTGGCGCGATCCTGCGGCCAGGAATCAGCCGCTCGTTTTGGTTAGTTAGTGGCCGGCCGCTTTTTAGATTTTAGGATGAGGTCCATATATCTATCTATATTGTGCTCTTCACACCACTCCCTCAGAACTTCTAAAAAAACATCTATCTATATTTATATATCATTATATATTTCTTCGGGTTTTTGGTCCGTCCATATACCGATATAAACTTTATCCATCCACTTACAATTCATCTATATATACCACTATAAAAGAAAAAGAGGGCAAAAAACCAGATCATCCTATCCATCCAAACCTTCAATTTGATGGTCTACATCCCTCCAACATACTAAACGTGTTTTACGCTTTAATTACCCACCATGACATTACTTAATTATTTACCAAATATTGCCATTGGGTTACCATCGTTCCCCGACCACGTCACTCCCCTCTCGCAACCAGCGGTTTTGGCACCGCCCCACCCCTCGCCCGCCCTCTTGCTGCAGCCGCGCCGTCTGCACCAGCGCCGCCGCGCCGCCGCGCCGTCCACGCTCCAGCCGTGCCTCCCGCGCCACGCACTGCCGCGCCGTCCGCACCAACGCCGCCATGCCATCCACGCGCCGCCGCGCGGCCCGGACCGCCAAGCCCGAATCGCCGCGCCGTCCACGCTCAAGGCGCCTGGACCGCTGCCCCGTCCACGCTCAAGACGCTCCCTCCCCAAGCAGTTGCCGCCGCTCGCTCCACCAGACACTCGACACCCACACGACGCTGCCACCGTGCACAGCAGCAAGGATTCTGTGGCAGAGGCGTGGAAGAAGAGGATGAAGGGGGTGGGGTCGTTGCCGGCGATGAGCACAGCTCCAAGCAGGCTCTTCGGACGAGGTTTCCTCTCTCTCTCTGCCCCTCTCTCTCTCTCTGCAGCAAGGAGTCGCATGACCCACCACGCTCTCTGCGCCCAATCTCTGTAACCTCTCAGTACATGAACAGATTTGTGTAGAGTCTAAGTAACATGGCACGACAATTTTATTGATCCCGCATTCATGAAAATTTATTTAGCTAGCTAGTAGTTTCCAGGAATGCGATGTGCATGTACGTAGTAGTTTGCTATAGCAGTGTTCCTAGGTTCGGACGTGGAGTTTCTTGCTCCTGGTGTGAACAGTAGAATAAAAAAAATAAAAAAATGTCAAAAAATTCTGAATTTTTTTTGTGGCATACTTATACAAATGTTTGTTGTGCACGTAAAATTTCATCGCGAAATCACATTGGTGGAAGGTGTGGTAAAAAAAACAAAATCGATGCTCTGAAAATGTTACTTACAAAAGCATTTTGCATCTCTGATTTTGTTTTTTTCGGCACGACTTCTACGGATGTGATTTCATGATGAAAATTTTTATGCATAAGAAACACTTGTGAAAGTATGCCACCAAAAAAATTCAGAATTTTTTGAATTTTTTTTCTATTTTTTTGATTTTACTGTTCACACCAGGAGCATTTGCTCCTGGATGTAGAATGGTACTTTCGTGTTCCTAGGGTTTACTTGACTTGACCCGGGCTGACCTGTGGCCTATAAAAGGAGATGAATCCCATCGGCTGGAAGCAGGCCATTTCACTCCGTATCAATCAAGCCTCCTCTACTAGTGCTTGTGTGTGAGCTCAACCGGCTGTCCTCTACAAGTAGCAGTAGTACGAGTAGCTCCATCAGTGTATGTGTGTGCTTTGCTAGTGTGCATGAGCACAGGTAGTACTAACACACAACCGCTACTCTGTGTAGTTTAGCTCTTCCTCGCCTTCGTCCGATCCTCGGAAGCCGGCTACTCTGTAGTTGGGCTAACATAAACATCCGTAAATAGAGATTGAAAATGATGCCATGATAGTAGGCCATTCATGATTAGCTCCATAATCTCCAATTACTCTTCTTTCTTGTTGTCCAGATCTTCATGAGCAGATAACCTTTCAACAAAGGATGGATGGGGGTACACTATTTGGATCACTCTGCAGAACTGAAATAGTTTTATGAGTACATACTTCACAATTTTCAGATCTGAGACACAGATAGACTCAGTTTGTGCCATCACATTAGTGAAAATAGATGTACAATGATGATAAGTATTTGTATTGTTGCTTCATCATCCCTTGCATAGACTGCACTGCGCGGATCCCGTCGTCGCACTCCATGCCCGGACTGCACTGCCCAAATGCTCCCGTGATGGCCGCCACACTCCTCGCACAGACACCATGGCCTGGACGCAGCAGCTCAACGGCACGTCACTACGCCTAGATTGAATTCAGCAAAGGAACTCCGGTCTTTCAGGTATGCTATTCCTACTTTTATGATATGAGTCTTGCTACACACACGATGAAATTGGACGATGCACAGACGATGGATTAAATCTGCCGGACAAACGTTGATTGAGAAGGGCGTCGGCCGCTGGATTTACGTGTCGTGCATAGATCGGCCACTTGTGTCGTGCATGGAGCAATTTCGTTATGATATACTTATTGCTTGAGGACGGGTCCATGTTGTGATAGATTAGGAAGTCTCTTTCTGAACTGTCCAAGCAGTTATGGATGATGCAATGTCGATGTTCCTGATTGATACCCAACTATGAATCAATCACCTTCTATGCTCTTTTTTATGTTCTTCATGCATGTGCTTTCTCCTATGTTCTGGAGTGAAATTTTGAACTAAACCGGGGAGCAGTGGACGTGTCGATTGATATGTTACTTTAATGCCCTCTTCTCTCTCTGCTCTTTCAAACCATGGTCCTGGGAGAATACTTTACCACGACTGAGAAGAACTTCAATAAGGAATCAATTGGTCAAGCAATTTATTGTTTGGTAATGTTTGTTTTTGCTGTTGCAGATGTTGAGTACAGGGCATGGAGTTTCATTTGATTCAGCTGCCAATTACTTCATCTAGAAGCAACCCTTTCCAATGTTAGTAAATTTGTTGAGGTTGCTGTGAGTTGCTTCATTTCTGGCATAACATATTTAATTTTTGTTCTATATTTTAGACAACAAAAATCAGACCTCATCTTTTAGTGGGTTGCATTGCTTCACCAATCTTACTTTTGCCAAATAATCTCTTTACTTTTTTTGTGCGATTCCTTGCTTCAGAGGTAATATGCCATTTATTATATTTGTATTACCCTGTTTGCTCATTGTGCCTTGCTCCACAAAATCCTACATGTACTCGCTCCTTGGCCAGGCATCCGATGAAAGAACAGAGAGGAGCTGGTCTTAGTCAATTGCGCCAAATCATGGGAAGGCTACAGGTGAGGTGGTGGAGAAGGATGCCATAGTTGTGGAGGTTGTTGCACGAGTGACACTGGAAGGCGTTAAGGCAAAACGAGATGCGCATGGGTGACTCTGAGCACCGGTCAGTTTTTGCCTCCTGTACTTTTATGTATTGGTGTGTGAGTTTGTGCTTGCTTAGAACTTTTGGCAGAATCTGATTTTAATGCCATCATTCGTGCAATGCTTTTACTAAAGTGCATATGTCTGAATGTCCAGATGCGCTTGCAAGCAGCTCAAATAAACTCGGCATTTCGTTATCTCTTTAGCCTTCCTTCGAAACAATTTCATATCGATGATTTCAGCTGCCACCTAAGAAGAAAAATGTTGCTCCAGGTGATTACGATTTACTGTCTATTTTAGCGATGTTAACGTTTCGTCACATGTAAAAGTGATTTGGTGTCTTGCACAGAGCTGCTGAATTTTTTCTTCTAATAGTTGATACATGCATTCTGTAGTATGTTTTGTGCCCTATTAAAGATTTAATTTCCAATATATAGATACACCTTTGGGTATATGATATCAATAGTTGCTTCCTTCATCGGAGTAGGTCCAGGAAAATGTGTGGACCAGGATTATTTCGTTCTAGAATGGGAAGGTAAAAGGAAGAGGAATATTACCTCTCTTGATACCACGTTTCATAGCAAGATCTGTGGCACAGTTATGTGTTTGCTGATGTTTGAATAATCAATGATTTGGTATAACTTCTATTGTTTCTTTTATGGAATACTTCGGTTAGCCAAATACTAATCTTATGTTGAGAGAGATGGACTAGCTCTTGGGATAATATTCCTACACACTCTAGAGAACATTTAATGTAAAACTATTTAGGAAGGTCCCGATTCTCTTCGTTGCACTCAGTTAGCCAGTGGTCTCTGCAAAGGTTGTCACTGTGTATGCCACCACATTTATGAAAAAAAATATCAGATGTTGGGTTGCAGGGACCACTTTTTATTGTAAATTACAGTTTTGTCACATCTGCGCAGACCATTGGAGATCCAGGCTCTATATTTTCATCAATAATTTGGGGCATTCAACATACCATGCCTCACCCAATATTGCCCCGAGGGTTACATGCAAGCAATATTAATAAGATGATAGGTCCAGATAGGTTAACCATATGCTTGACAAGGAAACTGTGAACAAATTTCACAATAGTAAGTCTGGACAATTGGACATGGCATATCTCTTTGTCTTCTCCGGATGTACAAGTCATTTAAGATTATATTTGTTTACTACTCATGTTACTTCACATCAGATTAAGGTTATGACAATGTGCATTTCCCCCCAGCATATAAATGCTTCCAGATGCATTTATTTAACCAAAGGAGTGGTGTTTTATGATATATTGTTTCGTATTGGGATTTAAAAGGAAAGAAAAATAAAATATGAAAATTTGTATCTGTGGCATTCACAATTTTGAAGAACGGCTGGCAGCAGCTCAGGAATAATGAGGACTAACCTTGCCTTTGTATAGAAATATACTCAGTACATCTCTAGCAGATCCCGCAAAACCAGTTTATGGTTCCTCCTAAAATGGATTTGCGGTACCTGGCACGGAACAGGTACCGCAAATTTCTACCGTAAAAACGAATATTCCACAGTTGGTGCTTTTGTTGGGACGTCGGTTGTGGGGATGGCTGGAATCAGGAGATGGCGGCCAACGGTTTTCTGGTATAAGGGGAGCTAAAAAAATTGCCTCCAAAACTCCATATCTTCAGGGCGAGGGAGATGTATAAATTTTTACGGGACTGGCTGTTATGCGGGATCTGGAATGGCCTTTTCTTTCGCCCAAAACCGTAAAATATTAGTTATTTTACAGGATCAGACCTTATACGAATCTGGTAGATATGCTCTTACGTGCATTACAAAGTAGAATGTCTAAATTATGCTCTTAAGACATTTTTGATCATTTGGAGGGAGTACCTTTTCTGAAACAATGAGAATGACCATCCTTGGTTGTACAAAAACATGCTAGGTTCGTTTGCAATATTTTTGACTATTACTATCTTCTCTGTGCACGTGAATTTTCACGTGCATGCTTACTAGTAAAAGAAGGAAGAAATAGAACGCCGCACATACATTGAATATAAACCGGAAATTAACCAACTCCGTGGTAGACTCCCACGAAAAAGTATCCTATATAATCAGATCTATTTCCCACGGGTCCGAAAATCCTCCACGTCGGCCTCCCCCAACACGAGCGACGTGGGGCCCCCACCAGCCTCAGAGACATGCAGGAGGATGATTGCTGGACTTCACGCTGGTGTCGGCTATGGGCTGTCCGTCGAAGCTCCCAGACTTCAGAGCAAGAGAATTTTCCACAATGCCCTTTATACTCTGGTTCCTTGCAACAAACCTGGTATATGACAGGAGTCTTCATATGCCTATTAGCTAGCACGCACATACAAGGATGAATCCATGCAAAGCCCTCCAAGTGAATATGTGAACTTTGGAGGCACTGATCTCCCCCATAAAAAATTCCATACCGGATGTGGGTGGATTCTTTTGGCAGCTTCATTGATATGGACCCTTGTTCTGTTCTCCATCGCGACACTTCTGGATATGCTGAATTGACTGTGAATCACCCCTGTCTTTGTGAAAACCCAAGCAATGAAATATGGTTGCCCATGTGACGACAATGGGATGCGCAAAATTCATGCAGCGTCAATAGGCCAAAAATTCTCAGAAATCAATTGTTCATTCGAACCTCCTGAAGTTGGGTCAATTGAGTCTTGAATAGTCTCTAGTAAACACTGTCCTCGCAGGGTCACGACCTTGCGATCATAAGTTCCTGGAATCCATTGATCCTCCAAGATATTAATCATAGCACCATCTCCTGCTCGCCATATAGCCCCTTGTTTGAATGTTTTCGAGCCCGCCATGATACTCTACCAGGTGAATCATGAACCTTTCTTCAAGGTTGCCATTAATAATTTCCCATCTGGATAGTATTTCCCACGCAGGGGCTGAGCACATAAAGTTTCTGGCTTAGCTAACAATCTCCAACACTGTTTTGCCAACATTGCCTTGTTAGAAGTGTAGATCTCTAAACCCCATGCCCCCATCATATTTTAAGACAGACATCTTCTACCATGCCCGCCAATGTATCTTCCTCTTTCCTTTAGAGCCACCCACCAAAACATCGCAATGACATCGCCAATGGTCTAACAAATATTCTTTTGGTATATTAAAAACTGACATGGCATAACCTGACAATGGCCTTATAAAGTGGTAGCTACCTTCTTTTTACAATTTTTCAAATAACCAATGTGAACCTGTTATCCTGTATAAAAAACTGAAACTATTTTTTTCAGTTTTTATTTTTGTAGGTTTTATTCTTCTTTTTCCTTTTCTTTTCTTTTTTAAATTCGCGAACTTTTTTTAAAATTGATGATGTTTTTCAATTAATGTTTTTATTCAATTTTATGAACCTTTTTTTCAAATTCGATGAAAACTTTTCTTAAAGTCGGTTAACTTTGTTCAAATTTCATGAGTTTTTTTCAAATTCGATAATTTTCTTTCCAAATTTGATGATTTTTTAAAATTGATGAACATTTTTTTCAAACAAGTGAACTTTGTTTATGGTTTGTGATTTTTTTTGAAAATCCATGATTTTTTTTCTGAATTCGCAATTTTTTCTGATTTTTTATGAATTTTTCTTCTTTCAATATTTTTTAGAAGTCAACACGTCATCGAGCGACCAGTGGAAAATCGGCCTATCGATCGAGCGCTCGCATCTACATGGGCCGGCCCACCAGCGATGTCACTTGGGCGGCAGGAAGCTTCGCCGGCACTCAACGGTGGCATATAGGAGCTCCCCGTGCTTCCATCACCGGCCGTCAGGTGTGCTAACACTACCTCTCAAAGTGACTTTCACCGATCCCGAATCAACAGACTGAAACCAGCACGTTTGATGTCGTGCACTTCGAAGGCATCTCTGTTCTTCAGCTTAACTACTCGTTTCTCCGAACCTTTGAATGTCTAATGCATAACTTCTCTGAATAATTTTTCAGTCTAGCATTGTAAATATTTCAATTTCAGCAACACATTCATACCATCCATTTCAAGGCTGATCAACTCAACATCCCTGTAAATACGTCTTTCATTCATATCTCTAACAAATGCTTTACAAATCTGGGGTTTCCACCAGTAAAAAAAGAGTGGAACACCAGGACTAGTGCAGCTTCCTTCTGAAGAATGTTGCAGTTACTACTGTACTACCGGCCTCGCAGAACTGTCATGGCCATGGTGTTCCTGGTGTTCTCTAGATCGCTTCTCTGGCTCTTCTCTCTTATCATTTCGATAAAAGCATGCTGCACTGGCATCAGACGTGCATCCGGCGGCCACCATGTGCGGTGAGCAGTAGGAGGGAGATGACCCAGGCTGCTGGGCCGGCCCGCACTGTGCACTAGGCCCAGTGCTCTGAGGCCTTTTCTTTTCTTCCATTTTCATTTCTGTTTTCTTTTTTACTTAGCTATTGCTTTGCATTTATTTTAAATAGCAATTAGGTTTAGTAAAATAGGAAACTTGTCCCACAATTAGCATTGTAGTTTAGGACAGAGCCACAAAAATTTTGGCGGACATTTGAATTAATTTGGGTTTTTTTACAATTCTAAAAGCTTTTAAAAAAGTTGAAAAGGCACTGAATTAATTTCTAGGGCCCTTTTAAAAAAATAATGGTGTTGTTTTTCTTAAGCAATATTTGTTTTGAAATATTCACCTCATGATGAGCTATTTTCCAACCAAGTTTGTGGATTAAAATTCTCACTTTACATTTGAATTGTTTGAATTTGACTAGGGTTTGAGAGTTGAATTATTTCTTAATGCAATTAAATTGTGACGATCATGAAGACATGGCACATTAGCATGTGGCCACTGTAGCATGACACTGGGGGTGTTACACCCTATTTGACACCAGAAAACTTTTTCTACCTTATCTAACAACAATGCTAAAATTTGTTCCCTTTGTGACACTTCCATCTATTTTGAGTACTAACGTTTTTAAATGACACATGAAAAGATGATTTTACCCCTTGTGCAACTTGTGACCAAAATCATTCACATGAGAAGCAATAACTTTTTCCCGTTGTTAATTGCAAAATTGGGCAGAACCTTCCCTACAAACATGCAAAAAATCATATCTCCACACACAATTATTTCAATTATTGCAGAATTAAATTCAAAAATTGGGCAGTACCTGCCCTATAACTTGATGTCATATCCTCTGGACACATTTCAGATATACATAATTCAAAACACAATTTTCAAATTTGCCAATGGCAAGAAACATAAACATCCATGCTCACATCCAACTACACATATATGACTTACAACAAATCCTGGTTCACATATATGAGTTCAAGTCCACACATCCATCATATTAGCAGCCCAAAAGTGTCTCACATCATATCTAGGTTCACATACATAGTCCAAGTCCACACATATATGTATGACATGAGTAGCACAAAAAAGTGACATTAGGTTCACATACACGAGTCCAAGTACACACAACATGACATGAGCACCAACAAAAGTGACTTTAGGTTCACATACACGAGTCCAAGTCCACACAACATGACATGAGCAGCAACAAAAGTGACTTTAAGTGACAGAAAATAGATGAAGTTCATGAGTCGAGCCTTCTTTTGCTTCTTGTGCTCATTGCAGGGCTGGCTAGGTAAGATTTCTTGCTTCTAGTGCCCATTGCAGCGCTGTCAAAAGGCACCTTAGGACCATTTTGATCCTTTTTAGTAAGCTCCATCTTCCTTGTGGCCCTTAAAATAACAATATGGTTGTCAAATTGCAGTGCATGTATGGCAGCAGTACATATGGATAATATTTGATTCATGCATGGAAGCAAACAACAATATTAACTATGCATAATATGTGATATTAAAATTCAGAATGAGGAAAGCTCACCTTTTCCCCCCTTTTGCATATCTCTTGTTTGTAGTATCATCCCCATGCTCTATATTGTTGTTAGGTTCACTATGCACATCACTTTGCCACTCAGTGATAGGCTCATATGGTTCAGAGGGATCACAATATGCAATGATCATATCCAGCACCTTTGTCTCCGAGTGTTTTTCAAACATAAGCATCAAATCTTGGTCAGATTTTACTTCTGGACAGGTTTTAAGATCACCATCATAATACTGCACATGTGCAACTTCCATATAACGCGGCGGGTACTTCTCTACAATTGATTCAACCAAATCCTTAAAATTTGTCACGGCACAATCGATGACCTTCTCAAAGTAAAAACATAGTATGTCCTTCCGAGCTTTTTTTGGATTGCCGAACAATTTAATTCTGAGCAAATAACTTGAATTTGGATCCATCCTGCGGATTAAGCAGACAATTTTGCATCAAACCTATGCATGAGTATTGCAAGCTTTAGCCTCAATTACACAGCTTCACAAACTAGCACAGACTTATATATGCATGATAATTGCAACTGGATGGGATTGCTACTAACATTGCATTCAAATGAGGAAAATACAAACAGAGCAATTGCAATCACTTGAACTCCTACGAATGACACTTACCCATCTGGACACGCCCATGTAGCCGAGGCCAAACGAGCAGTGCCCTGGTCTGAAGCACCTGCTAAGGCCGACTTAGCAGTGCCCCGGCCGGAGTCTCTAGCCACGCCAGCGGCAGAGCCCCCAGCCACTGTCGTGCCTTGACCCAGGCCCGCTGCAGTCGAGCCATCGCCACCTGCTGAAGCTACCCCGTCGACACCCTCAGCCGTGCCCGCAACCGACCCCTCCCCAGACGCAGCCCCGCCATCGCCATTGGCCACCAGCGCTGGATCCACAGCGGCGCCAAGGCCTGACCCGTCAGCTGCGCCTTGGTCATCTTCCCTAGCGTTGTCTCCATCCGCAGCAACGCCCCTATCCATAGCCCTAAGCCCCCGCTGCCGCTAGGGTTTGCCGCTGCCTCTAGGGTTCGCCGCCGCCGCGCAGGTTGGACAGAAAGGGGAAAGAAGCACGGGTCACGGGGTCAGGACTCGGGAGAGATATTGAGGCCGGTTTGGGCTTTGTTTTTCTTTGGGCTCTTGCTTATTACGGACGGGGGCAATTTTATCCAACTAGAAAAAAACTGACATCGGTCAATGCAGAATTTAACAGTTTCTCCTAACAGAACCGATGGATGTGTTAGAAAGGGAAAAATACACATGGTGTTAGATAAGGAAGAAATTTTTGTGCGTTGTTAAAATAGGGAACCAATATTTAAAACGGTGTTATATAAGGAATTTTCTCATCTTTTAACCACAACGACCGTATAGCGGCAACAAAATGACGATCAGATTGTGGTGCCGAGGAGAATGAAGTAAAAAAACAATGTGGCCCCATCGGAAACAGTATGGTTCGTGGGAGGAAGAACCGATGTAGAACCTTCCCACACGGTTCAGAGAGCATTGAAGACAGATGAGAGGTTCAGCACCACATCATTGGAAGGAAGTCAAATCCTTGCTAATATAAGGTGTAGTAGCAAAAAAGATTTACTAGAACTCACATGTTCTTGTCATGTTAAACAAAGAAAGAATCATAATTACAATACATCTATAAGTGAAGAACTATGTGCTCGAAAGCATTTGAAAGGGAAAAACTAATCTTCGCCTTGTCTCACATGATCGAGCGACCAGTGGGAAATCGGCCAATCGATCGAGTGCTCGCATCTACATGGACCGGCCCACCAGCGATGTCGCTTGGGCGCTAGGAAGCTTCGCCGACACTCAGTGGTGGCATATAGTGTAAAACTAGAATATTGGGGCAACTGCTCGACACCCTTGGGGGTGCGGCTATCTCATTATATATAAGTACCAAAGGGTACAAGTACAAGTACAACACGTATACACAAGTCTACGTATCCATATACAGTCTAACACCCTTCCTCAATCTTAACTGTGGCCTGAAGTACAAACTAAGTTAAGATTGCGCCTGCAGCCTACAAACTGTGGTTGTGGAAGAGGCTTCGTGAAGATGTCAGCAAGTTGATCCTTTGATGATATGAACTGGATGCTAAGCAGCTTCTGTGCAACACGCTCTCGAACAGAGTGATAGTCAACCTCAATATGTTTTGTTCGAGCATGAAACACTGGGTTAGATGATAAGTACGTAGCACCAATGTTATCACACCAAAGCACTGGAGAGGGAACTGAAGGAACTCGCAACTCCCTCAGCAAGGACTGAACCCAAATGATCTCAGCTGTCGCATCAGCAACTGCTTTGTACTCGCTTCGTGCTACTGCGAGATATCGTAGCCTGCTTGCGAGCATTCCACGCAATCAAGTTGGGACCAAGAAACACTTCATACCCCCCGTGGATCGCCGGTCATCAGGACTACCAGCCCAGTCAGCATCAGAGAAGGCCGAGATCTCATAAGACGGCGCACGCTGGAGAAGCAAACCATGAGATGCAGTGAGGCATATATATCGCAGAATGCGCTTCACAGCGGACCAATGGGATGTCGTGGGCGCATGAAGAAACTGACAGACACGATTGACTGCATAAGAGACATCTGGTCTGGTGATAGTAAGATACCGCAGGCCTCCAACAAGACTGCGGTACTCGGTGGCAGCATCGAGGAGAGAGGATCACCATCAAAAGCGGATAACCGATCAATGGCAGACATAGGAGTAGCGACAGGTTTACACTGCAGCATACCAGCACGACGCAACAAATCCAGAGCGTACTTCTTCTGAGTAAGAGTGACTCCAGCAGAAGACCGTGACACCTCCAGACCAAGGAAGAAGTGCAGAGAACCGAGATCCTTAACAGCAAAATCACCACTCAATGCAGCCACAAGGCGGTCTGCCGCAGCATCTGAAGAACTGATGAGAATAATATCATCAACATAGACCAGCAAATACATCGTAACCTCAGGGCGTTGAAGAAGGAACAGTGATGTGTCAGCAGTAGAAGGAATGAACCCAAGTGCTCGCAAAACCGAACCAAGACGTGCATGCCAGGCACGGAGAGCCTGCTTAAGACCATAGAGCGCCTTAAAAAGACGACAGAGATGATTAGGACGTGCAGGATCCACAAACCCTGGTGGCTGACGCATATAAACCTCCTCCTCCAGGACTCCATGCAAAAAAGCATTCTGCACATCAAGCTGACGGAGAAACCATCCTCGAGTAACAGCAAGGGATAGTAGCGCATTTAATGGTAGTAGGCTTGATAACTGGACTGAACGTGTCTTCATAGTCAAGACCATACCTCTGTTTGAAGCCCTTAGCCACTAACCTTGCTTTGTAACGCTCAATGGAGCCATCAGCATGCCATTTAACTTTAAACACCCATTTAGAGTCAATGATATTGACCCCAGACACTGGAGGAACAAGCTGCCAGGTGTCATTCTTCAGCAATGCTTGAAACTCCTGTTCCATCGGGGCACGCCAGTGGGGAATGCCTAGTGCAGCCTGAAAGTGGCGAGGCTCAGCAGTGGGATCCGCAGCAGCATGAGCCATGCACGCGGCGAGCCACGCAACAGTCCCATCGGCCCGGATCTTAGGCTGAAAAACACCGGTCTGACTGCGCGTGCGATGTCGAGGAGCAACAGGTTGTGGTGACGACGCAGGGCATGATGCAGGCGACAAAGAAGGCGACCCCGAGTCGCCAGGGCTCGCGCCGGAGCTACTGGGCGTCGGGGAGGCGGGCGGTGTGGCGCCCGACACGGCCACGTCGCCCAGGCCCACACCGGAGCCGCTGAGCGCCGAAGAAGCAGGCGAGTCTGGGGTGGCCGGCCCATCGGGAGCCGAAGCCGGCCCAGGCGAGCCTGGCGTGGCTGGTCCAGGAGCAACCTCCTGCGAGGCCAGCTCGGGCAACTCCCACGAGGCGGGCGAGGACGCCGCTCGCGGAGCGGGGTCGGGCGATGCCCGCGAGGCAGCCGCGGGCGCAGCTCTTGCGGGTTGCGGTGTGCCGCCCGATATGCATGCTCCATGCACGCGATCGTCCTCCGGACGCGCCAGTGCTTGTTCTTCAAGGAGCTCGAGACGAGCGCCACGGCCAACACCTGCAGCATGGTTAGGGAGCAACACAGGAGCATATGCAACATCCACAAATTGATCAGGCAGAGGTGTGGTAGAAGAAGCGTCTGGCATAAGAGTGATAGAGGTATTCGGAAGTGCACGAAAGGGAAACACATTCTCATCAAAAACAACGTCACGAGAAATGTAAACGCGATTAGTGGGAACATGTAGGCATTTGTACCCTTTGTGAAGGGAACTATACCCAAGAAAAACGCACTTTTTCGACCGAAACTCTAGC
The DNA here is from genome assembly GCA_021605205.1 of Aegilops longissima. NCBI lineage: Eukaryota > Viridiplantae > Streptophyta > Magnoliopsida > Poales > Poaceae > Aegilops > Aegilops longissima. The sequence goes on from CM038680.1 coordinate 563,663,491, forward strand.
TTATGTTTATTATATGGACGCAAATGAGGCCAACAGGCACACCAGAAGACTTTGAGAAAGGTGTAGTCTGGGATTTCATTGAGCAAGAGTTCAAGTGGGGTTTTCATATTCAGTAGTCGTGAAGGAAGCCTATTGATCAAAAAACAGTCAGTGGAGAAAGCATCACTCCAGAACCTAAAAGGTACGGAGGCACGAGCCAACAAAGTGATGCCAGTTTCTACAAGGTGACGATGCTTACGTTCGGCAGTCCCATTCTGCTGATGCGTATGGGGGCAAGACACACGGTGTGTAATCCCAAGCTTGTTAAAGAATGAGTTGAGGTTGTGGTATTCACCCCCCAGTCGCTTTGCACATGAATAATTTTCTGGCGAAGGAGACGTTCAACATGTGCTTGAAACTGGATAAACACATCAAACACATCAGATTTTTTCTTAATAAGATAGAGCCAGGTAAACCGACTGTAAGCATCAATGAAACTGACATAATAATTATGGCCACTAACAGACGTTTGGGCATGACCCCATACATCGCAAAAAATAAGCTCAAGAGGATGTTTCACAACACGACTAGACTTTGAAAACGGGAGTTGGTGACTCTTGCCCTGCTGACAGGCATCACAAATAGTTTCAGCAGTTTTATTTGACACAACTGGTAGCTCATGACGATGCAACACATGACGGACTATGGGAGCGGCAGGATGACCAAGTCGCGCGTGCCAATGTGAAGGCGGGACACGAACACCACTGAACGCCTGAGGAGAAAACTGCATGGGAGGTGCGGTTGGCGCGTCAAGTGCATACAAGCCATGGCGAAGAATACCGCTAAGCAGAACGGCCCTCGTGTCCCGATCCTTGATAAAGAAACGAAAAGGGTGAAATTCAGCAAGGACATTATTGTCACGAGTAAGTTGTGGAACAGACAACAAACTACGCGAAGCAGTGGGAATACAAAGGATGTTAGACAAATGCAGTTTTCGTGAATTGTGTGCAAGAAGGGATGCCTGACCAACATGGGAGATGCGCATACCTGCTCCGTTAGCGGTGTGCACCTGATCATGACCGCGATATGGCTCCTGGACCGAGAGCTTGCTCATGTCGTTGGTGAGGTGGTTGGTAGCTCCCGTGTCCATGTACCACGAGGGATCAATCGAGTAGGATGGAGTACGCCCGTGCTCATGACCCACCACCGCAGCGGCCGCCTGTTTTTCATTCCCCTTGCCATTGTTGCCGAGGCCAAGGAAATCTTGCTTGTAGCGGCGATGACAGCGAGAAGCTACGTGGCGCTCAATCCCACACAGCTGGCACGCCTGCTGAGCACCACAACTGGGGCAGCAAGCCACCGGCCGCGATCCCCCTGTGATGGACGACGCGGCGCCCTGTGAGGGCTGAGATGTGCCCGCCGGCTTGGCAGGGAGCGACGGCTTCTGCGATTTGCCACAGGTTGCAGCGTTAGCAGAGGCAAACCTCGGAGTAGATCGACGCGCTTTGATGCGCTGTTCGCGACCAAGGAGCCGCGCATACAGTTCCCGTGGCGGGAGAGGCGCCTCGCGCCCATGGACGTTCTCAATGAGATTGTCATAGTCATCATCGAGGCCATTGAGCACATGAGTGGTGAAGTCCTCATCTCCAAGGGGCTGGCCAATGGAGGCCAGCGTGTCTGCAAGTCCTGACATCTTGTTGAAGTACTCCGTGATGGTGAGGCCTCCAAGCTTGGTCTCCCCCAACTCAGTGCGGATAGAGTGAGCACGCGCCTGAGACTGAGAGGCAAAACTGCTGTGAAGTGCAGACCAAGCCTCCCGGGATGTCGCGGCGAAGATGACAAGCGACGACACGCTCGGAGTCAGCGAGGACTGGATGGCCGAAAGTATCGCCTGGTCTTGGGCCACCCACACATGATGAGCCGGGTGATACGGCAGCGGACACGGGATAGAGCCATCAACATAGCCCTCCAAGTAGCGACTCCGTAAGAGAGGAAGCACCTGCGCCCGCCAGGATAGGTAGTTGTCCGATGTAAGCTTCACCGGAAGAAGATGCAAGAAGTAGAACGGCGATGGCGCCGGAGCATAACCCGCATGGGGACCCATGTTCTGCCCATCATGGGGAGCGAGGGCCAAGGACGCCTTGTAGCCAGGACCGGAAGGGGCATCGACCGGTCCAGGCGTGGCCACCGAAGACACAGCGGGCACGGCGCCGTAGGTCGCGCCATAGGGTGACGGCGCTATCTGTGACGGCGGGGGCATCGGCCAGGTAGAAGGCATCGGTGGCGCGGCGCCGTAGGTTGGTGCAGGGGCGCCGTACCACGGAGCGTAGGTCGGGTAGCGCCATAGTAGGGCGGAGGGCTCCAGGGTTGGGGAGCCGCCTGCAGGCGGACGGCGCAGCGCCGAGAGAGGTGGCGCGCAAGGCGAAGGTCGAGGCGAGGCGCCACCAGTGGCGATCGGCGGCTGGGCAGGTTCGCCCGCCTGCCTCCTGCCGCCGCCGCCCGCTTCGCAGATGGCTTTCGGCGGCAGCGACGGCTGCCGCCAAGCCGTGGCGAAGGGGAGGAGGCGAGGAAGGGCGACGAGGGAGCGACGGGCGCGCCAGCAGGAGAGGAAGCCGAGGCCATCGGGCTAGGCGGCGGCAGCGATCGGCGGAGGCGGCGATCGGCGGAGGCGGCGGCGGCAGCAAGGGGTGCAGCGGAAGACGGGAACCCTAGTCTGATACCATGTAAAACTAGAATATTGGGGCAACTGCTCGACACCCTTGGGGATGCGGCTATCTCATTATATATAAGTACCACAGGGTACAAGTACAAGTACAACACGGATACACAAGCCTACGTATCCATATACAGTCTAACATATAGGAGCTCCCCGTGCCTCCATCGCCGGCTGTCGGGTGTGCTAACACTACCTCTCAAAGTGACTTTCATCGATCCGAAACAACAGACTGAAACCATCACGTTTGATGAGGTGCACTTTGAAGGCATCTCTGTTCTTCAGCTAAACTACTCGTTTCTCCGAACCTTTGAATGTCTAATGCATAACTTTTCTGAATATTTTTTCAGTCTAGCATGGTAAATATTTCAATTTCAGCAAGACATTCATACCATCCATTTCAAGGCTGATCAACTGTACACTCCTTTATATACGTCTTTCATTTATATCTCTAACAAATGCTCTACACTTCTGGAGTTTCGCCCAGTAAAAAAACAAAAAATGGAACACTAGGACTAGTGCAGCTTCCTTGTGAAGAATGTTGCAGTTACTACTGTATATACTACACTACCGGCCTTGCAGAACTGTCATGGCCATGGTGTTTCTGGTGTTCTCGAGATCGCTTCTCTGGCTCTTCTCTCCCATCATTTCGAGAAAAGCAGGCTGCACCGGCGTCGGGAGGGACAACGACGACGCGCTTCCGTTCTCCAAGATGGACACGACGGACGACATGAGCGGCCTCCGGCTCGGGTCGTCCTCGACGCAGAGAAGCCCGACGTGGATGCACAGCGAAGCCTCATCCTGTGAACAGCTCCCTGCCATGGATGGATCCACCAGCTTCCCTGCCTTTCCTTCCCTCCACAGGCTCCATGCCTACATGAAAATAATAATAATGAGATCGACCATTTATGTGTATGTGTTTTTTTTCAAAAGATGAATATGGATTTGGGCATGGCATGGACTGAAATAAAAAAGGCATTGGCAGTTTTAGTTCGGGTGCTTACATAGATTATGAGGCTGGGAAACTCCATGATGCCCTCGGTTGCGCTTACCCTGATGCCGCTCACGGTCTCCAGCAGCAGCACGCCGAAGCTGTACACGTCGGACTTGACGGAGAAGACGCCCTCCGTCGAGTACTCGGGAGCAATGTAGCCACTGTCCACACATAGTATTTGTTTCGTGAGAAGAGGTGCCACATTTTTCATTTTCTGTAAATTCAGTCAAGTTTTCAGATAACTCACTATGTTCCGACGACTTTCCGGGTGTTGGCCTTCACCTGGTTGTCCCCGAAGATCTTTGCCATGCCGAAGTCGGCGATCTTGGGCCTCATCTCTGCATCCAGCAGCACGTTGCTGGCTTTGAGGTCCCTATGTATCACCGTCAGCCTGGAGTCCTGGTGCAGGTAGAGCAGCCCCCTCGCCACCCCCTTGATGATCCCCAGCCGCGTCGGCCAGTCCAGCACCGCTTTCCTAGCACTGTCTGCAGAAACTAAACGTGAGAAACCATGGCAAAAAAATAAATTCAGTTACTTACTTGAGCTATATGAACATTGTATGTACCGAAGAGGATGGCGTCGAGGCCCTTGTTGGGCAAATACTCGTAGATGAGCAGCTTCTCGGGCCCCTCGGTGCAGCAGCCGAGGAGGCGGACCAGGTTCCGGTGCTGCAGCTTGGCGATCAGAGTCGCCTCGTTCTTGAACTCCTCTGCTCCCTGCTCTGAATCTTTGCTCAGCCTCTTCACAGCGACCACCTGACCGCCGTCTAGTTTTGCCTTCCCAATGGTAAACAGAAACAAGTAGTGGAGCAAGACCATGTTTTTTTTTTTCAAATTTGGCTACTGAATTTTGTGTTAAACTGACAGAAGACGGAAGTTCAGGTGACTGAAAGACAGGTGAAAGATAGCATACCTTGTAGACCTTGCCGAAGCCTCCGCGCCCGATCATGAGGGCCTTGGAGAAGTTGCCCGTGGCGGCGACGATGTCGGCGAACCGTATGGACGGGAACTCGAGGTCTCCGGTGTGATCTCCCTCACCGATCTCGCTCGACGTGTTTGTGGTCCCGGTCCTGATCCCGGGCATTAGCGTCTTCTGGCTCTCGGTTTTCCTTGTCTTGTCTGTAAGATTGTTGTGGTGAGATGAGCATCCTGTCTAAGAATGAAATGGTTGGGCATGGCATGTTTAGAGGTAAGAAAATGTAACTGTACCTCTGAATCTACAAAACCATAGAAAGAAAATGCATGTGAGCAGCAGGACAGCTGCTGACACCGGCACTGCTATCTTCACGGCATTTCCGCTGGCCTTTCCACCTGCACGTGCAAATACACGGCAAAAGTTTGATGAAACAACGGCAAACTTTTGGTTTGAATTCAGTAAAATACAACGGAACTCTGAAAAAGTTTGGTTAACCTGGGGAAGTGGAAGCAGCAGCGACGGGCACGCGGAGGTAGAGCGTCTCGCCGCCCCAGCGCGGGCCGATCATCTGCGCGTCGACGAGCTCCCCTGCCCACACGATGCACCGGCTCAGTTCCCCCTTGGCGCTGCTGCTCTGCAGGTTGGCGTACGCGTACGCCTCGCACGAGCAGTTGGCGGCGCACCTCGCCGCGCACTCCTCCGCGCTCCGGTTGCCGGTGTCCAGCGAGAACTTGTCCGGCACCTTCATGGTCGGCATCGCCACGAAACCCACCCCCATGCCGCCGCCGCCGCAAGGCGGCAGCGCCTCCTTCCGCCGGCACCCCTGCTCGAACACGCCCGCGCTCCAGTCCGACGCGCTCGCCGGCTCGAAGCCATCGAGGCACCTGCACGCGGCCGGCGCGGCCGTGACGTCGCAGTACCCGTACGCGCCGCAGCGCTTGTATGTGCTGCACTCGCTCGACGGCCACGACAGGAGCGTGGCCCACGCTGACACGGTGCTATTCCAGCTAAGGAGCTGAAAGCTGCCGGAGCTGGTCACCACGTACCGCGTGGGCGCCGCGCCGCCGGAGAGGGTGAAGGCGATGGAGATCTCCTCCTCGGTGTCGACGATCGCCGTGTAGAGCACCGTGCCGGCGCTGAGGTACATGCTGGCGACGGCGTAGCCCTTCCAGACGGGCGTGCGCCAGTAGGGCCGCGTGCCGTTCCACATGAGCAGCTGCAGCGACGTGCCGGGGTCCAGGCCGTAGGAGAAGCTCCCCGGCGCCGGGTCGCCGGGGGATTTCCAGGACACGATCCGGTTGCCCTCCCCCGTTAGGTGGCTCAGCCGCACCTTCATCCCCGGGACGAACGTGTCCGTTGGGTAGTCGAAGCTCTGCCACGCCACCGTGCCGTTCGGCGACCGGACGACCAGGTTGCCCTCGTTCGTCAGCAGGGCCGGCGGCGGCGACGAGGACGAGGAGGACGAGCCGCCCACGCCGGGAGTCCTCCAGAGCACGCGGCCGTCGGCGTCGGACACGACGAGGCTGGAGTCGTTGGCCAGCGCGAGCGTGGGGCTACCAGCGGCCGGGGCCTCCCGGTTGGCCACCCAGACCACGGTGCGGGGGGCTGGGATGCCGTTGTACCATATGCCAAGATACCGTCTCGCGGGGCCGGCGGCGTCGTCCGGGGAGAAGAAGCCGAGGACGAAGGCGCCGCCATCGGACACGAGGGTTTGCTCGGCCAGGAGGCTCTCGCCGACGGCCAGCTGGTCCTCGGTGGACGCGCACGGGAAGCAGACGGCGACGATGAGGACGAGGACGGCGACGGAACGTGACAGGTCCATCGATCAGGTTCAAGGTGCGTGCAAGCACATTACCGCCTTGACATTTCGTCTGGGCATGCGGTACCTGATCCTTGTTGTTCTTGGCCGGCAAGGCGCGCGATGTAGCCTAGCTAGGCACACGGTGACGCGAGCTTGTGAATTCATATTGACTAGTTTGAGCATGAACCCAGGGAAGTGCAGTGCACATGGGCGCAGGTGAAATGGTCTGGTCTACTGTGTGTGCGCGTGACGCGCAAGTGCATACCGTACCGCGACCTACCTTGTCCAACAACGACAGTTGATTATGTGGTTGGCACGAGGGGCGTGACCGATCGGGTTGACACGGTGGATTGTTGACAATGTGGGCGAATCTCGAGGTTCTCACCGGTGGTCCGATCGATCTCGCTGTTCTCGCCGCCAGCATGCCCGAGGAGGGAAGGAAGGCTGGTCGAACGTGCCCGGGTTTTCCCGGCCGTGCTGGGCTCCTCGTGTCGTTCACCTTCCCGGTCCAGACCTGCTGTGGCCGGATGGGAACCTTTCCCGCATTTGGTTCATCGGCGGAACCAACGGGGGCACCGGATTCCGTGGCAACCGCGAGGCAGTCTGTGGTGCTAGGGGTTTGCCCTTCCCATTCGGTGTCATCAGGGATGGGGGGCGGAGTCGATTCCGGCAGATCTTGGATAGGGGGTTTAGAGCTAGTAGCATAGACGTGATGGTAACGCATACAACGGATTTTACCGAGGTTCAGGCTCTCCGAGGAAATAAAACTGTAAGTCATGCTTGTGTTGTATTGATTTGGGATAAAGTACAAAGTATAGGTGGCACATGATCGTTGATATGTCTGTGTCTAGATCTAAAGATCTAAGTTGTCATATCTATCGACTAGCCCGGCCTAGGATAACAAAAGTCCTAATCGATTACGTTGGTACGGAGGAGTCCACGGATAGGAGTCCTTGTCTTAAACGATAAGACTTCTTGATTCTTCTAAGATTGCCATGGGCCGCTCAAAGTGGCTGAGGACAGAACTGACAAGGAGGTAGTCTTCGCCCTGGTCCGCCCGGCGAGGAGTCGATATAGTGAGAGCCTCCATGTGTGAGACACCATCAATATCCCCTGAACCGGTCTTTAAGTCTGGCCACGCCTCAGCTTCCCCGAGCTGCTCGTCGTCTTTGGCCGCCGATCTTGAAACTTTCAATGAAAACTTTCCGTGATTAGTGCCTTCTTGCAGCCGAGTTTCGACGCCGTACTGCATCCAAGGTGACGAAGACCACATTGATCTTGAAAACTTAAAGGAATTTAGCTGAGTTGCATGCCGGAAAACTTTCGTGCGCAGCTCGCTGCTCGCAGCCGGCGTCCATGTCGGACTCCTTTCGAAGTGGTGCGCACCACCTCAGTCCTAAGTTGTCGATGTAGATGGCCGGCCTCCGCGGGAAAAAGTTTTCTGCCAAGCCGGTATCCACGAACTGATTTTTCACAGAATTTTTTCCCATTGGTGCAATTTATTCTACGCCGAGATATATAGCCAGTAGCCCTAAAGGTGTGTGCCGGCCTAAATTCCGGGATGCACGTGAATCATAAAATTAAACTGCTAATCCCAATAGACCCCGAAACTCAGATCAATTCACCGAATCGGCTTGCACACTGTTGGTGTCCCTGGGCTGGCACACGGTCCATCCGTCATAGACCTTCCGACCGGGTCGTCTGGTTCCGAGCCATCCGAGAAGATTGTCCTCGTGCTCATGTGACGAAGACGTCAACAATGGGCCCGACTGGACTCTCACATGAGGACCAGCGCCAGCAAGGCGTCTGTGGGCACGCCCGACGACACCCAATGAGGGTGGCCCCGGGCGAGCCCCACGGTCCACCCGTCATGGACCTTCCAGTCGGATCGCCCAGGTCCGTGCAGATCGGAGGGCTCAGAGCTGCCTTGGGAGGCTCCCGTCGCAAACCAACTGGCAATGGATGGCCAAGAGCCTTTCTTTGCCCTCAATGAGCCCACAAAAGCGGATACTCCAGCATCCTTAATATAAGTACTAAGAAGGGATCTCAGATTTGGAATGGGATCCTAAAGTGCAAAGAGATTTTCAACGTTGGGGTGAGGTTCTCCATGGGAAGAAGATACAAAATACTGGCTCATCAAATTGCTTAATCAAATTCCACCCTCTGCCAAGTATCCAGACCTTTTCATGATTGCTTCTGAATGTGAAATTTTTCATTTTTGTCAAAGATGTCTTTCAAGACAACCTCATCATTCGTTGCCTTCCTCAGGAACCTCACCGGGGTAGAGAATGCCTCCTAGGAAGCTCTCCTAATCGACCATGCCCCGATCTAACTCTCTGCGGAGAGAGATGTCATTGACTGAGACCTTGAAGCACCAGTTAGCTTCATGGTTAAGTGTGTGTATGCGAAACTTGTCCATAGGCCCCCAATCAGGTATTTCAAGGCCCTTCGGCCTTCTTCGGTCCAACTAACAATCAAAATCTTTCTGGCAAGCGGCCAGAGATAGATTCCCCTTGGCTATCAACCTCCAAAACACAACACGGGCCAGGGAATGGTCTTCGTGCCCTTTGCGCCGATCCTGAAGATGCCAACCACATTGTTCTTCTTTGCTTGCTGGCCAAATTTCTTTGGCGTTGTGTCTGGCAAAGTTTTGGATGCCCTTGAGACACTTCTTTTTTTCCAGACATGTTCTCATTTCTTTTGGGCATTCACGGGCAATAACGTAGGCTTGCACGAGGGCCTTCATGGCCTTAGCTTGGGCGCTTTGGACGCATTGTCAATAACGTAGGCTTGCGTGAGGGCCTTCACGCCGACTACATTTTAAATGACATATCTTTTTTCAGTAGTGTAACCATTTGGGAAAGAGGAAGAACTGCGAGGAGGCCAGAGGGGTTCTTAGTAAGATCAAGTCAATCCACACCATCAACGGACAAACCTCACAATCGTAGGGCCTAGTTTAGTTGATCTCATGTTATAACTTTTATTTTGCTGCTCCATGTTGAGTCCAACATGTAACCATATGCTATGTTTTTTAGGTGAACCATACTATGTTTTGTTGTTGTTCGTGTCGTGGTGTGATCTTGAACTTTTGGCTTTATTAATTAATTTTTATAAACCGGGCGGCTACTTGCGCCTTCGTTTTAAAGGAACAGCTAGCAAACCACTCCTTGACATTTCGTCTCGGCCGGCCGTGTGATCCATCTTGCCCTCCAAGGCGGTCTAGCCACACGTACTTTTTGAAGTCATATTGACCGGCTTCAGCATGGATCCAGACTCCAGAGTCGCGGAGAACGACGGATCGATTGACATTTGTTTGGCCTGCATGCGATCGATGGGTGCGTGAGTGCTGACGTGTGCAGTGCATGGCGGCAGGCGGACGATGGAGCTAGCCTGGTGACCTGGTTGACATTTCGTCTGGCCAGTAGGTGATCCTTCTTGTTCTTGGCCTGCAAGGCGACGTGCCCACACACAGTGACGTGCCTTTTCTTTTTTCCTGAAACAACCAGTCGATTTTCGTTAAAGAAACCGCCAAATGTTCTACAATAAAGAGAGCAAAAAGCGAAAATAATATAATCTCTTAAAAAAGACTATAATAGCATAGTTTTGCTTCTTCTGAAATACGCATCAGCATGCGTATCAATTATTCGTAGAAGAAGAGGGTGAAAGAGCCCGTCAACCAGTATTACATACAGGACTACTAGCGGCTCATCCACCCATACAACCTTTCGAGAACTAAAGGAGGAACTGCTAGGAAGCCAGAGTGGTGCTTTTTTTTACGAGAAACTTTCAATGTATTCATCTTCAATTATGGTGGTACAAAGAACAACAGGGGTAATAAAAAAAATTGCAACCATGTCCGTGGATCACCTAGCGACGACTATAAGCACTGGAATGAGTCGAAGGCGTGCTGCCGTCATCAGATCTCCCTCACCAGAGCCGGGCAAACCTTGTTGTAGTAGACAGTCGGGAAATCATCGAGATAAGGCCACATATGACCAGCGCACCAGAATAGCAACCATCGCCGATGAAGAAAGTCGTACATCAGAAGGATCAAACCTGTAAACACGTAAACAAAGACGAACCAAGACCGGATCCAAATAGATCCATCGAAGACTAGAACCAACCGAATCCCGCAAGATCAGACGGAGACAAACCTCCACACGCCCTCCGACGGTGCTAGACGCATCATCAGGACGGGGATAGAACATGGGAGACATTATTCCTACTAAGCGACATCGCCACCACCATACATCCCCAACCAAGATGCCGACTCTAACAAGAACGAGAACGGGGTCCCTCCCGCCGGCGGGGCCGAGATTCTCCGCACCTCCATGGCCTAGAGGCCATAGGAGATGGGACGGACCGGCGGCGGCACCGACGGGAGGAGAAGAGCTTTTCTTCTGGAGGAGGAAAGAGATCCGATAAACAAAGTGGTGCTTATTTGTTTTTTGAATAAAATAGGGTGTTTCCCTTCGATTTCATTAACGAAACCAAACCAGGAGCGACCATCATTCCCGTCCAAACTAGTCGGGTTCGAAACAACTACATGGTCCAAAAATAAAAGGCATACATCACTACATAGGTTTCTTAACAACAAACAAGATATTACAAAGCTAAATTAAAAGGGGAAGGCTCCTGGGACAACAGAGCTGAAATCAGCATCCCAGCTGCCGCAGTCCAAGCCTCCATCCTTGTGACGCCTTGTAGATCTCACTTGCCACCCGTTCAGTTAGTTTTGCTCCCAACATCAATAGTTTTTGTTCTGGTTTTTTCTCTGCAAAACAGACCAATCAGGAATCCAATTGCACATAATTCTGATAAAGATAACTGGGTCATAATTTTTTTGATCTAATATAATATCATTTCTACATTCTAGAGAGTCCAGAATATTGCAGAAATCCCAACTACGACTAGATTTTTTTCCAGGTTTTCTGAAGGGTTTGATCCAAATATTCAAGCAATCACTTGAATTTTTTGGAGTTGTTCTAGGATCAAAGGCACATTTGACTAGACTCCAGACCAGTCTAGCCGCAGAACATTCAAAGAATAGGTGGCCAATGTTTTCATCTTGTCCACAGTATACGCATTCATTCCCTCCCCTTGATCCTTTTTTAATCAAGTTGTCTTTGGTCAAGATGCTTCTTCGAGCAAATAACCAAAAAAAACATTTTTATCTTGGCTGGCACTTTTATTTTCCACAGGAATTTATGTGGGAAGCCAACTTCACTTTTGATTAAAAAAGAGTATAGAGATTTCACAGAAAATTTCTTATCCTTAGTGAGCATCCAGAGTGGTTGATCTTTCCCACCATACATCCTCACCTCCTCACATCTAGCTTTCAAACTCCCCCATAGCCCTGTTGTTTCTCCAGTCAAAGTACGTCTAAAAGTAAACCCCTACCATCCTCTATTGATGGCTACCGCAACCGAAATCTTGCGATCAAAGCTAATATTGTATAATCTGGGGTATAGGTCTTTTAATGGTTTAGACCCTACCCACCAGTCTTCGCGAAACCTAATCTCTTTTACTTCCCCCAGTTTCTTCTTGATATGTTGGAAGTAAATTTTTTTCACCCCCATCAAACTGCACCAGAATTGGGAATCTCCAGGTTTTTTCTCTACCCCTGATAGGCATTTATTTTGAACATATTTGTTAATTAAGATGTCAACCCAGGTCCAAGTTTCAGTTTCCATTTTCCACAGCCATTTCGTTAACAGAGCTTTATTCATGATGTCTAAATTGATAATCCATAGGCCTACTTGTTCTTTTGGTAGGCAACAGGTTTTCCAATTGACTAAATGGTATTTCTTCTTGTTTTCATTTTCTTGCCATACCAGTCTAGCTCTAAAGAAATCAGCCTTCTTCCTTATCCCAATAGGCAGTGGGTAGGAAGACATCATAAAGAGGGGGATATTGGTTAGGCGGGCATGTACAAGTGTCAACCTTCCAGCAATATTCAATAACCTGCCTTGCCAACATGCACACCTTTTTTTCAATTTTTTCAGTAACCCCTTTCCAAAATTTATTTCCCAGTCTAACATCAGCCACCGGCAGCCCTAGGTATTTGAGGGGAATTTTTCCTACCTCACAAGTAAAAATTTCCTGATACACGTCAGTTTTGTTCACAACTTCCCCAAATAAGAAAATTTCACTCTTATGAAAATTTATAGTCAGCCCAGACATTTGTTTAAATGCTGTTAAAATGAATTTTAAGTTTTTGGCACTTTCTTCATCATCTTGTAAGAGGAAGATAGTATCGTCAGCATATTGTAGCATGTTAATCTCACAGTTGTTATATTCTGAAAGCACCCCTTTAACAAATCCCTCATGCTTAGCCTTGTACAATATAATGGCTAGGGCATGAACAGCTATATGAAACAGCAGGGGAGATAGAGAATCCCCCTGCTTGAGACCTTTGAAGGTTTTGAAATATGGGCCAATGACATCATTGACTTTGACACCCACTTGACCTCCAACCATAGTGTGCATCACTAGGTCACACCATTGGCCAGGGAAGTTTTTCAATTTCATCATTTTATAGACAAAAGGTCACTTGATTTTATCATATGGCTTCTCAAGATCCACCTTGAAAAGCAAAGCACTCTGCTTCTTCTTGTGTATTGCATTTAGGGCCTCATGCAACACCACCACCCCTTTCATTATATATCTCCTTTTTATAAATGCTGTCTGATTTGAGGATATAACAGGTTTTATGACCTTACTAAGCCCGTTCATCAGAACTTTGGTTGTAATTTTAAAGCTTACATTAAGGAGGCAAATCAGCCTAAATTTCTGTATTTTCTTAGCATCCTTAACCTTGGGCACCAGGGTAATAATCTCATAGTTTAATCTTGTGATATCAGAGTGGTGCTTATAGTAAGACAAAGGAGATCCACGCAATCAACAAACGAACCTCCTAATCGCAGGGCCTGGTTTGGTTGCTTTCATGTTATAGTCATTTTATTAGGCTACTCCCTGTTGAGTCCAACATGTAACCATATACTATGTTTTTCTTAGGTGAACCATACTTACGTTTTTGTTGTTGTTATTGTCGTGGTATGATCTTGTGGCTTTGTTATTTATAAACCAGGCGCTACATGCGTCTTCGTTTTAAAAGAACAGCTAGCAAACCACTCCTTGACATTTCGTCTGGGCCGGCCGTGTGATCCTTCTTGGCCTCCAAGGCGGCCGGTCTAGCCACAGGTATGATTTTCTGAAATCATATTGACTAGCTTCAGCATGCATGCAGACTCCAGAGTCGCGGAGGACGACGGATTGATTGACATTTTATGGCCTGCATGGTGCGTAAGTGCTGACGTGCATGGTGCAGTGCATGGCGGCGGGTGGACGATCGAGCTAGCCTAGTGACCTGATTGACGTTTCATCTGGGCAGTCCGTACGTGAATCTTCTTGCTCTTGGCCTGCAGGCGTCGTGGCCTTTTCTTTTCTGAAACAACCAGTCTATTTTCATTAATTAAAGAAACCGCCAAATGTCCCTACAATAACGAGAGCAAAAGGCAAAAAGAGCCAAATAAAAAGACTGGAACAGCAAAAGGCAAAAAAAGACTTATTCAATTTCCCACCAGAGTTTTCATCCCAGATTAGTCTTAGCGTCATCTAGGCATCCAACAAGTATAGTTAAGCACAAGCTCACGGGGCCGTTGGCGGACTTGTCCGGTCACGCGCAAACGGCGACGGCGCACACGGCAGAGCGCGACATGTCCGTCGACCGATCAAGGTCGTGCACTCGTGCACGTATGCACGCGTTTCTTCAGCGACAACTGACAAGCGAAACGACGATAGGAGTTGAGCTTGCTAGCTGCCACCTTGACGTTTCTTCTCAAGTCCTTGTCGAGCGCCACACGAGTGCCCTATTGGCTAGTTTCAGCACATCCACGGTCGCCGAGAGCGACGGCCCGATCCGACATTTTTTGGCGTGCCGGCGTAGTGCAGGCGCGCATGGCCGCAGGCCCGGTGTTCCGTGTGCGCGTGACGCGCGAGGGAACAACTGGAGTTGATTTCTGGCTCTTGGCACGAGCCTGCGACCGAGTTAACACGAGGGTGGCAGGTGAGCGAAAAGCTCCCGCTTGGAACGACGCTGATTATATATTCTCTTGTCTTCATGACAATGTTGCCACGAGAAACAACATTGACAATTAAGTACTCCCTCCGTAAACTAATATAAGAGCATATAGAACACTAAAGTAGTGATCTAAATGCTCTTATATTAGTTTACAGAGGGAGTAGTATGTAACTGTATCTTTTTCGCTAAAGGAGGGTACCTATACTCCGGGCCTTTGCATCAATCGATGCACATAACAAAGTATAGGTTATATATATATAGCTTGTAGTGGGCGTAAATCTGGTGATTCATCGTTTGTTTATGTTCTCTTTCTGAAACCATTCATAGATCGGAGCAGATTAAATCACCTTGTATATATTCACAGAGAGTCGCCCACGATGGTTAGATGGAAATTTACAAGATGGCGATGCTGATGACTTCAGAGCTGCATAGGAAAGCATGCACTCCGCGACAGTCAACATGCTTGTCTTACGTACACGGGGTCGAGCGATGTCGCAGAAAACCCATTGCAACAACGGGTGACAAGGACACCACCACCTACTCCATCACTTGTGTCTATTGTGATTTCACTTTCATCGACTTGTTTCTTTTCAAGAAATTTTTGTGTGCGCCTTGACATCTTCCTTTCTTTTCCAAACCGAGACTGTCATGAAGACAAAAAAGAAAAATGGAACAAAAAACAAAATACAACCAGAGATAATAGTGACTTCCAAACAACACATGAAGTCTGAATATCATCTCCCCTCTATCTCGGTAAGAGTAACACTGTTCACGGAAGTCTGAATATCATCTCCGATTGGCACCGCTTCAACGCTCCGTCGCACAAAGTATGCAGGGCGATCCGGGGCTGGAAGTGTGGTGCTTCCGTTCTCTAAGACGAAGACAACTGATGACATGAGGGGCCTGTCATCTGGGTTGTCTTGGACACAGAGTAGCGCTACATGGATGCAAAGCAATACTTCGTCTGGTGAACATGTGTCCATGATCAACGAGTCTGGCAGTTTCTCTGTCTCCCCTTCCTTCCACATATTCCATGACTGAAATAACCAAGAACACTGTATTATTTTTGTTTTGTTTGTTGAAGAAAATATAACTTGAGAGAATTCTTGTGTATATACTCACATAGAGTATGAGGCTAGGGAAGCCCATCGTTTGACTATTGGAGTTCCTCCTAATGCCGGTCACAACCTCCAGTAGTAACACACCGAAACTGTAGACATCGGTCTTGGTAGAGAAGACACCCTCCATTGCGTACTCAGGAGCCATATAACCACTGCTTGATTATTTCGATTGCAAAAGTTATTGAATCGGAGCAGAATTGATTCAAAATTTAATAGGATGTTTTCAAAGGATGCTCACTATGTTCCGACAACACGTTGGGTATTTGCATTTTGTTGGTTATCTCCAAAGATCCTTGCCATCCCAAAATCCGCTATCTTGGGTTTCATCTCTGCATCTAGCAAAACATTTCCAACTTTAAGATCTCTGTGAATTATGGTTAATCTTGAATCTTGGTGCAGGTAAAGAAGGCCCCTTGCAACTCCTTTTATTATACTAAACCGCGTTTCCCAATCGAGCAACATTTTTCTTGAATCATCTGTATACAGAAGGAAATGTGAGAACGATTTTTTCAGTATTTTGTGGGAAATTGTGGTGTGTTTTTATAATATGTACCAAAAAGGGTGGCATCTAAGCTCTTGTTAGGTAGATACTCATAAATTAGAAGTTTTTCATCTCCCTCCGCACAACACCCGAGCAGTTGAACCAAGTTTCTATGCTGCAATTTGGCAATTAGAACTACTTCGTTCTTGAACTCCTTTGTTCCCTGTTTAGAATCCCTACTCAGCCTCTTGACGGCAACTTCTTGACCACCTAACAATCCCTGGAGAATTTAAAGGTAAAACATAGCTGTCCTTTACATTAGCTCTCAAATCTCTTGATTATAGAACGAATGGTCGATTATTACTAAGTGTGTTACCTTGAAAACTTTGCCAAAGCCACCTTGTCCTATCACACATGTTTCAGAGAAATTGTGTGTTGCTAGTGCAATTTCCTCAAACGTTACAAATGGGAATTCATGATTGTGTTCAGGATGTACTTCACCAAGTTCATGTGAGGTACTCATTGGATCCAGCAATACATTCTTGTCTTTTCTCCCATTTTCTTTCTTGCCTGCACTCACAATGTATAACCATTTCACCTCTAAAAATTTATGATAGACATAGAAAAAAGAGGTTGCTTTGCCCCTAAAATCACTTGTATCAGTCTATTATTTTTGTTATGAACTCAGAAAATTTGGAGAAAACAATCTATGGTCTACTTCTCTCATTGTGGAAACCATGGAGTTAACAATATGGTCACCGCTTGACATATAAGATAAAGTACACATGTTAGAAGAAACATAATTTCTCCCTTGATTAAACACGTCAACTTTCGAGTCCATAATACTGTGGCCACACATAACACTTGTTTTCCGCAAGCATCTCCATGTTGAGTAGGTTTCTCTAGCATACACTTGTACCTTTCAATCTTACACTCAAGTCCAAGGTTAAAAACAACGCTAGGCTTAGACGAGGCAGTTATTCGCTCTAGTTGTATGCATCGATATCAATATTTGTATGCCAAAGGTACATTACAATAGTACACGCAAAACTTAGGGAAGCAAATGTGAACTACCTTTGTAGTGGAAAAAACACTAAGCGTACCTTTGAATTTGGACCATGCCAACCAAATGCATGTGAGTACTATAACACTGCTTCCTAACACTGCTAGCACAATCTTCACTGCATTACTCTTTCTTCTTTTACCTGTGCAAGGCATGAATCGATACATATCATATGAAAACAATAGTGACAATTTTCTAGCACAAGAGAAATAATTTTCCAGAGGTGGAGGGGTTTGGCACCAGATGTTGCATTCAATCCTGCAAGTCGGAGATAGAGCGTGTCACTTCCCAACTCTTCACCTATTTTCCCCGTGTCAACCAACTCCCCGGACCAGACCAAGCACCTCGTCATGTTTCTCTTGGACCCGCTGCTGCTTAAGTTTGCATGTGAGTATGCAACACAAGAGCAGTTGCGGTTGCATTCTGTTGCACACTCCTCAAATGTACTCCTACCGCCGCCGACAAGCGAATACTTGTCAGGCGACTTCATCCCTGTCAAGGCCAAGAAGCCATCATTGCACCCTCGTAGTGGCTCCGTTCGTTGGCACCCTGCTGAAAACTTGCCACCTGTCCACTCCACTGTATTTGCCGGCTCAAAGCCGTGGAGGCACTTGCATGTTGGGACGGGCACCGATGTCTCATCGCAGTACCCGTACATGCCGCAATAGCCGTAGTGGTTACATTCGAGGGACAACCATTTCCCACGAACTACCCATGCCGATGTATTACTACTCCAGCTCTGGATTTGGAACTCGCCAAAGTAGGTCAGCACGTACCTAGTGTGTGGGGCACCATCAGAGACACTGTAGGTAGTATAGATCTCATCGTCGCCATCGACGACCGCAAGGTAGATGATGACATCTGCACTGCCATTTGCCTGCTGGTACCGAAGCTCGCTCTTCACCAGGTACCCCGTCCATGGAGCACTACGAGACACCGGACGCTCTCCTTCCCATAAGAATATTTGAGGGAATGTGCTCGTGTCACCACCATAGGAGAAACGCCCCGGTGAAGGGTCACTAGGACCCTTCCAGGATACCAGGCGGTCGCTGGTTCCATTTTTCATGTAGTTGAACCGGAGCTTCATGCCAGGAAGGAACGTGTCGGTGTGGTGCTCGAAGCTCTGCCACAGCATGGTGCCGTTTACCGAGCGGATGACGAGGTTGCCGGTGTTTAGAAGCACTGCCACGGGGGGAAACGAGCCCATGACAGTACCCATGTTGGTCGTTTTCCAAACGACACGGCCACCGCTATCACCATTTGATAGAACAAGATTGGAGTAGTTGGTGAGGGAGAGCATCAGTGTAGTCGTGTTGCTGGTCGGGTTTTCTCGGTTGGCGACCCACACAACCGTGAGCTCAGGGATGTTGTTGTACCAGATGCCGAGGTACATCCGGACCGGGGTGCTGGAGTTGGACAAGGAGAAGAAGCCTAATGCAAAGGCACCTCCGTCGGAGACGATGGTGGCGCCAGGGGAGAGTGGTTTACCGGGGACAAGCCGGTCTTCGGACGCGCTCAACGGCAGGATGATGAGAAGGACCAGCCCTGCTATCTTGGTGAAGCATGGGAGAGCCGGACAATCCATCGGTAGTTCAGGCCAGAATGGATACTTCTAAGTGTGTGTCTTGCATTGCGGTTTGGTCACAAGCAAGAAAATGGTTTGACGAAGGCGAACGACAAGTTCCGCATCTATGATGTATCTACATGTTCGATTGCGAAGCAGATGCTTCAATAATTCAAAGTCTTTTGGACAGGAGTAGTTGAGAGTGTGTTGGATGGAGTTTGACATCTCAGCTGTCCACGTCGGAGTTGGGATGCCATCGTCACTTGCTTACCAGTCAGGCTAGTGACTGAAATAGTAAGCTATACCGTCCCGGCTGCTCCAGCCTCCAGACCTTGTTAGAAAATAAAATCACATGATTAAACTATGAAGCATGATTATTACACCATAGTAAATCTAGAACTTCATCATTTGGCATGTTCCTGATAATTGGAGGGAAATCCACCACGTTCCCAATATTGAATCAACCTGATGCTGAAGGCATGTCTTGGTCCCTCTGGTGTTGCATGCCTTGCGCCTAGCCAGTTTTTTTTTTTTCATTTTTGTTCACGGAATACCGTAGCACTAGGATCGACTATCAATTTGGATTGATTCCGGTGAGGTACTGAGAAAACGATCAAACTGCTGTACAATGATGGCGGCAGCGCCCTCTTTCAGTTCATCGTTTGTTTGTTCATGTAGCTTGTTTTTTATTTGAGAGAAACCACACACATTACATTAACCAAATAACAGAGTACAACACCAGGATAAATATGTGTCCTGGAGACTATGCAGAAAGAACCCCATTTGTATCAGCTGGTAAGACTCCTGTAGCTTATGCTTAGAGCTGTTTTGGGAACTGATGGTGGTTACTAGCTGGAAGCCTACGGTCCTGTACTCATGTTTCTTATTTCCTGGACCTGTCTTGGTTATAGTTTCCTTGAGAAATGAAGTTAGGAGCAGGAAGTGTTAAAAACACAAATTAGCAACAGGATGCTCTCTCGCCGAAAAACAGAATTAAATTGTACAAATAAAAGCCAAAGCAAAGCAACCAAATGGAAAAGAGAAATGACAGCACGTTCCACCAAATGGTCACCGAATCGATAACTTGTTTTTCTTGTCTCCCAAAATGAGGTGTATCAAGGCCAATAGTGGAACAGAAAACACATTCAGAGGTAATGACTACTAAACAACAGATGTGTTACATAGCCATGTTGTTTTGCCAGACATCTTTTGATAATATGTTCAACAGCTATAGAACAGAAGAACCATCGTTTCATCGTCCCTCTATCTCAGTCACAGTAAAACTATTCACAGAGTTCTGAATATCATCTCCAATTTGCAGCATTTCAATGCTTCGTCGCGCAAAGTAGGCAGGGCGACTGGGGGCTGGAAGTGTGGTGCTTCCATTCTCTAGGATAAACACGACTAATGACATGAGGGGTCTGTCATCTGGGTTCTCTTGGACACATAACAATGCTACGTGGATACAAAGTAAAACTTCATCTAATGAACAAGCATCCATGATAGATGAGTCTGGAAGTTCCTCTGTCTTCCCTTCCTTCCACATATTCCATGACTGAAACAACCAAGAACATCAAGTATATTATTTTTCATCTTGTATGTCAAACTAAAAACTGTTTCAGAAACTCATACACCTACAAAATGGAACTTGAGGGAAGTCTTGTATGTACTTACATAGACTATGAGGCTAGGGAAGCCCATGGTTTGATTACTGGAATTTCTCCTTATACCGGTTACGACCTCCAATACTAACACGCCAAAGCTATAGACGTCAGACTTCGTAGAGAAGACACCCTCCATTGCATACTCAGGAGCCATGTAACCACTGCTTGATCATTTCAATTGCAAGAGTTACGGAATGGGAGTTGAATTGATCCAAAACTTAGTATGAGTGTTTCACAATGCATACTTACTACGTTCCGACAACACGTTGGGTATTCGCATTTTGCTGGTTATCTCCAAAGATCCTTGCCATACCAAAATCCGCTATCTTGGGTCTCATCTCTGCATCTAGCAAAACATTTCCAGCTTTAAGATCCCTATGAATTATGGTTAGTCTTGAATCTTGGTGTAGGTAAAGAAGCCCCCTTGCGACCCCTTTGATTATATTAAATCGTGTCACCCAATCTAGCAACATTTTTCTTGAACCATCTGTAAACATATTGATGAAAATGTGAGCAAAGATGTTTTAGAGTTGTTTTACGAAAATACTGTGTGTTGTTAGAATTCGTACCAAAAAGTGTAGCATCTAAGCTCTTGTTAGGGAGATACTCATAAATCAACAACTTTTCATCTCCTTCTGCACAACACCCGAGAAGTTGAACCAAGTTTCTGTGTTGTAGTTTGGCAATTAGAATTACTTCATTCTTAAACTCCTTTGTTCCTTGCTGCGAATCCCTACTTAGCCTCTTAACAGCAACTTCTTGACCACCTAATAATCCCTAGAAGGTTATCAGATAAGACCTTGATTTATGTTTGTTATGTGAACCACTCAATTTTATTGATTTAGAGAAATATTAGAAAACTGCTAAATGAGTTACCTTGTAAACTTTGCCAAAGCCTCCTTGTCCAATCATACATGTCTCAGAGAAATTGTGTGTTGCGAAGGCAATTTCCTCAAATCTTACAAATGGGAATTCATGGTCATGGGAAAGGTTTCCTTCACTAAGTTCGTAAGAGGTACTCATACCATCCAATGACACATTCTTGCGTTTTCTCCATTTTTCGCTCTTGCCTGCTCCCACAATATTATAATCCTAATAAGTATCTCAGATGCAAAAATAATAATGAATAGTTGTTTTGAACCCTCGAATTGTTGATTATTGTCTACTATTTACTTTAAGGACTCACAAAACTAGATCTAACAAACCATGGGGCACTTTTAGTTGGAAAACTATAGACTTAATATGGCCATGACTTGACATTTTAGATAAAGTACGCACGTTAGAAGAAACACTATTTTCTCTGGTTGTGGCACATACCCCCATTTTTGCCCGGTATGCTCGTGTACATACACAATCAAATACATTAATTTTCGAGTCCATAATGCAGCGACCAACCATTCCTGTTGTTTTTTGAAACATGTCCATGCTGAGTATGGTTTCTAGCTGTCGACTCCCATCTTATGGCATTTTCAATATAGTAAAAGAAAATATCTTACAACATCACTACCCGGATATGCTCTAAGGGCAGCGTTTTTATGGTGGAGGTGAGCCTAACCAGTGGAAGGTAGGAGACTTGTATCTTTTATCCTAGAACCAATTCAAGTAGAAGACTCAAGTCCCATGCAGTAAAATAATCTAACGGGCCAATATGTTAGTTATGAGAAGTCGTAGCAGTCCAGGGAAACAGAGGAAATTTAAGGCGGAAAGAAATCGATGACTACTTTATATTATTCGGTACACGGTAGAAGGAGCTAAAACTTTAGAGGAAACCAGGAAACTTAGCCGCCACTTGCTTAGAAAACTTTGCTCACAACATGCCCATAGTTGCCACTTTCCCAATTCCATATTTCTTGAAGTTCAAATTTTGCCCTGAGCCAAATTTGAAGTTTCATCAAATCTATAGAACCTTTTCGAAAAAAAATCAAATCTATAGAACCTTTTCAAAAAAATAAATCAAATCTATAGAAAATATATTAACGTCCAAAGAGCAATTTAGTTTCATTATAAAATTTACTTTTATACTATGCATATTTAATGTTGCAGACGTTAGCATATTTTCTTACAGGATTGGTCATATCTAAAGGCTTGACTGAGGACAAAAGATGAACTTTTATTTAATTTGGAATGGAGGAAATAGCTTGAATAATGTCCATCGTCATCGCACCGTTGCGGTTAAACCAATCATAAACTCACCTAAGTGTTTTTTCGCTCTACATTATGTGGGTTCAATGATTTGTAGCCCAAGAAGACACAGTATAGTACTCCCTCCGTCTCAAAATAACTGTCTCAACTTTGTACTAACTCTAGTATAGTAAGGTTGAGACACTTATTTTGGGATGGAGGGACTAGTAGACAAGAAACTCTGGTAACTAAATTATACTATCTCGTAGAGGAATAACAAGCGTACCTTTGAGTTTTAACCATGCCAATGAAATGCATACAAGTACCAGAAAACTGCTCCCCAAAACTGGCAACACAATCTTCACAACATTCCTCTTTGTTCCTTTACCTGCGCCATACGTAAATTCATACATGGCATAAAAAAACATTAATTGCTAGTAGTATATATAGAGGAATCGGAGGGATTTGGCACCAGATGTTGCATCCAAGCCTGCAAGTCGGAGATAGAGTGTGTCGCTGCCGAGCTCTTCACCTATTTTGCCAGTGTCAACCAAGTCCCCAGACCACACCAAGCACCTCGTCACATCTCCCCTGGACCTGCCGCTGCCGAGGTTGGCATATGCGTATGCCACGCATGAGCAGTTGCGGTTGCACTCAGCCGCACACTCCTTGAACGTACTCGTGCCCCCGCCGACTATTGAAAATCTGTCAGGCGACTTCATCCTTGGCAGGGCCAAGAAGCCGTCGGTGCACCCTCGCAGTGGCTCTTTTCGCCGACACCCTGCTGAAAACCTACCATTGGTCCAGTCCACCGTGTTTGCCGGCTCGAAGCCATCAAGGCACTTGCACGTCGGCATTGGCGCCGCCGTCTCATCGCAGTAGCCGTATGTGCCACAATAACCATAGCGGTTGCATTCGGGGAATGGCCACTTCCCGAGGACTAACCACGTCGATGCTTTGCTACTCCAACTCTGGACTAGGTACTCTCCGGAGTAGGTCAGCACGTACCTGGTGTGTGGGGCGCCGTCGGAGAGGCTGTAGGTGATGTAGATCTCCTCATCGCTGTCCACAACGGCCAGGTAGATGATGATGTCCATGCTGGTGTTCTCCTGCTGGTACCGGCGCTCGCTCTTCACCAAGTACCCCGTCCATGGCCCGCTGCGGGAAACCCGGCGCTCCCCGTCCCAAAGAATTACTTGGAGGAAGGTGATTGGATCGCCGCCGTAGGAGAAGCGCCCCGACGAAGGGTCGCCAGGGCCCTTCCAAGAAACCAGGCGGTCACTAGTGCCAGGCTTGTTGTACCGGATCCGGAGCTTCATGCCAGGGAGGAACGTGTCGGTGGGATGGTCAAAGCTCTGCCACAACGTGGTGCCGTTTGATGACCGGATGACGAGGTTGCCGTTGTTCAGAAGCACTGCCACAGGGGGAGACGAGCCCATGGCAGTAGCCTCGTTGGTCGTCATCCAAACGGCACGGCCACCGCCATCACCATCGGATAGAACAAGATTGGAGGTGTTTGTGAGGGAGAGCATTAGTGTGGTTGTGTTGGTAGCCGGGGTTTCTCGGTTGGCGACCCACACGGTGGTGAGCTCGGGGACATCGTTGTACCATATGCCGAGGTACAGCCCGGCTGGAGTGCTGGAGTTAGGAGGCAAGAAGAAGCCCAAGGCAAAAGCACCGCCGTCGGAGACGATTGTGGAGTTTGGGGAGAGCAGCTTACCGGGAGCAAGCCGGTCGTCGGCGGGCACACTCAATGGCAAGAGGATAAGAATGATCAGAACAGCAGTGGTGGTGCAGCATGGGGGAGCCGGCCAATCCATCGGTAGCTAGTAGGCCATACTATTGGTGGTGCTAAGATGGTTCCCTTGCATCGAGCCTTGCTCACAAAGTCACAAGCAGAAAAAATAAAAACTGCTATCACGAACGAGAGAACGACTTGTCAAAACTGACATCTCGGCTGAGGATTGAATAATGCAAAGCTTGTGGAATATTGGTAGATTGGCTTGGGGTAGTTGAATGTGCGTTGGATGGAGTTGACATCTCAGCTGTTCACGTCGGATTTGGGATGCCATCGTCACTTGCTTACCAGTCATACTATAGCGACTGAAATATAAGTTATACCAGTCCGGCTGCTATATCCTCGATGCAGTTGGAGCCTGGTTTTTGTTCTCATCCCTAATTGTGTTAAAGTATCTTAATATGTACTCCCTCTGTAAACTAAATATAAGATTTTTTAGATCACTACTTTACAGAGGGGGCATCTTGTTTCTGCTACAGATAATGTTGCCGATGTCAGAAACAGAATACAGCATACATTCAAAGATAACAACTTCTGAACAACACATGATGCCTGGAAATTATGTTGAGCCCGGCATTATTTTGACAATGCGTGATAATTTTGTTTTGCAAAACAAGAGATGCTGTGTTATACATATTATCTCAAAATGAAAATAAAATCATCTCCCCTCCATCTCGGTAATAGTAGCACCAATCATGGAAGTTTGAATATCAATTTCTATTTGCTCCATCTGGCGCCTTGTCGCACAAAGATAGCTGGGCTATTGGGGGCAGGAAGTGTAGTGCTTTCATTCTCTAGGATGAACACAATAGATGACATATGTGGCCTGTCATCTGGGTTCTCTTGGATAGACAGGAGTGCTAAATGGACACAAAGCAAAACTTCATCCGGTGAACAAGTATCGATGATAGATGATTCTGGCAAATCCGTAGTCTTCCCTTCCTTCCACATATTCCATGACTGGAACAAGCTAAAAATTGCTTCAGAAATTGGATCCACTTTCATTAAATAAAATTCAAGGTAAGTGTTGTGCATACTACCATAGACCGTGAGGCTTCGGAAGCCCATGGTTTGACTATAGGAGCTTCTCCTTATACCAGTTACAACTTACAACCTCCAGTAGTAACATGCCAAAGCTATAGACATCAGATTTGGTAGAGAAGACACCTTCCATTGCACACTCAGGAGCCATGTAGGCACTGCTTGATCATTCAATTACAAGAGTTATTGAATGGGAACTGAATTATTCAATACTAATACCAGTTTTCCTCACTAGATACTCACTATGTACCGACAATGCGTTGGGTATTTGCATCTTGTTGGTTATCACCGAAGATCCTTGCCATACCAAAATCTGCTATCTTAGTTCATCTCTGCATCTAGCGAAACATTTCCCACCTTGAGATCTCTGTGAATTGTAGTTAGTCTTGAATCTCGGTGGAGGTAGAGAAGTCCCCTAGCAACCTTGCCCAAAAGGAATTATGTTTAAAGGAATTATGTTGTATTACAAAAATATGTACCCAAAAGAGTAGCATCTAGGCTCTTGTTTGGTAGATACTCATATCTCAACAACTTCATATCTCAACAACTTCTCACCTCCATCCACACGGCATCCAAGAAGTGGAACCAAGTTTCCATGCTACAATTTGGCAATTAGAATTACTTCATTCTTGAATTCCTCTGTTCCTTGTTGAGAATCCTTTCTCACCTGTCCATGTCAGAGTGAGGATGACGGTCGCGACCGTTGACCAGTCAGATGTTCAGACTTGTGACCAAGATATTCGGAAGGTCAACGGCACGATGAGGACAACATGCTTTCACATGCAAAAAGTAAATTTCCCAAGTGCCAATAAATTACAAGAGAAAATTTGGGCATGTAAATATCCAAGTTCTTCATGTGCTTTGCAAAATGCCGGGAAAAAAATAAGTCATGCTTGGTGTCCAAAAACAACGGTTTTAGCGGTCAAAATCTTTCATTTTTTATATCTGACTTTTTTTTGTTACACAAAAGTATTATTTCATTCATGAAAACTTGCAAGTATATGCAGAAGATATGAGGTGGGCATAATTTGTCCAGGATATTTGGAAATTTTGAAGTACCCACCAATCCGGATTAATTATTGCTGATTCAGTAGGAAGTTGTACTAAATCACTGACAATTAATATGGGCAGGAGAGAGTAATTATTTTATTTTATTGATTGTTTGTCCCATAGCATAGCATCCCAGACTTATGTCATTCTGTGAGCCATCTTGCCCGAATTTGTGTTTTCTAACGGTCCGGTATGTACTGCTGAAGCATCCACTCATTACCATATTGAGATTCATCTAAACTTTACAGATATAATATGAGAAAACTTTTGGTGTGCAATACAGAAGTTTGAATAGTGAAATACAAAGGTTATTGTCAGGTGTGTTAGCTTTGTGCCAGGAGAGAGCATGAGAGACGGGGAAGAGGGCTGTTGCATGCATTCTCTCTCTCCATACAACAAACATAATTTAAGTTCATTGTCATTTTTTGATTGATCAAAATATTTTTAATCAAATATTTGGTTTTGAAACTCTTATACATTTGAAATCGTATTGAGAAGACCTTCAGAGCAAGATCAATCTTAGAGTATTTGGATGATTCTTATTGGACGCCGATAACTGCCACACGTGTGGGTGTTAAGGGATCTGCCCACACGTTATGTGTGATGCCTAATAGGACCAGCCCACACGCTTGTGTGTGGGCAAAACAACTAGCGCCCACACGCTTTTTTTTTTCTCTCGGTCCCTCTTATACGCGTGTGTGTGGGCGAAATAGATAATGCCCACACGCCCGGTACGTCAGGCCTCGTACCTCGTGGTCCCGCACGCCCCCCGTGACACTTTACCGCGCGCACGCAGTTGCCATGGGCCGGACCCTCGTCTATGTTCGTTTAAGTGCAGTTGCCATGTCTGCTCAACTGCAGTTGCCATCTCAGGTCAAAGTTCCAGATTGCCATTTTTTGGACAACTACAGCTGTTGCCATGTGTGGCCCGGTCTACTGCAGTTGCCATGATTTCAAAACTTTAGGAGTTTCCACCTACTAACACTAGGCAGTTGCCATGTAGCACTGAAAAAATGGCATGGCAAAAAAACGTGTTCGGGTAAAAGAGAGAGTTGACATGTGCTCACAAGCACGTTAGGGCAGTTGCCATGTAAAAAGAAAGAGTTGCCATCTGCTTACGTGCACGCTAGGGCAGTCTGCCATGTACCATGCAAAACATATGGCAACTGACATGTTCGGGTAAAAAAAAGAGTTGTCATCTGCTTGCAATCACACTAGGGCAGTTGCCATATAAACTGCAAAACGCATGGCAACTGGCAGCTTGGGTGTGGGAGAGGAGGCGGACGTGTGGGCGAGATGGCAAACGCCCACACATCAGTGAAGGAAATATGCCCTAGAGGCAATAATAAAGTTATTATTTATTTCCTTATATCATGATAAATGTTTATTATTCATGCTAGAATTGTATTAACCGGAAACATAATACATGTGTGAATGTATAGACAAACAGTATGTCACTAGTATGCCTCTACTTGACTAGCTTGTTAATCAAAGATGGTTATGTTTCCTAACCATGAACAAGGAGTTGTTATTTGATTAACAAGGTCACATCATTAGTTGAATGATCTGATTGACATGACCCATTCCGTTAGCTTAACAGTTGATCGCTTAGTATGTTAATGCTTTCTTCATGACCCATACATGTTCCTATAACTATGAGATTATGCAACTCCGTTTACGGAGGAACACTTTGGTACTACCAAACGTCACAACGAATCGGGTGATTATAAAGGAGTACTACAGGTGTCTCCAAAGGCAGATGTTGGGTTGGCGATTTCGAGATTAGGATTTGTCACTCCGAATGTCGGAGAGGTATCTCTGGGCCCTCTCGGTAATGCACATCACTTAAGCCTTGCAAGCATTGCAACTAATGAGTTAGTTGCGAGATGATGTATTACGGAACGAGTAAAGAGACTTGCGGTGACGAGATTGAACTAGGTATTGGATACCGACGATCGAATCTCGGGCAAGTAACATACCGATGACAAAGGGAACAACGTATGTTGTTATGCGGTTTGACCGATAAAGATCTTCAGAGAATATGTAGGAACCAATATGAGCATCCAGGTTCCGCTATTGGTTATTGACCGAGAATAGTTCTAGGTCATGTCTACATAGTTCTCGAACCGTAGGGTCCGCACGCTTAAGGTTTCAATGACGGTTATTATGAGTTTATGTATTTTGATGTACCAAGGAGTTCGAGTCCCGGATGTGATCACGGACATGACGAGGAGTCTCGAAATGGTCGAGACATAAAGATTGATATATTGGATGGTTATATTCGGACACGGAAAGGTTCCGGAAGTTTCGGAGAAAACCGGAGTGCCGGAGGGGTTACGGAACCCCGGGAAGTTATGGGCCTTATTGGGCCAAGAGGGAGAGAGAGGCTGCACCAAGAGGTGGTGCGCCCCCTCCATGGGGAGTCCGAATTGGACTAGAGGGGGGCGCAGCCCCTTCCCTCTCCCTCTCCTCTCTTTCCTTCCCCTTCCCTATTCCTAGTAGGACTAGGAAAGGGAGTCCTACTCCTACTAGGAGGAGGACTCCCCCTCCCTTGGTGCGCCCCAAGGGCTGGCCGCCTCCCCTTGCTCCTTTATATACGGGGGCAGGGGGCACCCTAGAACACACAAGTTGATCTTCGTGATCGTTCCTTAGCCGTGTGCGGTGCCCCCCTCCACCATATTCCACCTCGGTCATATTGTAGCGGTGCTTAGGCGAAGCCCTGCGACGGTAAAACATCAAGATCGTCACCACGCCGTCGTGCTGACGGAACTCCTTCCCCGACGCTTTGCTGGATCGGAGCCCGGGGATCGTCATCGAGCTGAACGTGTGCCAAGAACTCGGAGGTGCCGGAGTAACGGTGCTTGGATCGGTCGGATCGTGAAGACGTACGACTACATCAACCGCGTTAATATAACGCTTCCGCTTTCGGTCTACGAGGGTACGTGGACGGACACTCTCCCCTCTCGTTGCTATGCCATCACCATGGTCTTGCGTGATCGTAGGAAAATTTTTGAAATTACTACGTTACCCGACAGTGGCATCCGAGCCTGGTTTTATGCGTTGATGTCATATGCACGAGTAGAACACAAGTGAGTTGTGGGCGATACAAGTCATACTACCTACCAGCATGTCATACTTTGGTTCAGCGGTATTGTGAGATGAAGCGGCCCGGACCGACATTACGCGTACGCTTACGCGAGACTGGTTTCACCGCTGTGAGCACTCGTTGCTTAAAGGTGACTGGCGGGTGTCTGTCTCTCTCACTTTAGTTGAACCGAGTGTACGCTCGCCCGTCCTTGAGAAGGTTAAAACGGAGTCTATTTGACGAAGTATCGTTGTGGTTTTGATGCGAGGTAAGAACGGTTCTTGCTCAGCCCGTAGCAGCCACGTAAAACTTGCAACAACAAAGTAGAGGACGTCTAACTTGTTTTTGCAGGGCATGTTGTGATGTGATATGGTCAAGACGTGATGCTATATTTTATTGTATGAGATGATCATGTTTTGTAACCGAGTTATCGGCAACTGGCAGGAGCCATATGGTTGTCGCTTATTGTATGAAATGCAACGCCATGTAATTGCTTTACTTTATCACTAAGCGGTAGCGATAGTCGAGAAGCAATAGTTGGCGAGACGACAACGATGCTACGATGGAGATCAAGGTGTCGCGCCGGTGGACGATGGTGATCATGGCGGTGCTTTGGAGATGGAGATCACAAGCACAAGATGATGATGGACATATCATATCACTTATATTGATTGCATGTGATGTTTATCCTTTATGCATCTTATCTTGCTTTGATTGACGGTAGCATTATAAGATGATCTCTCACTAAAATTATCAAGTAGTGTTCTCCCTGAGTATGCACCGTTGCCAAAGTTCGTCGTGTCGAGACACCACGTGATGATCGGGTGTGATAAGCTCTACGTCCATCTACAACGGGTGCAAGCCAGTTTTGCACACGCTGAATACTCAGGTTATACTTGACGAGCCTAGCATATACAGATATGGCCTCGAACACGGAGACCGAAAGGTCGAGCGTGAATCATATAGTAGATATGATCAACATAAGATGTTCACCATTGAAAACTACTCCATCTCACGTGATGATCGGTTATGGTTTAGTTGATTTGGATCACGTGATCACTTAGATGACTAGAGAGATGTCTGTCTAAGTGGGAGTTCTTAAGTAATATGATTAATTGAACTTTAATTTATCATGAACTTAGTCCTGGTAGTATTTTGCAAATTATGTTGTAGATCAATAGCTCGCGTTGTTGCTTCCCTATGTTTTCATATGTGTTCCTAGAGAAAATTGTATTGAAAGATGTTAGTAGCAATGATGCGGATTGGATCCGTGATCTGAGGTTTATCCTCATTGCTGCGCAAAAGAATAATGTCCTTAATGCACCGCTAGGTGACAGACCTATTGCAGGAGCAGATGCAGACGTTATGAACGTTTGGCTAGCTCAATATGATGACTACTTGATAGTTTAGTACACCATGCTTAACGGCTTAGAATCGGGACTTCAAAGACGTTTTGAACGTCATGGACCATATGAGATGTTCCAGGAATTGAAGTTAATATTTCAAGCAAATACCCGAGTTGAGAGATATGAAGTCTCCAACAAGTTCTATAGCTAAAAGATGGAGGAGAATCGCTCAACTAGTGAGCATGTGCTCAGATTGTCTGAGTACTTCAATCGCTTGAATCAAGTGGGAGTTAATCTTCCAGATAAGATAGTGATTGACAGAATTCTCTAGTCACCATCACTAAAGTTACTAGAACTTCGTGATGAACTATAATATGCAAGGGATGACGAAAACAATTCCCAAGCTCTTCGCGATGCTAAAATCGGCGAAGGTAGAAATCAAGAAAAACATCAAGTGTTGATGGTTGACAAGACCACTAGTCTCAAGAAAAGGGCAAAGGGAAGAAGGGAACTTCAAGAAGAACGGCAAGCAAGTTGCTGCTCGAGTGAAGAAGCCCAAGTCTGGATCTAAGCACGAGACTAAGTGCTTTTGCTACAATGGAACTGGTCATTGAAGCGGAACTACCCCAAGTATTTGGCGGATAAGAAGGATGGCAAAGTGAACAAAGGTATATTTGATATACAAATTATTGATGTGTATTTTACTAGTGTTCGTAGCAACCCTCGGTATTTGATACTGGTTCAGTTGCTAAGAGTAGTAACTCAAACAGGAGTTGCAGAATAAGCAGAGACTAGTTGAAGGGAAGTGACGATGAGTGTTGGAAGTAGTTCCAAGATTGATATGATCATCATCGCACACTCCCTATACTTTCGGGATTAGTGTGGAACCTAAATAAGTGTTATTTGGTGTTGAGCATAAATATGATTTGATCATGTTTATTGCAATACGGTTATTCATTTAAGTAAGAGAATAAATTGTTGTTCTGTTTACATGAATAAAACCTTATATGGTTACACACCCAATGAAAATGGTTCATTGGATCTCGATCATAGTGATACACATATTCATAATATTGAAACCAAAAGATGCAAAGTTAATAATGATAGTGTAACTTATTTGTGGCACTGCCGTTTAGGTCATATTGGTGTAAAGCGCATGAAGAAAACTCCATGCTGATGGACTTTTGGAATCACTTGATTATGAATCATTTGATGCTTGCGAACCGTGCCTTTTGGGCAAGATGACTAAAACTCCGTTCTCGGAACAATGGAACAAGCTACTGACTTATTGGAAATAATACATACCGATGTATGCGATCCAATGAATGTTGATGCTCGTGGCAAGTATCGTTATTTTCTGACCTTCACAAGATGATTTGAGTAGATATGGGTATATCTACTTGATGAAACATAAGTCTGAAATAGTTGAAAGGTTCAAAGAATTTCAGAGTGAAGTGGAAAATCATCGCAACAAGAAAATAAAGTTTCTGCGATCTGATCGTGGAGATGAATATTTGAGTTACGAGTTTGGTCTTCAATGAAAACAATGTGGAATAGTTTCACAGCTCACGCCACCGGAACACCACAACATTATGGTGTGTCCGAACGTCAGAAACCGTACTTTATTTTGATATGGTGCGATCTATGATGTATCTTACCGATTTACCACTATCGTTTTGGGGTTATGCATTAAAGACAGCTGCATTCACGTTTAATAGGGCACCATCTAAATCCGTTGAGATGACACCGTATGAACTATGGTTTAGCAAGTAAACCTAAGCTGTCGTTTCTTAAAGTTTGAGTTGTGATGCTTATGTGAAAAGTTTTCACCGATAAGCTCGAACCCAAATCGGAGAATGCGTCTTCATAGAATACCCAAAGGTAACTATTGGGTACACCTTCTATCACAGATCCAAAAGCAAGATATTTGTTGCTAAGATGGATCCTTTCTAGAGAAGAAGTTTCTCTCGAAAGAAGTGAGTGGGAGGAAAGTAGAACTTGATGAGGTAATTGTACCTTCTCCCTTATTGAAAGTAGTTCATCACAGAAATTTGTTCTGTGACTACTACACCAATTAGTGAGGAAGCTAATGATGATGATCATGTAACTTCAGACAAGTTACTACCGAATCTCGTAGGTAAACCAGAGTGAGATCCGCACTGAGTGGTAAGGTAATCCTGTTCGAAGTCATGTAACTAGACCATGATGAACCCACGAACTATGAGGAAGCGATGATGAGCCCAGATTCGCGAAATGGCTTGAGGCCATGAAATCTGAGATTAGATCCATGTATGAGAACAAAGTGTGGACTTTGGTGGAGTTGCCCAATGATCGGCAAGCCATAGAAAATAAATGGATCTTCAAGAAGAAGACGGACGCTGATAGTAGTGTTACTATCTACAAAGCTAGACTTGTCAAAAGGGTTTTGACAAAGTTCAAGATGTTGAATACAATGAGATTTTCTCACTCGATCGATGCTTAAAAGTCTGTCCGAATCATGTTAGCAATTGCCGCATTTTATGAAATCTGGCAAATGGATAAACAAAACTGCATTCCTTAATGGAGTTATTAAAGAAGAGTTGTATGTGATGCAACCAAGAGGTTTTGTCGATCCTAAAATGTTAACAAAATGTGCATCTATGGACTGGTGCAAGCATCTCGAGTTGGAATATACGCTTTGATAAGTTGATCAAAGCATATAGTTTATACAGACTTGCGGTGAAGCCTGTATTTACTAGAAAGTGAGTGGGAGCACTACAACATTTCGATAAGTATATGTGAATGACATATTGTAGATCGGAAATAATGTAGAATTATTCGCAAAGCATAAAGGAGTGTTTAAAAGGAGTTTTTCAAAGAAAGACCTCGGTGAAGCTGCTTACATATTGAGCATTAAGATCTATAGAGATAGATCAAGACGCTTGATAAGTTTTTCAATGAGTACATACCTTGACAAGATTTTGAAGTAGTTCAAAATGGAACAGTCAAAGAAAGAGTTCTTGCCTGTGTTACAAGGTATGAAATTGAGTAAGACTCAAAACCCGACCACGGCAGAAGATAGAAAGAGAATGAAAGTCATTCCCTATGCCTTGGCCATAGGTTCTATAAAGTATGCCATGCTGTGTACCAGATCTATTGTATACCCTGCACTGAGTTTGGCAAGGGAGTACAATAGTGATCTAGGAATAGATCACTGGACAGCGGTCAAAATTATCCTTAATGGAATAAGGATATGTTTCTCGATTATGGAAGTGATAAAAGGTTCGTCGTAAAGGGTTACGTCGATGCAAGTTTTGACACCGATCTGGATGACTTTAAGTCTCGATCTAGATACATATTGATAGTGGGAGCAATTAGCTAGAGTAGCTCCGTGCAGAGCATTGTTGACATAGAGATTTGCAAAATACATACGGATCGGTATGTGGCAGACCCGTTGACTAAGATTCTCTCACAAAGCAAAACATGATCACACCTTAGTACCCTTTGGGTCTTGGTCACATGGCGATGTGAATTATGGGTGTTAATCACATGATGATGTGAACTATCGATGTTAATCACATGGTGATGTGATCTAGATTATTGACTCTAGTGCAAGTGGGAGACTGAAGGAAATATGCCCTAGAGGCAATAATAAAGTTATTATTTATTTCCTTATATCATGATAAATGTTTATTATTCATGCTAGAATTGTATTAACCGGAAACATAATACATGTGTGAATGTATAGACAAACAGTATGTCACTAGTATGCCTCTACTTGACTAGCTTGTTAATCAAAGATGGTTATGTTTCCTAACCATGAACAAGGAGTTGTTATTTGATTAACAAGGTCACATCATTAGTTGAATGATCTGATTGACATGACCCATTCCGTTAGCTTAACAGTTGATCGTTTAGTATGTTAATGCTTTCTTCATGACCCATACATGTTCCTATAACTATGAGATTATGCAACTCCCGTTTACGGAGGAACACTTTGGTACTACCAAACGTCACAACGAATCGGGTGATTATAAAGGAGTACTACAGGTGTCTCCAAAGGCAGATGTTGGGTTGGCGTATTTCGAGATTAGGATTTGTCACTCCGAATGTCGGAGAGGTATCTCTGGGCCCTCTCGGTAATGCACATCACTTAAGCCTTGCAAGCATTGCAACTAATGAGTTAGTTGCGAGATGATGTATTACGGAACGAGTAAAGAGACTTGCCGGTGACGAGATTGAACTAGGTATTGGATACCGACGATCGAATCTCGGGCAAGTAACATACCGATGACAAAGGGAACAACGTATGTTGTTATGCGGTTTGACCGATAAAGATCTTCGTAGAATATGTAGGAACCAATATGAGCATCCAGGTTCCGCTATTGGTTATTGACCGAGAATAGTTCTAGGTCATGTCTACATAGTTCTCGAACCGTAGGGTCCGCACGCTTAAGGTTTCAATGACGGTTATTATGAGTTTATGTATTTTGATGTACCGAAGGAGTTCGGAGTCCCGGATGTGATCACGGACATGACGAGGAGTCTCAAATGGTCGAGACATAAAGATTGATATATTGGATGGTTATATTCGGACACGGAAAGGTTCCGGAGAAAACGGAGTGCCGGAGGGGTTACCGGAACCCCCCGGGGAAGTTATGGGCCTTATTGGGCCAAGAGGGGAGAGAGAGGGCTGCACCAGGAGGTGGTGCGCCCCCCTGGGGAGTCCGACTGGACTAGGAGGGGGGGGCGCAGCCCCCCTTTCCCTCTCCCTCTCCCTCTCTTTCCTTCCCCCTTCCCTATTCCTAGTAGGACTAGGAAAGGGGAGTCCTACTCCTACTAGGAGGAGGACTCCCCCCTCCCTTGGTGCGCCCCAAGGGCTGGCCGGCCCTCCCCCTTGCTCCTTTATATACGGGGCAGGGGGCACCCTAGAACACACAAGTTGATCTTCGTGATCGTTCCTTAGCCGTGTGCGGTGCCCCCCTCCACCATATTCCACCTCGGTCATATTGTAGCGGTGCTTAGGCGAAGCCCTGCGACGGTAAAACATCAAGATCGTCACCACGCCGTCGGTCGACGGAACTCCTTCCCGATGCTTTGCTGGATCGGAGCCCGGGATCGCCATCGAGCTGAGCGTGTGCCAAGAACTCGGAGGTGCGGAGTAACGGTGCTTGGATCGGTCGGATCGTGAAGACGCACGACTACATCAACAGCGTTAATATAACGCTTCGCTTTCGGTCTCACGAGGGTGCGTGGACGGACACTCTCCCTCTCGTTGCTATGCCATCACCATGGTCTTGCGTGATCGTAGGAAAATTTTTGAAATTACTACGTTACCCGACAATCAGCCCTTGTGCGTGACTGAAAACTGGTGTGTGGGTGAACTGCTAAACGCCCACACACCGGCCCCTCCGTGTAGTAAAACGGATGTGTGGGCAAACTATGTCACACATCACACACACGCCTTGTCCTACGTGGCACAGAAAATCCGCCAGATTGTGCCAAGATTCATGCATATAGTACTGGACGGTGATGGATGCATGTGGTCGAGATGGTCAACGCCCACACGTGTGGGTGTTAACATTTCCGTTCTTATTTTACTGTTTCCATTATTTTATAAATATATTCCATAGACATTACATTTTTAGAAAAGGAGGAGGACCCCGGCATCTGCATCTGGACAATGCATGCAGCCACTTTATTAAACAAACACATAGGACCTTACAAAGTCATACAACAGTAAGACTAAAGCCACCGTCTAGGCAAAATTCGTCGCTACTCTTATCCAGTTGATAAAGGGATGTTGATAGTCTGGGCCTAATACCAAACAGACCTCGCAGCCAAACCTAACATCTAAGACCCGAGGTCCCATCCAGGACGCCTGCCGGGTATGGGGCACCCACCAGTCCGGCGCACTCCTCAACCAGAACGCATGTTGAGTATGAGGCCGCCGCAGCCATCTGCCACAAATCCATCTTCAGTGATGTACTGCTGCATCCACCTTGCCCGGTCTAGCTGCCGTCGACGCCACCACGATGCCAGACAACGCCACCATCCTGCGCTCGTCCATCATCACACGCCCACCGGTGAGACCCCATTGCTCCATGCCGCTGAGACCCGCCGCTGTCGACGTGCCAGATGCAATGCCGCTCCTCCGTCGCAAACACCGACAACAGGAAACGCCCTAAAGACACAAGGGGCACTCTGCACAACTTACAGATGACTGCACTCCCAGGCGCCAAGGGCAAAGAGCAGTAGAGGCATCACTGGGATGCCGGCCACACTGTCCCAGACCAACAACGCCTGACAGAAGCAGGAAAGCCACTGCGAGCAGCAGCATAGAGGCAGACAACAAGGCAACGAGATATCACCTCAGCACTAAACCCGCACGAGCCCACCGACAGCTAAAGCCCCCACCTTCAGCTACCCACACAGGAATCCTAGCTCCCCAAGCAACGCCTCCAAGGAGGGGATGACGCCCATGGCGCCACCGCTGCCCAATCCAGACCGGATTCTGGGTTTTCACCCGGGAGAGGACCGGAGGTGGCAAGAAGAGGGACCACGACACCACCTCCAAGAAGGATCCGTCGCCCGAAGCCGACGCCGTTGTCGAGCCGAACCAGCTAGCCTAGGGTTTCTCCCGGTCCCAATCTGCACCACCATCCCCAAAAGCATCGGATCCAGCAGCAACCGCCGTCATCAAGCGCAAAGGGGAAGGAGCAGGAAGGAGGGAGCAGCAGACCTCCAGATCTGGTGAGGAAGAAGGCCCCCACTCTGCCGCCACCAAGCACCGACGCCCCACCACCCGAGCGGTCGAGGACGCCAGTCAGAGCCCCCGCGCACACCGTCCAGGGCGTGAACGGCGGCGCCGCAACGGCAGGGCCGCCGCCCCGTGGATCCAGATCTCCGCGAACGGAGCGACGAGGGCCTCGCCGCCACCGTCACCGGTCTGGCCGCACGGGCTTGCCCGGCGACCTCCTCGGGTGGCGGCGAGAAGTGGGAGAGGAGATGTAGGCGGCGACGCTCGAAACCCGCCGCCCAAGTCGCCCGAGCGGGCGACGCGGGGGCCGGGTAGATGATGTACTATATAGCGTGTCTCATCATACACATTACATAAATCCAAATGAAATGTTTAACACGTTGTTTTGGTGACACTCAGCTTATAGTCAAAGTGCTTTACGATGCCGACCAGCCTTGTTCGACGCTCGGCTAATAGTTAAGTCGAGTAGCCGACGAAAAGCACTCAGCTTACATCTAGTTGCTGACGTGGCATAAGCCGAATCATGTAAGCCAAGTGTTACACCCAGCATATAGTTAGCCACATGGCCCTTATCCGAGTATACTGTGTACGCTGCTATAACTGTTATTCATGTGGTGAGCGTGCCATTCTGGCTACTGCTATTAACTAATTCGGACCCAAAGCTTCCCTGACGGACCTTCCTGCGCCCCCCGCCCCCCGCGGGCGGCCAGGAGGGAACCCTAGCCGCCGCCGCCGGGGCGTCCCCTCCTCCTCTCCTCCCTCCCTCGCTGCCGCCAGGGGGCGCAGCCGGGCAAAGCGCGGCTGGCGCCGGTGGCGGCGGGGAGATTTCGTCCTCTCGCGCAGGGTCCGATGCGGATTTCGTCCTCTCGCGGGGCCTCGATGCGGGCGGGCGGCGGGCTGGGGTGCGGCGCTGGCGGCGGCGCTGCGGCGTGGCGGCGCCGGAGCCGGAGCTGTGCGGTGACGGCTTCTTGCCGGCTGCGCGACGGGCGTCGTGGTGGCGGAGCGTGCGGGGTGGCGGTGGCGGCGGATGGTGCGGGTCAACGCAGCTCCGCCAGATCTAGCTGCGTCGCGGCGCAGGCTGCGGGCGGCGAGGACTGCGGGCGGCGCCGTGGGGTGCGGCGGTGGTCGTCCGTGGCAGCGGCGTGGCCTCGGCTGGTGTCCGGGGCGGTGGTGCGTGCTTGGCGGCGGCGACCCCGTTCAGCACCATTTTGGTCTGGCGGGCATGTGGGCGTCGGGCAGCGTGGGGGCGGGCTGCGACCTGGTGTGGTCATGGCCATGACCGTGGCCCACGGCGGTGCGCTAGCTGCTGCTGCTGGCGGCGGCGGTGGTGGCAGGTTGATTGCGGCGGCGGCGACCCCGTTCAGCACCATTTTGGTCTGGCGGGCATGTGGGCGTCGGGCAGCGTGGGGGCGGGCTGCGACCTGGTGTGGTCATGGCCATGACCGTGGCCCACGGCGGTGCGCTAGCTGCTGCTGCTGGCGGCGGCGGTGGTGGCAGGTTGATTGCGGCGGCGGCCAGATTTTTCTGGCGTCGGCCCGTCTGTAGGATGCCTGTATCAAACTTCGACCCCTCTTCTCGGCGTCCGTTCGCTTCTCTCACCGGAGAGCTGGCCTTCTCCCGGCTGCGGTCCATCATCCGTCTCGCACCCGGTGACGTAGGACCGAGCTGGTCTCGCGCCCGGAGCAGGACCGGCTCATCTCGCGCCCGGCAGCAGGACTGCGCTCATCTCGCGCCCGGCAGCAGGACCGGCCCGTCTCACGCCCGACGGCAGGACTGCACTCGTCTCGCGCCCGGTGTAGCAGGATGGCTCGATGGAGGCTTGTTGTGGCCGGCCTATTGGGTCTCGGCGTTGGGACCGGCCAGGGGTGTGAAAGGCGGGTCCTTTCTGCCCGTCTCTGCAGTGGAGGTAGCGGTGGGGCTCGGGGGACTTGGTGTCAAGGTCTTCGATTTCGGGGCGGCGGCCCTGGTGGTGGTGGCGCGGTGCTCATGGGCAGAGCTCGTGCCTCGGTGCTGCCCGGCTACCACGGCCGTGTGA
The DNA here is from genome assembly GCA_021605205.1 of Aegilops longissima. Classification (NCBI taxonomy): domain Eukaryota; kingdom Viridiplantae; phylum Streptophyta; class Magnoliopsida; order Poales; family Poaceae; genus Aegilops; species Aegilops longissima. The sequence continues at coordinate 563,703,084 of CM038680.1, forward strand.
GCGGCGTGGTAGCCGGGGTGTGGCGTTCGGTGGCGGTGAATGTTGGCCGGGGTGAAAACCTACTCTATATTCGGACGGACTGGCGACGGCGAAGATCGCTCCCTTCTTGAAGGCGTCGTCGCGGCTATCACTGCCCGTCGTGGTGCTCCAGGGGAAACTCTGATCCTCGGATCGGGCGGTGGCAACGCTCCAGTGCCGTATCATTCCTGAAGGCACCGCTTTGGAGCCCACGGTTCGTCATATGCGGCTTCACTTCTTCGGATGAAGCCCCCGACGGCTCTTGTAGTGCTAGGGAGTGTGTTGCTGTGCTCAGCGTCTATGTATCCTGCCTTGGGTGCGTGTGTGTGTGTTTGTGGTGGGTGAGTGCGGTTGTACCGGGCACTGTGGATCTTTGCTTTATATATAAAGCGGGGCGAAAGCCTTTTTCGATACTGTTATTCATGTAGTGTATTTTGTCAGTTTTACAAAATAACTTCAGTATTTTGTGAGCCATACAATTTACAGCGGCATTGTAGGTACATCAAAAGCTGAAGATTTACACAGTTATTTCATCGCCCCTCTATGTGAGTAAGAGTAAAACTATTCATGGAAGTTTGAATATCTTCTCTTATTTGATCCACTTCAGTACTTCGTCGCGAAAAGTAGGCGGGGCGATTGGGGGATGTAAGTGTGCTGCTTCCATTCTTTAGGACGAACACAACAGATGACATGAGTGGCCTGTCGTCTAGGTTATCCTGCACACACAAGAGTGCTATATGGACGCAAAGAAGAACTTCGTCTGGTGAAGTATCTATGATAGTTGAGTCTTGCAGTTCCTCGGTCTTCTCTTCGCTCCACTTGTTCCATGACTAAAACAAGCAAGAACATCATATCAATATTCATGTTATCTCTCAAAAAAAAAACTTGATAGAAGTCTTGTATGTACTTACATAAACTGCGAGGCTGGAAAATCCCATGGTTTCACAATTGGAATTTCTCCTTATACCAGTTACAACCTCCAATAGTAATATGCCGAAGCTGTAGACATCAGATTTGGTAGAGAAGACACCTTCCATTGCATACTCAGGAGCCATGTAACCACTGCTTGATCATACCAAAATTGTTTGAATTTATCTAACAAGAACTGAACTTACTAATATTACTTTTTTCAGTGAATACTCACTATGTTCCAACTACGCGTTGGGTATTTGCATTTTGCTGGTTATCACCAATGATCCTCGCCATACCAAAATCTGCTATCTTGGGTTTCATATATGCATCTAGCAAAATATTTCCAGCTTTTAGGTCCCTATGAATTATGGTGAACCTTGAGTCTTCATGAAGATATAGAAGCCCCTTGCAACCCCTTTTATTATACTGAACCGTGTTGCCCAATCCAACAACAATTTTCTTGAGTCATCTACAAAGAAACAAATAGAACAAAACTGTAATTTTTGGTTATCTTAGGAAATTATGGCTTGTTATTAGAATATGTACCGAAAAGGGTAGCATCTAAGCTCTTGTTAGGAAGATACTCATATATCAAGAGCTTTTCATCTCCTTCATCACAACACCCAAGAAGTCGAACCAAGTTTCTATGTTGCAATTTTGCAATTAGAATTACTTCGTTCCTGAATTCTGTTGTTCCTTGTTGAGAATCTCTACTTAGCCTCTTGATTGCGACTTCTTGACCACCTAATAGTCCCTAGGGAAACATAGAGTTGAGTTTTACATATGAATAAGCCAGTCACCTAATTTAGAAAGAATAACATGCACTACATATTGAACAAGCTACCTTGTAAACTTTGCCAAATCCTCCATGTCCAATCTTACATGCTTCAGAGAAACTGTGGGTCGCAAGAACAATTTCTTCTAATTTGACGAATGGAAAATCTTGATCATGCGGATGGCCTTCTCCGCCATGTTCTTCGGAGGTACTTAGACCATCCAATCTTATATTCTTGTGCTTTCTCCAATTTTTATTCTTGCCTGCTCCCACAATGTAATAGTCATTTCCCTTCCAATAAGCATACCGTACGCATAAGAAATAAAAGTTATATGTGACCCCATGAATTTTTTATATTGTTGTTATTCCCTTTATGAACTCACATAACAAGATGAAATTACCCATGAGGTAAGTTGCCGCCATGTTAAAATCATAGACCAGAAAGTACCTCTATCACAGAAAATGAGGTCCACATGTTTGAAAAAACACACTTAGGATCCCCTCTAGAAGAAAACAGACATGTATGTGTGCGCGCACACACAACCCATTATTCCATAGCACCGTGACCTAACCTCACTCTGTTTTTTCTAACCTCACAAAGTATTTCTAAAGCAAACTTTCTTGAGCATGGGAAGCAACAATCACTATGATCGATGTGTGGAAAAACTTGCAGTAGTTAGGGTTGCCTGTTATCGTTACATTGATCCCATGATGGCTAAACCGCAGAAAAAAAAACCCACCTTGAAATATTATTTGCTCTAGTTCACTATTCAAGTGGCATAGAGGATACTTGAAACTGAGGGCATATTGTGGTAGTAGACGACGAATTCCAAGTTTATGTAGTTAAACTGGCATTCTCATAAGGACGTCAAATAAAACATGTTTAAGTAGATTCGATTAAACATACCTTTGCATTTTAACCATGCGAGAGAGATGCATACGAGTACGAGAAAACTACTGCTTAGAACTGGCAGCATAATCCTAATTGCATTGCCTTTTCGTCTTTTACCTGCGCCATACATACATATACTATAAAAGAAAAGGAGAATGATTGATACAACTAGAAGTATATTAGCAAAGTTAAAAACAGCAGCAAAATGGCAAAACTAGTATTAGAAAGAGACAAAATGGAAGTTTGTTGCCACCTGCTGCATCTATACCTGCAAGTCGAAGATAGAGCGTCTCTCCACCGTTCTCGCGTAATTTTCCCATGTCAATCAAATCCCCAGCCCACAGCAAGCACATTGTCGCAGCTCCTCCAGACATGCTGCTACTGACATTGCGATGCACATACCCCTCACAGGAGCAGTTGCGGTTGCACTCCTCCAGACACTCGTCAGACGTACTTCTGCCCCCTCCGACGAGCGCAAATTTATCTGGTGACTTCATCCCCAACATGGCCAAGTAGCGAGTGCTGCACCCTTGCAGCAGCTCCTTCCGCCGGCACCCCGCCAAGAACCTGCCACTGGTCCACTCCTCCTTGTTTGCTGGCTCGAAGCCATCTAGGCACTTGCAAGTTGGGATCGGCACCACTGTCTCGTCGCAGTAGCCATACGGGCCACAGTATCCATAGCGATTGCATTCAGCAGACCAGATCGAAACGGCAACCCAGATCGATGACATGCTGCTCCAGATCTGAATCAGATACTGACCAGAATAGGTCAACACTATCCTTGTGGGTGGGGCGCCATCAGAGAGGCTATATGTGACATAGATCTCATCACCGTTGTCGACGATGGCCATGTACATGATAAGATCACTAACGTTGATTGCCCCTACTAGCTGTTGTTTGCTAAAGCTAAACACCTGGTTCCCCGTCCATGGGTTGCTACGGATCATCAAGCTCTCCCCGTCCCTCAGGAATGCTTGGAGGGGTGTCTCTGGGCCGCCACCGAAGGAGAAGCGCCCCGGCGAAGGGTCGCCGGGGCCCTTCCAGGATACTAGACGATCACCAGTGTCGCCCAGTCTGTATTTGATTCGGGTCTTCATCCTGGGGAGCACCGTGTCTGTGGGGTGGTCGAAGCTCTGCCACAACGTGGTACCGTTTGCCGACTGGATGACGAGGTTGCCGGTGTTCAAAAGCACCGCCGTCGTGGTAGACGAGCCAATGGTAGTGGTTATGTTGGCCGTTGTCCAAAGGACACGACCGTCACTATTACCTTCAGTGATAACAAGATTGGAGGTGTTGGTGAGGGAGAGCATCGGTGCAGAGGAAGTGTTATTGGAGATTGGGGTTTCACGGTTGGCAACCCAAACAACTGTGAGCTCAGAGATGTTGTTGTACCATATGCCAAGGTACAGCTTGGCCGGAGTGGAGTTGGAGGGGTTGAAGAAGCCCAAAGCAAACATGCCACCCTCAGAGACGATTGTTGTGCCAGGGGATAGCGGCTTACCGGGGACAAGGCGGTCGTCCGAAGCACTCAACGGCAGGAATATAATGATCAGGGCTGTGGTGTAGCAGAGGAGAGCTGGCGAATCCATTGATCGGTCACTCCAAAATCGTAATCACTAAACTGTAACTAGATATAGGTTATATATAGATCCTGCTAAATGGAGAAAGCACTGGCGTGGAACCTTGGCCTTACAAAGGACAAAATGCTCGAAGGAACGCAGCATCCACGAATGTCCGATTGCAGAGGCCGAAGATTAACTAATGCAAAGTTGCCCAGTTTTAGAAGAGTTGGTTTTCGAAGTCGGCGAGTACTGGGATTTATAATTGAGCTGCACACATCGGAGTTAGGCTGCCAACATCACTGCTAACTACTAGTATATTGCTATATTTGTTTATCATTGTTCTTTAAGTCACCATGGATGTCGAGAGAATTGATTCCCACAAAACACTACCGGAACAGGGCCATACCCCGACGGTCAAAACAATGCCGACGGCCCCCGTCGGCTTCTTCGGAGATATGCCGACAGCCTGGTTCTGGCCGTCGGCGTAAAAAGGCCGTCGGGCTACGCAGAGATAAGCCGACGGCACCCGTCGGCATAGAAAGGCCGTCGGCCTAGCTACATATACGCCGACAGCTGCCGTCGGCTTACAACGGCCGTCGGCATACCCGTGGGGCCCGGCCACCCCCTGGCTAACGGCGTCAGACCTATGCCGACAGCCGAAACGGGGGGCCGTCGGCATAGGTCCAAAGGCCACGTCATCGATCCTGGCCGCACCATGCAGAGCTTATGCCGACGGCTGCCGTCGGCATATCTGCCACGTCAGCGATCCGCGGCACGCTGGTCGGATCTATGCCGACGGCTAGGCCGTCGGCATAGCTATATTTTTTCGTTCATATTTTTTAATGCTTTTTTGTGTATTATTATATCAACTAACATGTAGCATGTTGAATATAAACATACATATGAATATATATGTAGTTTGTTTTTTCATATATTATGATATATATATATATATATATATATATATATATATATATATATATATATATATATATATATATATATATAGTTTGTATTTTTTCGAGCACGTTAATAATGTGCGGTCATGTTCTTTAAATATAGATCCTTATATTTTATTAAAATCAAAACAGCTATGCCGATGTGAAGTTTTGTGGCGATTGCAAACGCCTCGACACCCGTCTCAGAGAGTGACCCCCCTCACATCATGGTGTGCCCCCCTCATGGGCCGGCCGCAAGCACCGGAGGGGGGAAACGACGCGTCGGGTCTACACGGGTGGATGTAGCTGTGGTTTTGGCCCGGATGTTGCTCCGGGTGTCCCTCAGGCCGACCTAACACAACGGGTGGAGAGGTCCTTCGTCAAAGCCCGTCGTGGGAAGTCAAAAGGCTAGATCTCGTGGTCAACCGCCCGTGGTTAGGCGGGACGGGGCCCTGGGGGTAGTAATGCCACCGAGGCGTCGTCGGGCCCTCATACATGCGGGGTGGTGTTGTGGCATGTCCAGAAGAGGCGACGCGTCTCGGCGCGTGCCCCCCCACGGAGACAGGCCGCCGCCGGCACCGGAAGGGGAAGCAGACGCGTCGGGTCTACACGGAGTGGATGTAGCTGTGGGTTTGGCCGGATGTTGCTACCGGTGTCCCTACGGGCCGACCCGACACAACCGGGTGGAGAGGTCCTTTGGTCAAAGCCCGTCCGTGCAAAGTCAAAGGCTAGATCCCGTGGTCAAACGCTTCTGAGGTTAGCGGGACGGGGGCCCCAGGGGGTAGCAATGCCACCGAGCATCGTCGGGCCCTCATACATGCGGGGTGGTGTTGTGGCATGTCCGAAGAGACGGCACGCGTCTCGGTCGTGGCCCCTCACGGACGGCGCCGGCCACGCACCTAGAAGGGCTAAGCAGACGCGTCGGGTCTACACGGAGTGGATGTAGCTGTGGGTTTGGCCGGATGTTGCTCCCCGGTGTCCCTCTAGGCCGACCCGACACAACCGGGTGGAGAGGTCCACTGGTCAAAGCCCGTCCGTGCAAAGTCAAAGGGCTAGATCCCGTGGTCAAATGCTACAGGGTTAGCCGGGACGAGGGCCACAGGGGTAGCAATGTCACCGGAGCGTCGTAGGGGCCCTCATACATGCGGGGTGGTGTTGTGGCATGTCCGAAGAGGCGGCACGCGTCTCCGGTGCGTGGCCCCCCTCACGGACGGCGCCGCCGGCCGGCTTTGAGGGGGAAGCAGACGCGTCGAGTCTACGGAGTGGATGTAGCTGTGGGCCTGGCCCGGATGTTGCTCAAAGTGTTCCTATGGGCCGACCTAACACAACCGGGTGGAGAGGTCCTTTGGTCAAAGCCCGTCCGTGAAAAGTCAAAGGGCTAGATCCCGTGGTCAAACGCTACTGAGGTTAGGGGGGACGGGCCCTGGGGGTAGCAATGCCACCGGAGCGTCGTCATCGGGCCCTCATACATGCGGGTGGTGTTGTGGCATGTCGAAGAGGCGCACGCGTCTCGGGTTGTGGCCCCCCCTCACGGACGGCAATGAAAGCGGTAGTAGGCGTTCTGCGTAACGATGCAGCGTGAATATTATTAAATACTTGGAGCGCGATAAAATCATGAGTTTTTACTGGCGTGGGCACATGTGCTATAGGACTGATGGTAATTTTTCATAATTTTTGTGATGGAGAAGTATCTGAACACTTCCCTCTCGCGGATTGCTCTTCATGACGTCTCACGATTGGTGGCGTGCCTCCGGGGTAACATACCGTCAAATCTTGCGTAGGCGGCCTCTCACAAGTCTGGAAGTGTTGAGGCGGTTGCAAACGCCCAGCACGCGTCTCCGGGGTGTGCCCCCCCCCTCACGGACGGCGCCGCCGCCGGCACCTGGAGGGGGAAACGGACGCGTCGGGTCTACACGGAGTGGATGTAGCTGTGGGTTTGGCCCGGATGTTGCTCCCCGGTGTCCCTCTCGGCCGACCCGACACAACCGGGTGGAGAGGTCCACTGGTCAAAGCCCGTCCGTGCAAAGTCAAACGGCTAGATCCCGTGGTCAAACGCTTCTGAGGTTAGGCGGGGACGGGGCCCTAGGGGTAGCAATGCCACCGGGCGTCGCATCTGGGCCCTCATACATGCGGGTGGTGTTGTGGCATGTCCGAAGAGGCGCACGCGTCTCGGTCGTGGCCCCCTCACGAACAGCGCCGCCGCCAAACACCGGAGAAGCAGACGCGTCGAGTCTACACGGAGTGGATGTAGCTGCGGCCTGGCCCGGATGTTGCTCCAAAGTGTTCCTATGGGCCGACCTAACACAACCGGGTGGAGAGGTCCACTTGGTCAAAGCCCGTCGTCTGCGAAGTCAAAGGGCTAGATCCCGTGGTCAAACGCCTTCTGAGGTTAGGCGGGACGGGGGCCCCAGGGGGTAGCAATGCCACCGGAGCGTCGTCGGGCCCTCATACATGCGGGTGGTGTTGTGGCATGTCAGAAGAGGCGCGCGCGTCTCGGGTTGTGGCCCCCCTCACGGACGCCAATGAAACGGTAGTAGACGTTCTGCGGTAACGATGCAGCGTGAATATTATTAAATATTTGGAGCGCGATAAAATCATGAGTTTTTTACACAACGTGGGCACATGTGCTATAGGACTGATGGTAATTTTTCATAATTTTTTGTGATGGAGAAGTATCTGAACACTTCCATCTACGCAGATTGCTCTTCGCACGTCTACGACTGTGGCCGGCGGCCTCCGGGGGCTAGCATACCGTCAAATCTTGCGTAGGCGGCCTCTCACAAATCTGGAAGTGTTGAGGCGGTTGCAAACGCCCAAAGACGCATCTCCGGGTGCCCTCCCCCTCACGGACGGCGCCGCCGCACCGGAGGGGGGAAGCAGACGCGTCGGGTCTACGGAGTGGATGTAGCTGTGGGCTGGCCGGATGTTGCTCAAAGTGTTCCTATGGGCCGACCTAACACAACCGGGTGGAGAGGTCCATCGTCAAAGCCCGTCCGTGCAAAGTCAAAGGGCTAGATCCCGTGGTCAAACGCTCTGAGGTTAGGCGGACGGGGCCCTGGGGTAGCAATGCCACCGGAGCGTCGTCTGCAGGGCCCTCATACATGCGGGTGGTGTTGTGGCATGTCCAAGAGGCGCGCGCGCTCTCGGTTGTGCCCCCCCTCACGGACGGCAATGAAATGGTAGTAGGCGCTGCGGTAATGATGCGATGTGAATATTATTAAATACTTGGGCGCGATAAAATCATGAGTTTTGTACACAATGTGGGCACATGTGCTATAGGACTGATGGTAATTTTTCATAATTTTTGTGATGGAGAAAGTCGAACACTTCCCTCTAAGCGGATTGCTCTTCAGACGCTCTGATTGTGGCGTGACCTCCGGGGTAGCATACCGTCAAATCTTGCGTGGCGGCCTCTCACAAGTCTGGAAGTTTTGAGGCGGTTGCAAACGCCAAAGACGCTGCGTCTCGGGGTGTGCCCCCCCCTCACGGACGCGCGCCGCCGCACCTGGAGGGGGCAGACGGACGTCGGGTCTACACGGAGTGGATGTAGCTGTGGGTTTGGCCGGATGTTGCTCCCGGTGTCCCTCTCGGCCGACCCGACACAACCGGTGGAGAGGTCCATCGGTCAAAGCCCGTCGTGCAAAGTCAAAGGGCTAGATCCCGTGGTCAAACTTCTGAGGTTAGGCGGGGACGGGGCCCCTGGGGGTAGCAATGCCACCGAGCATCGATCGGGCCCTCATACATGCGGGTGGTGTTTTGGCATGTCCGAAGAGGCGGCACGCGTCTCCGTGTGTGCCCCCCCTCACGAGCGGCGCCGCCCGGCACCGGAGGGAAGCAGACGCGTCATCCCTCATTTTATATGTAAACAAAACTTTTCAATGCGTATGAAAATAATATACACTAAAAATATATTTGAAGACAGTTAATAATATTTTTTAAAAATGTTAAACATGTATAAAAGTTGTTGCAAAAAAAATATGCCACGTTGCGCCTTCACCTCCCCTCTGTGTATAGAAATATAACTGATGACTATAAAAACATCAAAAATTTATATGAAATAAAAAAACAGAAAGAAGAAAAAATATAAGCTATTAAAAGCATTAAAAAAATAAAAAATATAACTATGCCTACGGCTAAGCCGTCGGCATAGGTGCCACGTGGCATCGGTACCTATGCCGACGGCTTAGCCGTCGGCATAGCTTGCCCTTATCCTCAGCCGGTCCACCTCCACCACTCACGCCCGATAGCAAATCGACCCCCTCAGCTCGTCGTGCCGCCGCCCGTCTCCTCCTGCCGCCCGCGCGTTCTCCCCACTGCCGCCACTCTCTCGCCCGCCCCCGCCCCCACCCGGTCGCCGCCGCCCATCCCACCCCACCTCTCGTCCCTGCCCGCCGCCCTGCTCGCTCGGCCGCCCTCGCCCAGCCGGCTCCGCCCTCCTCCTCAACCCGGCCGCCGTGCGTGGGCGCCGCTCCAGCCCGGCCCCGCCTCCTCCTCGACCCCGACCGCCGGCCCCTTTGGCCCGCGCCCTGCTGTGTCCCGGCCATCCCGCCGGCCCAGCTCCGCCTGCCATCCCGGCCGGCCCAGCTCCGCCTGCCCTCCCTCACCTCCACCGCGGCCCCTGCCTCCCTACTCCACCAGCGTGGCGCCTCTCTGCCCGGTGAGCTAACACTCTTTTTTTTTCAATTTTTTGCATTATTTAGCTATTGTTGGATGTATGAATGGATGCATGGATGGATGTTGGATGTTCTTAGGTTGCTAAATGGATGAATGTTGTATGTATCTTAGATGGATGGAGGAGTCTCCGCAAAAGGAATTATTTTGCTACGATTAGGTTGCTAGATGGATGAATCTCGGCAAAATGGATTATCATAGTTAAAAAAGCAACTTGAGTCACTTAGTTCATAATATTGTTAACGAAGATTTTATTTTCAGTTTGTGATGTTGTTAAGTAGCTATGTGAGATGTGCTTCAAATTTGGGATACGATAAGTGGTTATTTCATCATGATGATCTTGCTAAAATTTTTGATTTGTCAATGCTTAATGTGAGGTGATGACCTAAATTGCGATATGATAAGTGCTTCCAAATTTGACAGTTGACAAAATAAGATTTTTTTTTCATAGTTAAAAGTATCAATGCTTAATGTGATGTGATGACCTAATTTTTTTTTCACTCGGTGTAATTAACAGGATTTGTGGTGTTCCATCTTCGTGGAGTGATCGCCGACGTTGGAGGTGTTGGTCCGGATCGTCCCTCTCCTTTGATCGACTACATCGGAGGGTGAGCAACAATTCCATGACCTCGTCCACTTTTTCCATGTCACTAGATTGAATTTTCACATCAAGTCGCGTAACCTAGGTCTCTCGTCCGAAAGGGTTGCATCGATAAATATGCATTCAATTGCATATTTATCACCGCAGCTCTTTCGGATTGTCCAGCGCTTTCCACGGACAGCCCGAGGATGTGTAGATTGATGCGTTGTTCATGCTCTACCCGTTCGAGACAGATTTGGTGGCGCCTCCTGTTGTTCTCCGGATGCACATTTCTCGGCATTTTGCCGAGACGTGTATTTGGAGAACAGCGGGAGGTGCTGCCAAATTTTGTCTCGAATGGGTAGAGCATGGACCGTACTCAATCTACACATTCTCGGTGGGATTAGGACCCATCTTTACCTATTAGAGATGTAGGTGGATTACTCGTCAACCTTGTAAAAATAAAATATTGATGTTGGTAATTTAAATGAATCCTTAATTTTGTTGTGTGGCTTCCAATAAAGCGAGATGGCAGATAATCGGTGGATGTATAGTGGGTTTATCCGTCGGAATCAAGTAACAACAAAGTGGGTCGAGAAAACTGATGTGTTTTTGAAAGAGATATTCCGTAGTCCAATGAGGATGGTGCCAGAATGCCCGTGTGCGGATGTGAGAGACGTATCCGCAGAGATAAGAGTGAGATGACTAAGCACCTTCGCACGCATGGATTTATGCCCAACTTTAATATGCCGATAAACTTTGCCCAGTGCACCGTGGTAGAGAGGATGTGATCGACAACATGTCGCTGGTTATGAGGACGATGGGGTTAGAGACATGCTAGATGATGTCTTTTGCTGACTGCCGACACCTCCGTCACATTCAGCGAATGAATCGGAGGAGCCGGAGAAACCGCAAAGGCCTTTCCGGAAATCTTGGCCTCGTCAAAGAAACCTCTCTATGAGGGTGCCAAGCTATCTGGCTGGATGCCATCTCGCAAATCGATGGCAGTGAAGGCTGAGTACGGCAGTAGCCGAGGTTGCTTCAAGCATTTACGGGAGTATGGGCTAACAGCCTGCCCGAGGGCCATGAACTGCCGAAACCATGTGCAGTACGAAGAAAATCATGAAGGCGCTCTCCATGGACTATGAGAAAATACATGTTTGTCCAAAGAATTGCCTTTTGTTTAGGCATGAGTATGCGGATGACAACTCTTGTAGGAAGTGCGGTTCCTCTCGGTATATTGAGGTGGTCGATAAGCATGGTCAAGCGGCAGCTAAAATCCTGTGAAGGTTCTTGGTATCTTGATTTTATAAAAAGACTGCAGCGCCTTTTCATCACCGAGAGTCTGCCAAAATGATGAAGTGGCACAAGGAAGGAAAAGGTACAATCCAAAAAAGTTGTACATACATCAGAAGGTGAAGCATGGAAGTCATTCGATATAAAGTACCCGGAGGAAGCAGCCGAGGCTGGGAATGTCAGAATTGCTATAACAGGTGATGGGTTCAATCCATATGGTATGTCGTCTAATCCATACAGCTGCTGGCCCATATTTGTTATTCCGCTCAATCTCCCTCCCGACGCCATAATGCAACGCAAGACCATGTTCCTGTCGCTTATAATTCCGGGGCCTGAATATCCAGGGAAGAATTTGAGTGTGTTTATGTAGTCGTTGGTGGATGATTTGCACCATTCTTGGTACTTCCCGAGGTTGACATACGACCGGCATCTGCAGAAAAATTTCTTGATGAAAGTTTGGCTCTGATTGCATGCATGACTTTCCGGCTATGCCCTGTTCTGCGGATGGTGTACAAGTGGAAAGATGCCTTGCCCAAAGATGTGCATGCAGGCCTTGATTTTCATTTGGATGAAGAAGGGTGGCAAGTATGTTGCCTTTGACCAGCATCGACAATTCCTCCTCCGACCATCCCGATAGGGAAGACAAGAAGAACTTCAAAAAGGCAAAGTTGTCCATGAAGTAAATGAGATTCCAACGTTTTCGGTGAGGATGTGCTTGCTCAGCTCAAAGCTCTTAAGCCTGCTGTGAAGGGAAAGGCAAAGGCAAAGGCAAAGGTAAAGGAAAAAATGTTTTGAAGGATATGGTGAGGCGCACAACTGGACTCACATTACCCCTTCACGCAGCTTCCCTATTTTAAGGACCTCAAACTTCCATACAACATCGACGTGATGCACACCGAAAAGAATGTCGCAGAGTCCCTTTTTAACACGATCCTCAACATTCCTGATAAGACAAAGGATAATGTTAATGCTAGAGTCGATCAACAGAATATTTGTGATAGACCACGTCTTCACATGCAACCTCCACACAGCAATCGAAAATCTTGGTTCAAGCCGATCTTGACTTCGTACTTAAAAAGGATCATAAGATGGAGGCATTCAAGTGGCTGAAACACGTCGTAAAGTTCAGCGATGGTTGTCGTCGAATATAAGTAAGGGGTCAATCTTTCAGCAGGCGAGTGACCGGGCTCAAGAGTCATGACTATCATGTATGGATTGAGCGGATTATGCCGGTGATGGTTCGGGGCTATGTTCCCGAGCGTGTCTGGCGTGTGCTTGCGGAGTTAAGCCATTTCTTCCGAACGCTTTGTGCTAAAGAAGTATGTCCTGAGAAGATAAAAGAAATGCATAAGAAGGCGCCGGAGTTGATATGCAAGCTAGAGAAGATCTTCCCGCCAGGCTTCTTTACTCCGATGACACATCTCATTTTGCACCTTGCGAACGAGGTATTGTTGGGGGGCCCTGTGCAGTATCGTTGGCAGTACGGCCCTGAGAGACAGAACAAGCATCTGAGACAGAAATGTGGAAACAAAGCTAAGATTGAAGCTTCCATAGCTGAGGCAGTTATCCTAGAGGAGGTGGCAGACCTCAGGACAGCCTACTATCCGGACCATGTTCCCACGTTGCACATGTTGGGGAACGTTGCAGAAAATTACAATTTTTCTACGGTTTCACCAAGATCTATCTATGAGTTCATCTAAGCAACGAGTGACAAGAGAGAGTTTGCATCTACATACCACTTGTAGATCGATGGAAGGCGTTCGAGGGTGGTGATGATGAAGACGTCCCAACGTGATTCCGATCACCGATGACCAAGTGCTGAGCGGACAGCACCTCCGCGTTCAACACACGTGACGGGACGACGGCGTCTCCTTCGTCTTGATCCAGCAAGGAGGAAGGAGAGGTTGAGGAAGATAACTCCAATGGCAGCACGACGGCGTGATGCAGATGGAGGGACTGTTCTCCGGCAGGGCTTAGCCAAGCTCACGCGGAGGAGGAGAGGTGTTGGGGAGGGGAGGGGCTGCGCCTTCAATGGTGTGTGCAGCCTCCCTCTACCCCTCTATTTATAGGGGAAGGGAGGAGGGCGGCCCCCTCTAGATGCATCTAGAGGGGGCGGCGGCCAAGGGGAGGGGGGCTTGCCCCCCAAGCAAGGGGGGCGCCCCCCTTAGGGTTCCCCCCTCAACCCTAGGCGCATGGGCCAAGGGGAGGGGGTGCGCCCAGCCCACCAGGGGCTAGCTGCCTCCCATGCAGCCCAAGTGGCCCCCCAAAAGGGGTGGCCCCTCCCGGTGGTCCTCCGGAACCTTTCCGGTGGACCCTCCTTAAAACCGATATGACCCGAAACTTTTCCGGTGTCCGTTTGACGACTTCCCATATATAAATATTTACCTCCGGACCATTCCGGAACTCCTCGTGACGTCCGGGATCTCATCCGGGACTCCGAACAACATTCGGTAATCACATACAAGTCTTCCTATTAACCCTAGCGTCACCGAACCTTAAGTGTGTAGACCCTACGGGTTCGGGAGACATGTAGACATGACCGAGACGCTCTCGGTCAATAACCAACAGCGGGATCTGGATACCCATGTTGGTTCCCACACGCTCCTCGATGTTGTCATCGGATGAACCACGATGTCAAGGGTTCAAGTAACCCCGTATTCTATTCCCTTTGTCAGACGGTATGTTACTTGCCCGAGACTCGATCGTCGGTATCCCAATACCTCGTTTAGTCTCGTTACCGGCAAGTCACTTTACTCGTACCGTAATGCATGATCCCGTGACCAGACACTTGATCACTTTGAGCTCATTATGATGATGCATTACCGAGTGGGCCCAGTGATACCTCTCCGTCATACGGAGTGAAAAATCCTGTCTCGATCCGTGTCAACCCGCAGACACTTTCGGAGATACCCGTAATGCACCTTTATAGTCACCCGATTCGTTGTGACGTTTGGTACACCCAAAGCATTCCTACGGTATCCGGAGTTACACGATCTCACGGTCTAAGGAAGAGATACTTGACATTGGAAAAGCTCTAGCAAAACGAACTACACGATCTTTGTGCTATGCTTAGGATTGGGTCTTGTCCATCACGTCATTCTCCTAATGGCGTGATCCGTTGTCAATGACATCGATGTCCATAGTCGAAACCATGACTATCTCGTCGACCAACGAGCTAGTCAACTAGAGGCTCACTAGGGACGTATTGTGGTCTATGTATTCACACGTGTATCACGATTTCCGTATGATACTGCTTATAGCATGAATAAAAGACAATTATCATGAACAAGGAAATATAATAATAATGCTTTTATTATTGCCTCTAGGGCATATTTCCAACAGTCTCCCACTTGCACTAGAGTCAATAATCTAGTTTACATTGTGATGAATCGAACACCCATAGAGTTCGGTGTTGATCATGTTTTGCCCATGGAAGAGGTTTAGTCAGCGGATCTGCGACATTCAGATCCGTATGCACTTTAAATTTCTATGTCTCCATCCTGAACATTTTCACGGATGGAGTTGAAGTGACGCTTGATGTGCCTGGTCGTCTTGTGAAACCTGGGCTCCTTGGCAAGTGCAATAGCTCCAGTGTTGTCACAGAAGAGTTTGATCGGCCCCGACGCATTGGGTATGACTCCTAGGTCGGTGATGAACTCCTTCACCCAAATTGCTTCATGCGCTGCCTCCGAGGCTGCCATGTACTCCGCTTCACATGTAGATCCCGCCACGACGCCCTGCTTGCAGCTGCACCAGCTTACTGCTCCACCATTCAACATATACACGTATCCGGTTTGTGACTTAGAGTCATCCAGCGTCGACGTAACCCGTTACGACGAGCTCTTCGTCACCTCCATAAACGAGAAACATGTCCTTTGTCCTTTTCAGGTACTTCAGGATATTCTTGACCGCTGTCCAGTGTTCCTTGCCGGGATTACTTTGGTACCTTCCTACCAAACTTACGGCAAGGTTTACATCAGGTCTGCTACACAGCATGGCATACATAACAGATCCTATGGCTGAGGCATAGGGGATGACACTCATCTCTTCTTTATCTTTTGCCGTGGTCGGGCATTGAGCTGAGCTCAATCTCACACCTTGCAATCTGAGGCAAGAACCCTTTCTTGGACTGATCCATTTTGAACTTCTTCAAAATCTTATCAAGGTATGTGCTTTGTGAAAGACCTATGAGGCGTCTCGATCTATCTCTATAGATCTTGATGCCTAATATATAAGCAGCTTCTCCAAGGTCCTTCATTGAAAAACACTTGTTCAAGTAGGCCTTAATGCTGTCCAAGAATTCTATATCATTTCCCATCAAAAGTATGTCATCTACATATAATATGAGAAATGCTCTGAGCTCCCACTCACTTTCTTGTAAACGCAGGCTTCTCCATAAGTCTGCATAAACCCAAACGCTTTGATCATCTCATCAAAGCGAATGTTCCAACTCGAGATGCTTGCACCAGCCCATAAATGGATCGCTGGAGCTTGCATACTTTGTCGACATTTTTAGGATCGACAAAACCTTCGGCTGTATCATATACAGCTCTTCCTTAAGATAACCGTTAAGGAACGCTGTTTTGGCGTCCATCTCGCCATATCTCATAATCATAGTATGCGGCAATTGCTAACATGATTCGGACGGACTTAAGCTTCGCCACGGGAGAAAAAGTCTCATCGTAGTCAATCCCTTGAACTTGCCGATAACCCTTAGCGACAAGTCGAGCTTTATAAATGGTGACATTACCATCCGCGTCCGTCTTCTTCTTAAAGATCCATTTGTTTTCTATCGCTCGCCGATCATCGGGCAAGTCAGTCAAAGTCCACGCTTTGTTTTCATACATGGATTCTATCTCGGATTTCATGGCTTCTAGCCATTTGTTGGAATCTGGGCCGCCATCGCTTCTTCATAGTTGAAGGTTCACCGTTGTCTAACAACATGATTTCCGTGACAGGGTTGCCGTACCACTCAGTGCGAGCGTGTCCTTGTGGACCTCACGAGGTTCAAGAGCAACTTGATCCAAGTACATTGATCATCATCATTAATTTCCTCTTCGTTGGTGTAGGCATCACAGAACACTTTCCGAGCTGCACTACTATCCTGTTCAAGAGGTAGTACTTCATCGAGTTCTACTTTCCTCCCACTTACTTCTTTCGAGAGAAACTCTTTTTCCGAAAGGTTCCGTTCTTGGCAACAAAGATCTTGCTCTCGGATCTTAAGTAGAAGGTATACCCAATGGTTTCTTTAGGGTATCCTATGAAGGCGATTTTTCCGACTTGGGTTCGAGCTTTTCAGGTTGAAGTTTCTTGACATAAGCATCGCATCCCCAAACTTTTAGAAACGATAGCTTAGGTTTCTTCCCAAACCATAATTCATACGGTGTCGTCTCAACGGACTTAGACGGTGCCCTATTTAAAGTGAATGTAGCTGTCTCTAGAGCGTATCCCCAAAATGATAGCGGTAAATCGGTAAGAGACATCATGGACCGCACCATATCCAATAGAGTGCGACTGACGTTCGGACACACCGTTCTGTTGAGGTGTTCCAGGCGGCATCAGTTGTGAAACGATTCCACATTTTCTTAAGTGTGTACCAAATTCGTGACTTCAATATTCTCCTCCACAATCTGATCGTAAGAATTTTATCTTTCGGTCACGTTGATTCTCTACTTCATTCTGAAATTCCTTGAACTTTTCAAAGGTCTCAGACTTGTGTTTCATCAAGTAGACATAACCATATCTACTCAAGTCATCCGTGAGAGTGAGAACATAACGATATCCTCCGCGAGCCTCAACGCTCATTGGACCGCACACATCGGTATGTATGATTTCCAACAAGTTGGTTGCTCGCTCCATTGTGCCGGAGAACGGAGTCTTGGTCATCTTGCCCATGAGGCATGGTTCGCATGTGTCAAATGATTCATAATCTAAAGACTCCAAAAGTCCATCAGCATGGAGCTTCTTCATGCGCTTGACACCAATGTGACCAAGGCGGCGAGTGCCACAAGTATGTGGGACTATCGTTATCAACTTTACATCTTTTGGTATTCACGCTATAAACATGTGTAATACTACGCCGAGATTCATTAAGAATAAACCATTGACCATCGGAGCATGACCATAATACATATCCCTCATATAAATAGAACAACCATTATTCTCGGATTTAAATGAGTAGCCATCTCGCATTAAACGAGATCCAGATACAATATTCATGCTCAAACTTGGCACCAAATAACAATTATTAAGGTTCATAAATAATCCCATAGGTAAATGAAGAGGTAGCGTGCGACGGCGATCACATCGACTGGAACCATTCCCGACGCGCATCGTCACCTCGTCCTTTGCCGACTTCCGCTTATTCCGCAGCTCCTGCTGTGAGTTACAAATATGAGCAACGGCACCGTATCAAATACCGGAGTTACTACGAGTAATCGGCAAAGTACACATCAATTACATGTATATCAAATATACCTTTGGCGTTGCCGGCCTTCTTGTCCGCTAAGTATTTGGGGCAGTTCCGCTCAAAGGACCCCTCCTTGCAATAAAAGCACTCAGGCCTCGGGTTTGGGTCCATTCTTTGACTTCTTCCGGCAACTTGCTTACGGGCGCGGCAACCTCCTTGCCGTCCTTCTTGAAGTTCTTCTTGCCCTTGCCCTTCTTGAACTTAGTGGTCTTATTGACCATCAACACTTGATGTTCTTTCTTGATCTCAACCTCGGCTGACTTCAGCATAGAGAACACTTCAGAATGGTCTTCACCATCCCCTGCATGTTGTAGTTCATCACAAAGCTCTTGTAGCTTGGTGGGAGCGATGGAGGATTCTGTCAATGACCGCCTCATCGTGGAGGTTAATATTCATTTGGGTCATACGGTTGTGCAACCTGACATCTTCGAATGTGCTCACCGTGTAACTGTTTTCCTCCATCTTACAACTATAGAACTTGTCGGAGATGTCATATCTCTCGACCCGGCGTGAGCTTGGAAAACAAGTTTCAGCTCCTCGAACATCTCATATGCTCCGTGATGCTCAAAACGCTTTTGGAGCCCGGTTCTAAGCTGTAAAGCATGCCGCACCGAACGAGGGAGTAATCATCGCACGAGACTGCCAAGCATTCATAATGTCTTGGTTCTGCAGGGACGGAGCGCCACCTAGCGGTCCTTCTAGGACATATTGTTTCTGGCAGCTATGAGGATGATCCTCAAGTTCCGGACCCAGTCCGTATAGTTCTTGCCGTCATCTTTCAGCTTGGTTTTCTAGGAAGCGTTGAAGTTCAAGTTGACATGAGCGTTGGCCATTTGATCTACAAGACATATCATTCAAAAGTTTTAGACTAAGTTCATGATAATTAAGTTCATCTAATCAAATTATGAACTCCCACTCAGATTATACATCCCTTTAGTCATCTAAGTGTTACACGATCCGAGTCGACTAGGCCGTGTCCGATCATCACGTGAGACGGACTAGTCATCATCGGTGAACATTCTCATGTTGATCGTATCTTCTATACGACTCGTGTTCGACCTTTCGGTCTCCGTGTTCCGAGGCCATGTCTGTACATGCTAGGCTCGTCAAGTAAACCCTAAGTGTTTTCGCGTGTGTAAATCTGTCTTACACCCGTTGTATGTGAAGTAAGAATCCATCACACCCGATCATCACGTGGTGCTTAGAAGCTTATTTAACTTTAGCAACGGTGCAGTTAGGGAAACACTTCTTGAAATTGTTGTAAGGGATCATCTTATTTACTACCGTCGATCTAAGTAAACAAGATGTATTAACATAATAAACATCACATGCAATTATATAGTAGTGACATGACATGGCCAATATCATAAAGCTCCATTGATCTCCATCTTGAGGCTCCATGATCATCTTGTCACCGCATGACACCATGATCTCCATCATCATGATCTCCATCATTGTGCCTCCATGAAGTTGTCACGCCAACGACTACTTCTACTTCTATGGCTAACGCGTTTAGCAATAAAGTAAAGTAAGTTACATGGCGTTCTTCAATGACACGCGGGTCATACAAAATAAAGACAACTCCTATGGCTCCTGCCGGTTGTCATACTCATCGACATGCAAGTCGTGATTCCTCTTACAAGAACATGATCTCATACATCACAATATGTCATTCATCATTCATCACAACTTGGCCATATCACATCACATGACAATTGCTGCAAAAACAAGTTAGACGTCCTCTAATTGTTGTTGCATCTTTTACGTGGCTGCAATTGGGTTCTAGCAAGAACGTTTTCTTACCTACGAATAGCCACAACGTGATCTTGTCAACTTCTATTTACCCTTCATAAGGACCCTTTTCATCGAATCCGCTCCAACTAAAGTAGGAGAGACAGACACCCGCCAGCCACCTTATGCAACTAGTGCATGTTAGTCGGTGGAACCGGTCTCACGAAGCGCACGTGTAAGGCTGGTCCGGCCGCTTCATCCCACAATACCGCGGAAGCAAGATAAGACTAGTAGCGGCAAGTAAATTGACAAGATCCACGCCCACAACTAAATTGTGTTCTACTCGTGCAAAGAGAACTACGATAGACCTAGCTCATGATGCCACTGTTAGAACGTTGCAGAAAATTAAAATTTTCTACGGTTTCACCAAGATCTATCTATGAGTTCATCTAAGCAACGAGTGACGAGAGAGAGTTTGCATCTACATACCACTTGTAGATCGAGTGCGGAAGCGTTCGAGGGAGTGGTGATGATGAAGACGTTCCCAACGTGATTCCGATCACCGATGACCAAGTGCTGAACGGACAGCACCTCCGCGTTCAACACACGTACGGGACGACGACGTCTCCTTCGTCTTGATCCAGCAAGGAGGAAGGAGAGGTTGAGGAAGACAACTCCAATGGCAGCACGACGGCGTGATGCAGATGGAGGGACTGTTCTCCCAGAGGCTTCGCCAAGCTCACGCGGAGGAGGAGAGGTGTTGGGGAGGGGAGGGGCTGCGCCTTCAATGGTGTGTGCAGCCCTCCCCTCTACCCCTCTATTTATAGGGGAAGGGAGGAGGGGGCCGGCCCCCTCTAGATGCATCTAGAGGGGGGCGGCCAAGGGAGGGGCTTGCCCCCAAGCAAGGCGCCCCTTAGGGTTCCCCTCAACCCTAGGAGCATGGGCCAAGGGAGGGTGCGCCCAGCCCACGGGGCTGGCTGCCTCCCATGCAGCCCAAGTGCCCCCCAAAGGGGTGGCCCCTCCGGTGGTCCTCCGGAACCTTCCGGTGGACCCTCCTTAAAACCGATATGACCGAAACTTTTCCGGTGTCCGCTTGACGACTTCCCATATATAAATCTTTACCTCCGGACCATTCCGAACTCCTCGTGACGTTCGAGATCTCATCCGGACTCGAACAACATTCGGTAATCACATACAAGTCTTCCTATTAACCCTAGCGTCACCGAACCTTAAGTGTGTAGACCCTACGGGTTCGGAGACATGTAGACATGACCGAGACGCTCTCCGGTCAATAACCAACAGCGGATCTGGATACCCATGTTGGTTCCCACACGCCTCGATGTTGTCATCGGATGAACCACGATGTCAAGGGTTCAATTAACCCGTATTCTATTCCCTTTGTCGACGGTATGTTACTTGCCCGAGACTCGATCGTCGGTATCCCAATACCTCGTTTAGTCTCGTTATCGCAAGTCACTTTACTCAGATCTTGTAATGCATGATCCCGTGACGGACACTTGATCACTTTGAGCTCATTATGATGATGCATTACCGAGTGGGCCCAGTGATACCTCTCCGTCATACGGAGTGACAAATCCTCGCCTCGATCCGTGTCAACCCAACAGACACTTTCGGAGATACCTGTAATGCACCTTTATAGTCACCCGATTACGTTGTGACGTTTGGTACACCCAAAGCATTCCTATGGTATCCGGAGTTACACGATCTCACGGTCTAAGGAAGAGATACTTGACATTGGAAAAGCTCTAGCAAAAGCGAACTACACGATCTTTGTGCTATGCTTAGGATTGGGTCTTGTCCATCACGTCATTCTCCTAATGACGTGATCCCATTGTCAATGACATCGATGTCCATAGTCGAAACCATGACTATCTCGTCGACCAACGAGCTAGTCAACTAGAGGCTCACTAGGGACGTATTGTGGTCTATGTATTCACGTGTATCACGATTTCCGTATGATACTGATTATAGCATGAATAAAAGACAATTATCATGAACAAGGAAATATAATAATAATGCTTTTATTATTGCCTCTAGGGCATATTTCCAACAGCACAATAAGGTGTCTCGATACAATACAGAAGAACCCAAGTATAAACCCAAGTTGCCTCTATTCACCGGGCAAGGTGGCAGGGCTGGATGCTCGATATCTTATGTCATGCCACGAGATGAGTGGGAGGATGTCATGTTCTATATCTTGCACAACATCAAGGAAGTTGAGGATGAGTGGATGAGGTAATACCTTTGCACCATTCTTTTAGTCAATTCATTATGTTCACTTTGCCTAGTTCTTATACCGCTTTTCTTATTGTAGTCGATTCGTTGAGGAAGAGTGGACGGGGATGCTGCCTCCTACTGAAGCGGAGGCACTTGCTCTTCTCCGAAAGGGTGCTGATGGAAGGAAAAATTTCGTTATGTGGTTCATGGAGAAAGTAATTTTCACACTTCCTATTACCCATTTCACACTTCCAATTAAACTCATGCACCCTATAATTTCAATTAAACTTGTAGGGAAATGATCCGAACGAATCAATGGATGAAGAATTGAGATGGGTTTCCATGGGTTTTGACCCTACCGTCATGACATGCCAAAAGTATGATGTGAATGGGTATCGCTTCCATACAGAGGAGCACCGAGCAGTCGGCTGATCCCAAAACCATAAATACCGGAGTCTTCACCGAAGGAGATAATAATGTAGATTACTACGGAAGGGTAGGAAAAATATACGAGCTTACATTCAAATGTGGCCGTAAACACCTAAGTCTCACTGTGTTCAAATGCCGATGGTTCGACCCCAAAAAGGGTCTGAGACATACGCCTTCTGTTGGTTTAGTTGAAGTTAAACCATCAACCGTCTATGCCTGAGCTGATCTCTTTATCGCCGCTACCCAGGCCACACAAGTATATTATCTGCCTTACCCATGCCAGAAAGAGTACCTAAAGGGTTGGGAAGTTGTGTTCAAGGTGTCGCCACATGGTAAGCTACCGGACCCGAACGATGATGATGACTACAACATAAACCCCATGACATACGAGGGAGTGTTTTTTCAAGAGGAACATGATGACGTGGTCCGAAACAAGGAGGATGATGACTTGGGTTATGTTGACCTGGACCCAAACGACGACGGCTGCCGGATTGATGGTGAGGCAATTGTGAATCAAAGAGACATAATTATGCTTGAAAAGTTAAATGAAGACGCTGACGCTGACGATGAGGAAGAGCCTCCACCTCCGTCATAAAACGAAGAAGATATGCGGGATAGTGATGATGAGACCGGTCGACAAATAGATTACAATAGTGATGATTCATATGGGTTCTAGAAAGTGTATGTTCTTTTAATAATGTTCTCTTCCGTTATTAATGTCTTTCCTGTATGCTTGTTTTTTTTATATCCTTACTAATTGTTTATTCTCTTCTCAATGAAGGTTTGCTAATCATGGGCAAGTCCAGCGGTGCCAGTTTCCTCAGTAAAATCAAAGGAGGACTTACTCGGAGTGGACGAGCCCACAAGGTCCCCTCCCGACTACGCGAGGATGGCACCTCACAGGGAGGTGGAGGGGTCGGGGGAGGAGACCCTAGAGGAGGAGGGGGTGGGGGGAGAGCCCCTAGAGGACGAGGAGGTGGGGGGAGAGGCAACCGGGCCAAAAAACTCCGGGCCGTGTCCGAAATAGGAGGGTCTTCTTCGATGCCCTCCTATGTTGATGCAGCTTCTGAGTCTGAGGAGGAGGAGTATATTCCTGATGCCGAGGAGGAGGAGGCCGAGGAGGAGGAGGCCGAGGAGGGCGAGGAGGGTGGAGGGGAGGTTGACCCCGAGTTGTGGGGTGACTTGCCACCGGGTGCTCCGCAGGGGTGGCTGCGTGGTAATGCCGGAGTACCTACACCACCTTCTATCGAGGCGCACAAGTGGCTCATTGAACTCTGAGGGACAGAGTAAGTGCATCTCAATCATACTTTCAACACATGACAACATTTTTTATTGTACACATGGCAACCCTTTGATTCTTTTGCAGTAACTGGATCCTTCACGGAAAGGGCCGTAAACCGAACGGCCTTCTCACCGTCTCTGTTGAAGCAGTTTTGGCTGGCCTATTCTGCCATGGCCGACAGGGACCCACAGCTGCGTGTTTTGGCCACAAGCTGGGCCCACTACGAGGCTTGCTGCAACGCTGAGTACTGGGACGGCCGCTAAGGCCGTGATCACCAAATTTTGGGTAAGTTCCATTTTGAATCACTTGTCTTTAGTTTCGTTCATAGTTTATCATTGAATCACTCAACTCATGCCTTGTTTGCTTCGGTTTATGCATGATTGCAGCAACTCTATAGAGTTCTTGACGAGCACAAGGCCGAGCCGACGTGGTCTTACTTGCGTCTCGCAGAAGAAGAAAGCTCATCGATTGCGATCGACGAGGTGCGTTGGGTTGCCGTCTCACAAGACTACCACATCTACCGCAACAAAAGATGACCAAAACTCAAGCACAGAGGGACAAAATTACCATGAGCAGGAGCAGTTCATGATGGTAACTATTACCGACTTTTCATTGTTTCAAGGAGTCAACTATATGTTTCGTGCTCACATGTCATGCTTCCAAAATTTGCATAGGTTGTTCCTCGTTGGTGCTATGGAAGGCATGACGGATGGGCGTGTTTGGTGGATAGGTGGGTCGGTGACGATCCAGAGTTTGTTGCCAAGAGCATCAAGGCCCGGGCTAACCGTGGAAAAGACGGGACACACGGCCAAGGAAACAGGAACCACTGGGGCTTCAAGGCCATGAAGGTATATCTATATGAAAGATGCATTTTGGTTCTTCTTTACCGTCATGTTCTTATGTACGGCTAACTTCTGTTTGACGTTGCAGGAGGACAAGTTGCAGAGGCCGCTCTCAGACATGGAGTCGTGGAAGCTGGCCCATGAGCGGAGTGATCGCAAGGAGGCGAGAGCGAGACTACGGCAACACCGAGCAACACACTGAGTCTTACACTCGTAACTATCGAAGTTGCATCCGGATGTTCCCGTTCTCGAGGTCGCCCGAGCCTCGAGATCGACGACACGGCGGTGGTGGCCATCCGAGGTAAGTCCCATGGCGGTATCCGTGTTTCGATGGCTTGATCACTCCGTCGATCTCGTACACACGGCTTCGAGCTACCAACCCGAGCCCGTTAGAGAGTACAGGCGTTCGCAGCCTCCTTAGTCCGCCAACGTGTTGTAAGTACTTCCCTTATCTTCTTTGTCTCTATCTTTCTTAGTTTATTTTCATCACGCCCACTTAGAAACAACCTCAATTTTGTAGGCATATCAGGCCTTTCTCGAGCATAGGCATATTGAGGTGAGGGAGTACTTGCAACGAGTGAAGGCAACGATGATTACAGCCGTCAGCGATGGCGGTTAGTTTTGCCCTCTTAAACCAAGCTCAAATTTGCACTTTCATTCCTTCCGACTTTGTTGATCACGGCTTGTTTCTAAGTGGACTTGTTTAACTAACATCCGTGCTATCTTGGCGTCTTGGACTAACCGACGGAGCCACCACAAGTTCGACCCCACCACCACTGCTGGAGACGCCCACACCTTCCCACGCTCGAGGAATGGGTGGCACTAGGCGGTGATACTCGGTTAGTAAATTTGCCTAACTAATGACAAACTAGTTCTCGTTCATTCAACACTATCATGTCATATTTACCGTTAGAAACTTCTTTCAAACATGTAGGGGACCGGTGGCTCGACTCCTGCTCCGTCGACCCCAGTCACTCCGATCTGGCAGAGTGATGGTGGTCGCGGTGGCGGTTTTGGCGGAGGAGGACTTGGCGGTGGCGGTTTTGGCGGAGGTGGACTTGGTGGTGGTTTTGGCGGAGGTGGACTCGGTGGTGGTGGTGGTTTTGGCGGAGGTGGACTCGGTGGTGCTTGATGTCGATGGTGTATGCGGCCGTTGTGCCATGTCTTTCATGTTTCAACTTTTATGATGTTTCATGTCTTGCACTATTCTTATGTTCGTGGACTTTCGCCGGTGATGATCTTTAGATGATGAACTTGACTATGTTTAAATGATGTTGATGAACTGTCATATTTCATATTATTCTGTTTTGAAATGTTGTCAAATGAATTGGAAAAGAGAAAACAGGAAAAATAAAAAAAATAAAAAAAACTATGCCTACGGCAAAGCCGTCGGCATAGATACGCCCAGACCACCGGGAGGCGACACGTGGCGGGGCTATGCCACGGCAAAGCCGTCAAGATAGATATAAATCTATGCCGACGGCTTTGCCGTAGGCATAGCCCTGCCGCCAGGTTAAACTAGGGAGCGACACGTGGCGAAGATATGCCTACGGCAAAGCCGTCGGCATAGATTCCCCCTGAACCGCCAGCAGTTTTGACGGCGCCGTCCGTTGCCGTCAGACGGAAAACTACGCCGACGGCTAATCTATGCCGACGGCTGCGCCAGGGCCGTCGGCATAGCCACCTATGCCGACGGCATTATTATGCCGACGGTCTGACAGGAGTACGCTGACGTGATCTACACTGACGGGGATATGCCGACGGCTATGGGGCCTATGCCGACGGCCCCTGGCCGTAGGCATAGACCGCGAGTCCGGTAGTGAAAGGCGAAATCTGCATTAGCGAGACACACAGATCGAGCTCAAAACTATATTTCGAAATATGGTGGATGTGAGTACAATAATCTTTCCAAGTTGTAGTCATCTAACCAATGATCGATTTTCAACTAGTGAGTTAGTGACTGAGACATTAAACAATACTTGTCGAGTAACGTGATTGTATTGGAAATATAGGATAGACTAGGAAGTATTCTGGCTTGTCTTGTACTCCAAGTAATCATGTACTCCTATATATGTCCACAAGGCTCAAGCAATACAATAAACTATTCCACCAAATCTCTCTCCCCCTTCTAATAATACTGACCACTTCTAACAATACTGACCAGGCCTGGGTCATATACTCATATGGGATATGGCCGCACGCGGTTGAATCCCAGTATTTTGTTGGACAAACTGGTCTACACGCCGATGTAAGATTAATGGCTTGCCATGGTGTTGCCAGTGGAGAGCGGCTTGCCGGGGACCAGCCGGTCATCGGACATGCTCAATGGCTGGAGGATTAGAAGGATCAGAACTGCAGTGCGGATGAAGCATGGGTGAGCCGGCCAATCCATCGGTAGCCAGTAGGCTATTGGTGCTGCTACAATGGTAAGCTTTCATCGAGCATCGGTCACAAGCAAAATAAAAATTTGCTCCGATGAATCGTTCAGCATCTATCCACATGTCGAATAAGATGATTCAATGATGCAAAGTCTTTTGGAGTTATGGTAGATTAGCTTGGAGTGGTTGAGAGTGCGTTGGATGGAGTTGACATCTCAGCTGTTCACGTCGGAGTTGGGATGCCATCGTCACTTGCTTACCAGTCAGACTAGCGACTGAAATATTAAGCTATACCGCCCCGGCTGCTATGGCCCCGATACGTTGGATTTTGTTAGAAATAAAATCATTTTATTAAATTGCAAACTGTGATATGTACATGGTTTTCAATTTCAGTTTCAAAAAAATTTCAGCACCAACCGAAATCACTGAAATTCAGTGAATTTCAGTAATTTCAGTTTCCATTTCAGCCAAATGACCGAAATATTCACTTGAATTTAATTAAAAATTTGAAAATTTTAAAAAATATTTTAAAAAATATTAGAATTGTTGTGCTATACTGAAATCGCTGAAATATTTTGGCCGAAACATAATATTTCAGTGTCTGCTGAAATCACTGAAATTCAGTGAATTTCACCGAAATCTCACTGAAATAGAAACCATGTACTTAAACCCTGTAAAACTAGCCAGTACATAAACCATCTGCTTTGCTTATTTATGAAGTCATTCAGAGTAAGGGGAATTTGATCTTTAAAACGAGCTTTGGTGTGGCCTTGATGATTAGCTCTCTCTACCATTGTAACTGATTTTTCGCCCCTCTTCGTTTGGACTGGATCATTTTTTTAGGCTAGACAGTTTAGTTTCTGGTAGAAATTTACCGTGCTTGCCCTTAACTTGCCATCCTATCGTCAACTAAAGTTGCCATGAAAAACGTTTGGGTTGCCATGCTTCCTGTACTTATCATTTCTGTTATTTTTTGGTCAGTGTGCTGGCGTATTGGCAGATGGAAAAAAATGCAGTCTTCTCTGTATGTGATCTTGTTGGCTGACAACTGCTGTTGATTGTTTTGCTTTTGGCACAACTAGATGACCCGTTGCGCCCATGGCGCAAAAAGCGAGAGCGAGCCAAGCAAGTAAGAATAGTTTAAAGATTGATAATAAAATCCTTGATGCATAAGGAAATCGATGACCCATCACGCCCTTGGTGCAAAAAAAAAAAACAAAGCAGTCAAAGAATTAGTACCATGTAAGATATTTCATAGATAGCATGCATTCTTAAACATAATGGTTGTATTCCAGTCCATGGCAGCATGATAGTCTAAAAGCATCAAGAAGCAAGAAAAAAGGTTTAAAGATAGTTCAAGATAAAGAAAATCCTTAGGGTTATTTACAATAATTTATTTAGGTTGCTTTCATAAAGCATAGTGCGACACATGCAGTTAACTATATGAAGTGGATAGCCATCTCGATTCCTTGCTTCATGCGATGAACAAATCTGTGTAAGAATACACAGTGTTAACTTTGTCAAACTTCACATACTTGGACTTTTCAAAAATAATATAGGCCTTATTCGTTGGAACGGAGGGAGTATATGGATACAATGTGTTGGAAAGTTGGTAAAAAATGGTAATTAGATTACCTTAACATAGGTTATGGGAGTCATCACTGCATGTTCCATTGGTATCGAATATTACCTCGTCATCTAAGCAACTTTAAGGCTGAATCAAGCACATCAGTGCAACATCAGTTCAGTACTGAAATGTTAACCGCCTCTGAATTTTAACAGAAGTATAACAGTGAAGAAAGTTACCTGCAACGCATATGTCAGACATATGTTCTCTTCGATGATGTCTTGTCTATAGGCTAAAGCTTTCGATGCAGCATCAACCAAATCTTGTTGCCGCTGATATGCCCGAAAACAATGCGTTATAGAATTAGTCTGGTGTACTCCAAGATAGTATTTTAACCCGATAAGATAGAGATACTAACCATTTGCATAAATGCAATGCGCTTTTCCAAAACAAAGCTCATTAAATATTTTGGCTTCGAAACATTAAGACATCAGACCAAAGACAGTCCAGTTAGATTTTGTGGATGCATACCGAAAAGCGAAAACAGAGGGTGTGGAAGGGGGTAAAAGAGGTAATGTAATATTTTGTATGCAGTATGCATGGTACCTTCACTGAATAGTCAGCAAGATGTCTTCTTAAATGTGCAATCTCTTCTTCATGTTCTTTAACCTTAGCAAAAAGCCTGTGGAAGGAGGGAAATATCTTCATCAGGAACATCAAATCCCATGTTCTTGCGAGTACAGAGCAAGTGAATTATACATACCTGCTTCCAGATGATGTTTGAGCTCATCTCCATACCTTGCCTAGCTAAGTTGATCCCAGTATCATACTCTTCTTTGCGGTGCCTGAAAGGAAAGGCTCTTTTCTGTATCACACAGCTCTTCAGGCAAAAAGATGCATACATACAGGATAGAAAACGTTCAGGTGGCCTTAACACGTGGTCGAGGTACCTAGTTGGCGAGAGGGAGCGAGACGACAGGGTAGATAACTGAGAGCGCACACCAGCCTCAGCAGCGATCTGCTCCCCTGATGTGAAATAGAACTACTATTTATGAAGGGAGCTCTTTTACGGTGATTGACGAGTTACAACTTATAATTTCATGTAACTTCGCCTCTATTTTTTCTGACCGTCAGATCTAGAAATCATTTAAGGATTTATTTGTTTGTAAAAAGGGTAGAATGGTACTAAAGTTGTAATCCATTTACTTCTTCCACTCCTTTCATCAAATCAGTAACTTCGCCCATCCCCGACGCAGATGTATGCAAGGGTCGTCCCCAAGGGTCGCATAGCCGTCGCCGGGAGTCCCCGCCGCCGCCGTTCCGATCAAGAAATCCACCGGTGGCCATGATGCAGCCAAGCAGCACCGGTCCGCCTCCCTGGTGTTGCTCCTGCCACCAGGGTTCCGGCCCTCCCTGCAACACCGCCGGTTGAGGCGCGCCGAGTCCGCCGAGCCCCCCCCCCCCCCTGCAGCGCCTCCCTCCATCGATACCGGCCATCAGTTCGTGGACAGGTAGGTTCTCCTCCCCCCCCCCCCCCCTCCCACCGCATGGGGCTCAATCTGATTTATTTGTTTTGCTCTGATATTTCTGAATTTGCTGCTTCTGCGTTATGAGTATTCGCCATCTTGCGCTATAAGTGTACGTGTGAATGTGTGATAGGCCAGAAGAGAAGGAATTGTTGGGCTGACGTAGTTGGCGCTGGGTGAGATGCCCACATAAAAAATCGGCCTATAACACGCATGAACCATTTGTCTCTGCAGCAATGAACAAACCTGCAAAACCAAATTTGCGCTTGTGGTCCTATTTTCTGCTACATACCTTTGAACTCTGAATCTGCAGGTATGTACATTTGAACTCTGAACCTGTAGTTATGTGAGATTGGTAAGACTTATTTTCCCTGAATGGTACTGACTACTGAATGAATCGTATAATTCTTTCTTCAACACAAGCCGAATGTAGGTGCACGGGGTATGCTTGAGGTGATCCATGATTTGTGATTCTGATATATCATAATGGCTAGTCCAAACTAACAGTGAGTAATTTGAGTTTGCGTCGCATTTATCCTTCTATGATCATAATTTATTTTATTTGAATACAAAATATAAAATGGAAATACGTTTGGGATATCAAGGCATTCGATTTGTACTGCTGTAGCTAGTTGGAAAACAAGAAACTGTAGTTCAGAACCGAATTCGGTATTTAGATTTCTGGGCACAACATAAACTATATTGACTATTGTTGTTATATCCACTTTTCCTGATCGTTCATCTGTTATGTTAATGCTTAAAAGTGGCAAAACAAATGGATGCTATCGTGAACCTCCTCTGCTTTCTCTGAAACAGGGATTCCATGTGAAGAAAAAGGATATGTGGGAGCTTTTGGATGCCGACTAACAAAGGCTCCGGCAAGGAAGAGAAGAGAGCTGCATTTCCTTGCAACTCTAGTAACTATCTTTGTTATAGCTTGTAGAGTGTACCCGCAAAAAAAATAACTTGTGGAGTGTAATGGATTAATTAGGATGCTATGTAATCAGAGTACGTACCCCTATCCTATGCATCATGACTGATTGCGACCAAGGTCCGCGTCCTGTGAAGAAGACTCCCCGTTTGTATGTTTACTAGTGATATTGTCTGAGCCGCTTGTGCTGTATTGTTGTGCTTGCTCTACTACCTCTGTACATTATTTGTGGAATTGGTCTTCTTCTTCACCATTGCTGAAAATCTGTTTCATTTAGCGTACCCTTATGAAGCTCTATTTCAACTGGAATTGGTCAGAGTCCTCCTGCTCATTTTGATGCCAATGAACATTGCTTTCGCCCCAAATGCTTGTACAGAAGGAGTATAGGAACTCCATGTTTGGGGTTATCCTAAGCTTGTTGATCGGTGATCATTTCAGTACTGGCTTGTCATGTACAGTAGTAAAAAATATCCTCTCATGTTATGTATCACTTATTTCTATGTATGATGGTTCAGTTT
Organism: Aegilops longissima; assembly: GCA_021605205.1. NCBI lineage: Eukaryota > Viridiplantae > Streptophyta > Magnoliopsida > Poales > Poaceae > Aegilops > Aegilops longissima. Next base: position 563,734,639 of record CM038680.1, read on the forward strand.
GACACACACCTTTAGTTCTGTTTAAAAATGATGGATGCATTTCCTCGTGTACTCAAATATTTGTCGTACGTATTGATGTACTATTTGCTGACCAGCATGTTCAGCTTCTTGCATAATTAGAGATGTTGTGCAAGTCACTAATTGCGTGAGATCTATTTCCCATTTGTTTTGTAAATGGCTGATAAGCATTCAAATTGGAGCTAAAGAAGCTAGTCTTTGTATATTCTTGCAAACGTAGACTCACAATTGTTTCAAACAAAGGTAGCCCCAACCCTTCATCTCAGGTGCTCTGGAGCTCGCTACAAAACTGTCCACCACCCTGCGCCAACACGGTCTTGAGGCTTCCCAGGCCGTCTCACCACGGCACTGCGAAGGGCCCCTGCACAACGAAGAAGAGGAGCCGGGACTAGGGGCAGCAGCACCATCGGCACGCGGGAGGGCCCAACCTCCACCGTCATCGACGGTAACCGACCGGACGCGACAGTAACCTCCACCGTCGATTTGTGTGTCTCGCTAATGCAGATTTCGCCTTTTGTGGGAATCAATGCTCTCGACATCCATGGTGACTTAAAGAACAATGATAAACAAATATAGCTATATACTACTCCCTCTGTAAACTACTACTACTGACCTCTTGCACTGAACATGTACAGCAATGATTTTTGACAGATTTTTAACTGTGGGAACACATATATGGAGTGAACTTTTGCACACAACTCTTGACAGTACACATATATGAAGTGAGCATATGGCCAGTACAAAAGCGTAAGTTCTGAACCTGAACATTATAGCAGGTTTACAAATTTACTAGACTTATGATCAGCACAATGATCATAAACAGAACATAGCCATTACAAGTTGCAGCCTGGTCATAATCAGAAACACAGAAGTCATGACACTACAACAGGAACCCCCCTTCAGCAACGCATCGATGCGTTGTCGTTGGTCCTTATATGCGTTGCTAAGGTCTACACCAACGGATTTGTATGCGTTGTCGTTGGTGGCGTTGCAAGGGTCTATAACAACGTATATGGATCCGTTGGTAATCTGGGAAATAATGTGTTGCAAGGCAACAATGAATTCATGCAACGCTTCTATGCGTTGGTGCTTGCAAAATAGAATACCTCCATATAATCATTTATAACACTGTTGTTCTATGCACCGGTGCTTGCAAAATAGAATAACCTCCATGTAGTTTGAATGGCAGTACAAGGCACAACTTTAGTAAAGTTAGATAGAGTAGAAATGAAAGTGATATATTGATTCAATGGAACAATCTGTTACATTACAATGCAAGTATCATCACTTAGGAGTACATCACTTCCTTATAAAAAATATAAAATACAAAATACAAAATTTCTAAACATTCAGAGAACTGTCTTGTTTCTCTTCCAAGTACCATTAATCATCATACATTCTCCAAGATCCATGTAATCATCCACTATTGAAATTCTCGACCTACAAAAATTATAATACTATTTAGGCATAATTTGAAATGAAGTTTAAAACATACATAGTATACACAATACCTAAAAGGATCCACATCAAATTACCAGATGTGCAAGAAAAGATTGTTGGGGAGGGGGGCATAAGCTTATGTATGTCTAGCAAATAAATTAGTAGGAGTACATGTTAAAACACTGATTATCTTTGACCAATCGGATGTGCCTGTTCACTGTGAATAACCATCAGCATGTATTCGCTACTAACAATTGTCCAAAGATTATATTATATCAAGAGTGAGATAAATTCAGTAACAAACTAAATGATGAGTAGGTAAGCAATAATATCGACTATACAAATTGGATATTTCTGTTTTCCAAAGGTCTTGGCATTAAATGGTTTTGTGTCACCAGTACTCACGTACTGCCCATGCTTGGTATGATGTATTAGGAGCAAAAAGCTCAGTGGCAACAGCTAAAAAATCATTAACTAATCTATATCACACAAAACTAGTGGCGTTCTGTTTCTAGAAAAGGTAGGATCCAAGATGTTTACAGGGAAATAAAAATCATTTAATGTGGCTCTATTTAATTCTTCAAGACCAACCTAGCACGAAAGATTAATACATATTTATGAAAATGCATCAGGGGTGACCTATGTAATGGCTAAACAATCTGAAACAAAGCAAACCTAAGTAATGGATGAACAATTGTATATCAGTACTTACCCAGTTTTAAGAAATGCTACCCATTTGCCTTTGCTGATGATGTGGCATATCATATAACCAAGGGAATTTGATCTTTGTCACAACTCAGCTCCATCATGTACCATTTCCATGTCATCACATAACTGAATATGAATACCTATATGAATAACATATGGGCCTGGACAAAAGTTAAGACCAGAAAAATAGACAATATATTGGCACACTTAACTAACGGAGACTCGTTGGACAAGTCAGTGTAAAAATTAAGGACATGGAATAAATAAGAATGGTATGTCATGAGGAGAAGATAAGGAAATGGACACCTTAGTAAGCGAATGGGTTTCCCCACTTTCTGCGATGATGTTATAAGCTCTACATTTCCATTTTCCCCTGAAGCTGCATGCCATTAAAGCAAGTTAATCCCTTACGCAATCATCCAAGGCAAGTTAAAGATTTTAACACAATCTTATCTATTTGCGCATCTATTATCAACAGTTCGAAACCTGACTTGTAGGAAAGTTTCGTACCAACATCACGGTTACTGCAAATGTTTAGAGACTAACAGATTGTTAGATTGCACAAAAAATGCAAGGGAAATAAACACATGATGAGATACAGGAGGAATAAATAATACTAACAATTGAAGGAAAAGGGACCATGGAATCAGTAAGGAGCTAAAAGGTTCCATGATTATTATTGTACGCATTGTAAAACATACAGATGTTCTATATTTTTTATTTGGGAATGCATATTATCTTCTATATTTTTCATTTGGGCATGCATATTATCTTCTATCTACTGTATATATATAGGTACTATATAAGGAGCAGCAAATTCAGCAGCAGCGGCAATATCTGTCAGCGGCAGCAGCAATAGCAACCAGCGGCGGTAGCAAACAATTAGCGTCAGCAGCAATCATCTTCTATCTAATGTATAGGTACTAAGGAGCAGCAAAATAAGTAGCGGTGGCAATAGCATGTAGCTGCAGTAGCAAACAATCAGTATCACCAAGAGCTGTACTTTCCATGAGCCAAGCACGCACGCACGCATGCAGATGAGCCAAGCACGCACGCATCAGCAGGCAAACGCATGCAGTGCCACCAGAATTATGGATCCGCCCCTGCTTCTGGCCATCTGGGGTTCATAGCAGTACATGCTAGAACACCACAGCTGACATAACTTCTACTAGAAAGATATACCACAATTATGTATGACTGGAAGAACAAATTCAGGCAGCACTCCTCAACAAAAGTAACACTTCTACAGAGTAATATTTGGTTTATTAGGATCATCATCGTGATGGACAGCAAGGAATCGGCCATGGCACAATGGCCATGCCACACAAACCAGCAGAGGCGAGGAGTGACTTACAGAATCGTCGGCGTCGGGGTCGAGGTAACCGAGGCAGAGCAGCACCGTTGAGCCCGAGTTGGCAGCCATGGGTGCCGAGACGCGGGGGTAGTTGGCATATAAACCGCAGGCAGGGGAGCCGCGCCAGCGACCCGTGGCGACTAGGGTTGCTGCGGGGGCGGGGACGTCGTTCCGGCGGCGGAAAATACGAGAAGAACAGTGAGGGGGGAGGAGGCCGGTGACCAGCGGCGCAGAACTGCGCCGGAACTGCCCGGATTCGGGGGCGGCGGCAACGTTGTGGCGATGGAGCTCGCGTGAGAAAGGGGAATCAGGGAGAGATGTGGCAGCGAAAAATAATTGTTTATTTATCCTTAGTTGCGTGATATAAGGAGGAAGCAGGTACATAGGTAGAGGTGGGGGTACGGGCAGGTTCGTGGGGAGGTGGGAGGTTGAACGCAACACATGTCATCATCGTTGCTACACATACGTTGCTATAAGGGGGTTCTTGTTGTAGTGCCATTTCTGACTACAGATTTCTCCTCATCTAAATTCATCAAACATGCTAACCCCTCTATTTTCTTTGGCTTGTTTCTCTCAAATTGACATGAATGCAACCTTTTCTCCTCTACCTTTCAACTACTTGTTGTAGTTTGTGTCCTCTTGGTTATTCTGCGTGTCCCAAGCTTTTTGCCTTGCAGCTTTCCCATGAGTGAAAAAAGGGCTCTCTTTCCCTGAAACAGAGCATGATTAAGAAGTCAGTCGCTCACATAAAAGAGAGCACGATCAAACATGCCAAGTGCTCACATTCAGGAACCTATATTCAATAAACCCTAGCATAATGCGTGTGAAATTCCATGAAATCGAACGGCAGACCATAGGGGAACTAGAAATCAATACTTAATCCACTTGGGAATGACTCGGTCTTGACCAAAAACCATGCCGCACCTGGATAACTTTGACTCACCTAATGGACGACGACGGGCGACATTTGGGCGATGGGCGCTGCAGCGATGAGGAAGAGGCCTGGGCGCTGCGGTGGGAAGGAACAGGCCGGGCCGCTGTTGGAGGTAGCCGGGGAGGTTGCTGGTCGGGGGTGAACCAGGCGGGGAGCCAACACGTCATCACTTGGTACGACGCCAGATCCGGCGGGGGCGAGGGCGGGATAGGAGGCGGCGACCGCCGCCGTCGCCGGAGAGGAGGTGGCGGTCGCCGGCATCGCAGGAGAGCATGGGGAATTTGAGTGCTGTTGAGAGACTGGATCTACCGAGGATATTGCCATGGGGAATTTTAGTGACCGATTTACCCTTTCATTAGATGTAATTTCTTGTAATTTCAATTTTATAACTCCCTGTAACTCCTACTTTCCCACCGTTAAATTTGGGTGGATGAACGGCTCATAAAATCGCCAATCACCGTATCGTTTGTCTTATGAAGGACCAGTTGTTAAAGCCTGAATTGTTTTTAATAAAAATGTTATGTCAATTTCTTGAATTTCTCATCCTTAACATAGATATGTTAAGTGTCAGACCTGGGGGTATTTTATCAAAAGCAGATTGTGATTTGAAAGAGTTGAGCCAGGGAAAACATTCCCACCAATTGCAATTTCTGAATAGGTTAAGAAAATGATAGCATGGGAGCACTATTCATGTGAATCTGTAAATGTGACATTTTTGTTTATTCACAAACAAGGTACCTTCATAAGCACCATCAGCCACTCTTGCGCTGGTGTTGTATAGGTCATTCACATGCCACCCTATCTATAATATCTAAATAGTTCATCCCCACTAACGTATTTCTCTTGACATGCAGCTTATCCACCTCAGCAATGTGCCACATCATCAATTCTCCACCCACCTCCTGCATGCATTCCACTCATACACGCTCACGTGTGAATCAGAGTTTTTCTCTTCCATTGATCTATGCCATGCATCCACGGTTGGCCGGCCACTAGGCCCACTATCAATGCAACGATTTTAAATGAAAATACGAACCTGTTTGGTGGAGCCTTTTCTTCTTCCATTGCAAGTTCTGATTTTAATGCCGATCACTAGATGTGTTTAGTGGAGTCTTTTCCCCTTCCCTTGCAATCGTGTCTTCTCTCCCAATCATCTTCTTGATACTAATAGTGGCTCAACTTGATCGAGCCGAGCGCCCGCTGCAACCATGAGCGTCGAGCGCTTTGCGTCCATCATCTTTGGGATGCTCTTGGGGACCTTCGCACCTACCTGACTACGACCATTTGATCCTATGCAGAGCTCCATTTATTGTCGTCATCCTCGCCGTTGTAGACCGCTGCCAAGTTCGTGGTCGCCTCCGTTCTTCCCAGTTGCAGCCAAGCACCGCACAGTTTATCAGGTGAGCCGTTGTCCCTTGCACACCTTTTTATTTATGTTCCTCCCTGCTGTCCAAGTAGTGGAAGAACCAGTAACAAACGACGCCGGGCTTCGTCTCCACACTGCCGCCGAAGCGCACGGGGAAGACGCCGCGGTGCACGCGAGTGGCAAGACACAGTCATTGAAGAGGCCGTCGGCGCCCGGGACGAAGGAGCCGACCAGGGGACGGCCGGGGCTGAAGACCTACCGCGGCACATGGACGACGCTCGACACCGGCCGGCCTACCTTCCCCACCGTGGCGCCGCTTCCGGAGGAGGAAGCCGAAGAGGGAGGAGCAGTGGCAGCGCACCGCAAGAGGTCGGCAAAGCCGGGCATGCGCGCCAGGATCTCCAGCCAGACGTCTGTCTTCCGACACCCTCACCAGCGAGAGCGTTGCGCGTGCGTGCATGCCTCTGCCGTTACGCGTGTGTGTAGACGCCGCGGTGCACACGCATGCATGCAGATGCAGGCAAGCATGATTCTTTTTTTTTCTTTCTAATGGATTTATCTAGCTAAGAGATACATCCATATCATACAAGATTAGCTACAAACCTAATTGATTTAATAATATGTGATTTTTTTTGCTTATACTGAACTTTCTTTCATCCTCGCAAAAATCCTCTTTATTACTATTTCTTTTTGGGCTATTACTACTACTAAATATTTGAATCATATATTTTTATTGAATTTAATTTCTACCTTTTTGTCGTAAAATTCCCGCAGCAGGTATCATCTAGTTGAAATAATGGATAATCAAAATATACAGTTGACAATATATACTAATCAGTTGTCTAGCTATCTTTCTCGCTGGCGTTTTTTCTCTCACTCTTCTCCCTCTTAATCTCTCTGACTTCCACCAGCATACGTACATATATATCCATCTAAAATGATCTGCTCTAGCAAAAAGCAACTGCAATGAAAATGCATTAGAAACTTAATGCATATCTTGTTTATGGCATCCTCCCAAGCCAGGAATCATACTATCAACTAAACCATAAGTGGAAACATGGGGTGGAGGTATAAAAATTGCAACCTCGACATATCCATCTATAGCTTCTTGTTCATTCTTTCTGCATTTTCTTCTATTGCAGAGCTGCAAATCACATGGAAAATTAAGTGAATTAATTAGCTCATTTTAGTGAAGCTCAAACAATGCATGCGCATCAGCCCGTCAAAAATAGAAATGCAATGTACACACTAACCTGGCTGGCTGTACTCCTCCCCTGACGTTTCAACACAACTAAAACACTCCGTCCATAATATTTTTATTAGTCAACATAGTAGTATAGCACATACTTCATTTATCTTGTTTTTCGCTAACAAAGTTGGTTGCAGAGAGAAAACTAAAGCATACCCACATCGATTCTTAACAACAAACGGATGAAAACAGCGTGTCATTCATAATGCTTACCCTAAGCTGAACCCCATCCGTCATCCAATGGAGCCTGAAAGCGCAACGTACAGAGCAACCAACGACCAGATTGTTGACAGCGGCGTAAAAACGTACGACCGCGGTAGATCGTTCGATCCACATTCACCGCGCGAGAAGTCCCTCCAGAATGGCGGGTTGCCTAGCGTCCTTTATATGTTCCATGATGCGAGGATGCGACCAAGTCAACACGCCAGATTGGCAGGTAAACTTACCACGCCAAAACCAATTTAAACTTATAATCAATGGTCAAATCTGGCGTGCTAAGTGTGCGTTTGTGATGCAGATTTGTGCTCGTGATCTTCGAATTTCCGGTGAAGCATCAATCTACCGTGGTTTAAAAATCGTAGTTAATCTGTGTACATCATCATTTTTACTATCCCCTTTCTGAATTCGAATGACGTGTTCAAACCAGGCTTTGTGTTAACTTTAAGAGTTGCTTTTGATGATCAGATGGAACTTCACTGCATGGTCATTCTGAATGGCTTGCAGACTCCAAAGCTGCGTGCGAACACATACACTACACGGCAGTCAACATGCTTGCCTTACTTATACAGGATGGTGAACCTTGATTTTTTTTGGTCTCACTGCCTCAGCACCTTTGATTGGAGCACCACAAAATCACTTATATCTGATGTACAACCACTCTCATGGAATTGCTTTTTCTTCACATATTGAATTGTGTTTTAGGTACATATTACTATCTTGTTTTTGCTACCAAGACTGCTGTTGATGCAAAAACAGAATAGAAACACATTCATTGGTAATGAGTTCTAAACAAAGCATAATCATTTTGATAGTGTGCAGTGCATTATTTCAAAAATGTGTATGGTGTGAGATACATGTGAAGTTGCTATTCCAAGAATATTTCAATATATCTAGAAACAAAACAAACATTATCTCATCGCCCCTCTATCTCCATAAGTGTAAACCTATTCACAAAAGTTTGAATATAATTTCTGATTTGCTCAATATGAGAACCTTGTCGTGCAAAGTAGGCGGGGCGATTCGGGGTTGGAAGTGTGGTGCTTCCATTCTCTAGGACGAACAGAACATATGACATATGTGGTCTGTCATCTGGGTTCTCTTGGACACACAAGAGTCCTACATGGACACAAAGCGAAACTTCATCCGGTGAACAAGTATCCATGATAGCAGAGTCCAACAAATCCTCAGTCTTCCCTTCCTTCGACATATTCCGTGACTGAAAAAACCAAGAACATATCGATATTAATTTGTTTGTAAAACTAAAAACGCTTCAAAAATTGGTCCACTTGCATTAAATAGAACTCGAGATAAGCCTTGCGCATACTCACATAGACAATGAGACTATGGAAGCCCATGCTTTCACTATAGGAGCTTCTCCGTATTCCAGTGACAACCTCCAGCAGTAACACGCCAAAGCTGTAGACGTCAGACTTGGTAGAGAAGACACCCTCCATTGCATACTCAAGAGCCATGTAACCACTGTTGATCAATTATATTAGTTATTGAATGGGAGGTTAATTATTCAGACTTAACATTAGGTTTCCATCGTACTCACTATGTTCCGACAACGCGTTGAGTATTTGCATTTTGCTGATTATCAGCACAGATCCTCGCCATACCAAAATCTGCTACTTTAGGTTTCATATCCACATCGAGCAAAACATTTCCAGCTTTGAGATCTCTGTGAATTATAGTTAGTCTTGAATCCTGGTGGAGGTAGAGAAGTCCCCTAGCGACCCCTTTAATTATATTAAATCATGTTGCCCAATCCAACAAAAAATTTCTTGAATCATCTGTAAGGAGAAGCAACCGTAAGAAACATAAAACAAACTAGATCATGATTGGCGCGCGTTGCGGCGCCCGTCTATGTTTGCGATGAAATGATAGGAGTTTCCATAGAAAAGGGTCTAGACAATGGAAATAATATTTTGTTGATTTTTTTAATGCAAACAACAAATTGTGTCCTTGGTGTCTTTCTTTGCAACTCTAGTTCACGTTCTCCTTTAGTGTTAAGGAAATCAACTTGCAAAAAGAAAACTCACCAACACTTTGATGGAAATCAAGTTTCACTTTGATAGTGATGTATACAAAGAAAAGGCGGCCTATTGGGAACTAATTACAAAGTTCATCTGGAAACCAACAAGGAAGATTGTGCATCGCCGAGTTATGGCAGGCTAGTAGTAATGCCGAACACATCAAATACATCAGAAACACAATGAATAAACTGCAGAGCACAAGCAGGAAAAACACAACACGATTATTGTGTTTCCATGGCTTAACATGTATTGGTCCTGAGCCTTCTAGTTGGAGGGCCAATTCCACTATACAAAGAAAATGTTGCGAACTCAAGGACAACTAACATAGCACGCACACATTCCATGCTAATCGATATTATTATCATGTGAATATGATGTCGTAGACGCTAGTTCCAGTACTTTTGTAACAGATTCCCCCTCACTTTCATTAATAAAACCACAGAGATTGAAGCTACAACCAAAACAAGAAAATAAAACCATAGTGGTTGTTTCAAGCTCAACGGAACTGAACAAGTGGATGTTTTCACATTCTCTTAAACACGCATCCTTGATCTGGCATATGGTCTGGAAACATTATCTAACAGCAACATGATCAAAGTTCAGTCCCCCTTGCATTGGTGACACCCATTAGCTTCAATACATATAAACTAATAAGCTACTAAGCATTGTACAGACTAATAGACTCCTTGCCGTTTCAGAATTCTCAAAGACATAAGTGCATTGCATGCATTGTACTTATCTTCATTTGTGATTTCGTGTCATCTCACGTGGAAAGAGGTAATTTAACCTTTTCGCTCAAGTCCTGCAAGCACAGAAGCAACCTCATTTCACGCAAATAATCTTGTTCTCATAAGAGAAAGTTGTAATAAACCATTGACTTGCCATGTGATTCATAAGTTATTGCAAATAACATTACACATAACGAAACAAAGACATGCAGCAAGCAATGATAGCAGAGGTTTCAAATCAAACCATATGAATATTCAGGAATCTGAGAACTGAAGAGGTGTATAGAGAGCTCACCAGCGACCTAACATTGGAGGTTATTTTTGGGAGAGGTAATATAAAGGAATGTGAGGGGTGCCGTTCTAGTCGAAGTTGTACAGGAGAGACCATGCGAAGTAGCCAAGAACATTGGCGCCACCATTCATGGCTTTCTTCAGCTCGCTGAGGTAACTCCGGTAGTACCGAACCCTTGTGGCATCCCGCAAGTAGTGTTTGCGGGTGAGGTTCCCTAGTTAATCCATTCCTGGCAACATGACGACAACATTAGTATATACACATGACAAGATGATTCAGAGGCATGAAACAAAACAAAGAGATATGGAGCTCCAGTACCGTTTCAGTTATGACAATAGCTGGGTTTCCATACCTCTGACTAATGTAGTGCACACATCAATACATCCCCCTCAGGACGATATAAAGCCATTTAGAATTCACCTGTAAGAATTCACGCACCAAAAAGGATTTATCATGTTAATTTTGAACTTATGGTCGGAGCAAGTAAAGCTGAGAAAGGTTTCCGCAACGAGCTTCATACCCTTGGTCCAATCGGTTTGCCATTTCGCTCAACTGCAAAGTTTCGGCTATAAATTAAGGATGAAGCGCAATTTAGATATAGATGTAAAACCTGCAGCTTAAGACAGGAAATTCACATGCACAAGTAACCCGCAAATCGACTGAGTAGCTAGTCAGTGTCTGTTGCATCAATTTCTGCCCCTTTGTGAAGTTAGTTCTGTTCCTTGACCACTTTAGCTTGACCAGGAGTGAACCTGGGCAACATCTCTTTCACAAGGTCTTGCATTATTTGTGGGTACTGCCATCTATTAGTGGATCAACAAACCTGTATCCAATGCAACCGTCAAAGCACATCCACTAATACATCATCTGTAAGTATTAATCTTTTATTTAAAACTCTTTGCTAAAGCACATCCACGGGGGATTGAATCAATCACTGCAGATCCGTGAATAGGAAGTAGCACTTGTCCTGAGTTCAGTGTATTTCAGTCTCCAAGATTCAGCATCAAGACATAAATCATAGGCGCTGCAGGTATAAATAAAATGCAGAGAAAACGCCGGGGTTGGGATGAGCATACGTACCTTGCTGCCACTGTAGGCTAATGGAGGTGAGCTGCTGCTTGATTATTGCCGTCTAGTTGCTGGATTCCATTTCCAAAAGGCGACAAAGTTCAAGATCGCTCACGCGGGAACCACCGTACATGTACCCGATCCGTTCAAAGAGAGCCAGCACCGAAGCGAGGGGCCGGCTTGCGCCACCAAGAATGCAGAGGAGGGATGTGGAGGCGCTTGGTGAGGGAAGGCGTTGACGACGGGATAGTGGATGGCCTGGAGCGGCGGGATCCAGGCGGAATATCGAGAATACGGCCGCGGCGTCAGGGATTGGGGCGCGGCCGGGATCCAGTCAGCGGTGGCGGGGGTCTGCCACGAGACGGGCAAGGGACGCGGAGGCATAGGCGGCGACAAAAGCGTGTAGGGAAGGGAGGAGGGAGGAGATGCCGTCGTGTGCGGCGGCGGGGAGAGGAGCGGGCAGCGTGAGCAGCGACGAAAGGTGCTCGTTCGCTGGTTTTTTATTTTCTGCAAGGTTGAAGCGGGCTTCGCTTCCCTGGGCCGAGCATGAAAACTGGCCCAATTAACCACAGGGCTCCAAGATAGCTACGGGAGTAGCTGCCCTCGTGACTTCTGATGGGTAACGTAGTAATTTCAAAAAATTTCCTACGATCACGCAAGACCATGGTGATGGCATAGCAACGAGAGGGGAGAGTGTCCGTCCACGCACTCGTGAGACCAAAGCGAAGCGTTATATCAACGCGGTTGATGTAGTCGTACGTCTTCACGATCCGACCGATCCAAGCACCGTTACTCCGGCACCTCCGAGTTCTTAGCACACGTTCAGCTCGATGACGATCCCCGGGCTCCGATCCAGCAAAGCGTCAGGGAGGAGTTCCGTCAGCACGACGGCGTGGTGACGATCTTGATGTTCTACCGTCGCAGGGCTTCGCCTAAGCACCGCTACAATATGACCGAGGTGGAATATGGTGGAGGGGGGCACCGCACACGGCTAAGGAACGATCACGAAGATCAACTTGTGTGTCCTAGGGTGCCCCCTGCCCCGTGATATAAAGGAGCAAGGGGAGGGCGGCCGCCCTTGGGCGCACCAAGGAGGGGGAGTCCTCCTCCTAGTAGGAGTAGGACTCCCTTTCCTAGTCCTACTAGGAAGAGGGAAGGGGAAGGAAAGAGAGGAGAGGAGAGGGAAGGGGGGCCGCGCCTCCTAGTCCAGTCAGTCGGACTCCCCATGGGGGGCGCGCCACCTCCTGGTGCAGCCTCTCTCTCCCTCTTGGCCCAATAAGGCCCATAACTTCCCGGGGTTCCGGTAACCCTCCGGCACTCGGTTTTCTCCGAAGCTTCGGAACCTTTCCGTGTCCGAATATAACCATCCAATATATCAATCTTTATGTCTCGACCATTTCGAGACTCCTCGTCATGTCCGTGATCACATCCGGACTCGAACTCCTTCGGTACATCAAAATTCATAAACTCATAATATAACCGTCATTGAAACCTTAAGCGTGCGGACCCTACGGTTCGAGAACTATGTAGACATGACCTAGAACCATTCTAGGTCAATAACCAATAGCGGAACCTGGATGCCCATATTGGTTCCTACATATTCTACGAAGATCTTTATCGGTCAAACCGCATAACAACATCGTTGTTCCCTTTGTCATCGGTATGTTACTTACCCGAGATTCGATCGTCGGTATCCAATACCTAGTTTAATCTCGTTACGGAAAGTCTCTTTACTCGTTCCGTAATACATCATCTCACAACTAACTCATTAGTTGCAATGCTTGCAAGGCTTATGTGATGTGTATTACCGAGAAGGCCAGAGATACCTCTCCGACAATCGGAGTGACAAATCCTAATCTTGATTCATGCCAACTCAACATATACTTTCGGAGACACTTGTAGAGTACCTTTATAATCACCCGATTCGTTGTGACGTTTGGTAGCACACAAAGTGTTCCTCCGTAAACGGAGTTGCATAATCTCATAGTTGCAGGAACTTTGTATAAGTCATGAAGATAGCATAAGCAACATACTAAGCGATCAAGTGCTAAGCTAATGAAATGGGTCATGTCAATCACATCATTCTCCTAATGATGTGATCCCATTAATCAAATGACAACACATGTCTATGGTTAGGAAACATAACCATCTTGATTAATGAGCTAGTCTAGTAGAGGCATACTAGTGACAATCTGTTTGTCTATGTATTCACACATGTATTATGTTTCCGGTTAATACAATTCTAGCATGAATAATAAACATTTATCATGATATAAGGAAATAAATAATAACTTTATTATTGCCTCTAGGGCATATTTCCTTCATCTCCCACTTGCACTAGAGTCAATAATCTAGTTCACATCGCCATGTGATTTAACATGAATAGTTCACATCTATATGTGGTTAACACCCATAGTTCACATCGACATGTGACCAACACCCAAAGGGTTTACTAGAGTCAGTAATCTAGTTCACATCGCTATGTGATTAACACCCAAAGAGTACTAAGGTGTGATCATGTTTTGCTTGTGAGATAATTTTAGTCAACGGGCCTGTCACATTCAGAGCCGTAAGTATTTTGCAAATTTCTATGTCTACAATGCTCGCATGCGGAGCTACTCTAGCTAATTGCTCCCACTTTCAATATGTATCCAGATTGAGACTCGAGTCATCTAGATTAGTGTTAAAACTTGCATCGACGTAACCCTTTACTTACTAACCTTTTTCACTTCCATAATCGAGAAACATATCCTTATTCCACTAAGGATAATTTTGACCGATGTCCAGTGATCTACTCCTAGATCACTATTGTACTCCCTTGCCAAACTCAGTGCAGGGTATACAATAGATCTGGTACACAGCATGGCATACTTTATAGAACCTATGGCCAAGGCATAGGGAATGACTTTCATTCTCTTTCTATCTTCTGCCGTGGTCGGGTTTTGAGTCTTACTCAATTTCATACCTTGTAACACAGGCAAGAACTCTTTCTTTGACTGTTCCATTTTGAACTACTTCAAAATCTTGTCAAGGTATGTACTCATTGAAAAAACTTATCAAGCGTCTTGATCTATCTCTATAGATCTTAATGCTCAATATGTAAGCAGCTTCACCGAGGTCTTTCTTTGAAAAACTCCTTTTAAACACTCCTTTATGCTTTGCAGAATAATTCTACATTATTTCCGATCTTCAATATGTCATTCACATATACTTATCAGAAATGCTGTAGTGTTCCCACTCACTTTCTAGTAAATACAGGCTTCACTGCAAGTCTGTATAAACTATATGCTTTGATCAACTTATCAAAGCGTATATTCCAACTCCGAGATGCTTGCACATTTTGTTAGCTCCTTTAGGATTGACAAAAACTTCTGGTTGCATCATATACAAATCTTCTTTAATAAATCCATTAAAGAATGTAGTTTTGACATCCATTTGCCAGATTTCATAAAATGTGGCAATTGCTAACATGATTCGGACAGACTTAAGAATCGCTACAGTTGAGAAAATCTCATTTGTAGTCAACACCTTGAACTTGTCAAAAACCTTTTTGCGACAAGTCGAGCTTTGTAGATAGTAACACTACTATCAGTGTTCGTCTTCCTCTTGAAGATCCATTCATTTAACATGACTTGTTGATCATCGAGCAGGTCAACCAAAGTCCACACTTTGTTCTTATATATGGATCCTATCTCAGATTTTATGGCCTCAAGCCATTTCATGAATCTGGGCTCATCATCGCTTCCTCATAGTTCGAGGTTCATCATGGTCTAGTAACATGACTTCCGAACATGATTACCGTATCACTCGGTGCGGATCTTACTCTGGAAGACCTACGAGGTTTGGTAGCAACTTGATCTGAAGTTTCATGATCATCATCATTAACTTCCTCACTAATTGGTGTAGGAATCACTGGAACTGATTTCTGTGATGAACTACTTTCCAATAAGGGAGAAGGTACAATTACCTCATCAAGTTCTACTTTCCTCCCACTCACTTCTTTCGAGAGAAACTTCTTCTCTAGAAAGGATCCATCTTAGCAACGAAAAACTTGCCTTCGGATCTGTGATAGAAGGTGTACCCAATAGTTACCTTTGGGTATTCTATGAAGACGCACTTTTCCGATTTGGGTTCGAGCTTATCAGGTGAAAACTTTTTCACATAAGCATCACAATTCCAAACTTTAAGAAACGACAGCTTAGGTTTACTGCTAAACCATAGTTCATACGGTGTCATCTCAACGGATTTAGATGGTGCCCTATTAAACGTGAATGCAGCTGTCTCTAATGCATAACCCCAAAACGATAGTGGTAAATCGGTAAGATACATCATAGATCGCACCATATCAAAATAAAGTACGGTAACGACGTTCGGACACACCATAACGTTGTGGTGTTCCAGGTGGCGTGAGCTGTGAAACTATTCCACATTGTTTTCATTGAAGACCAAACTCGTAACTCAAATATTCATCTCCACGATCAGATCGCAGAAACTTTATTTTCTTGTTACGATGATTTTCCACTTCACTCTGAAATTCTTTGAACCTTTCAACTATTTCATACTTATGTTTCATCAAGTAGATATACTCATATCTGCTCAAATCATCATGTGAAGGTTAGAAAATAACGATACTTGCCACGAGCATCAACACTCATTGGATCGCATACATCGGTATGTATTATTTCCAATAAGTCAGTAGCTTGTTCCATTGTTCCGGAGAACGGAGTTTTAGTCATCTTGCCCAAACGGCACGGTTCGCAAGCATCAAATGATTCATAACCAAGTGATTCCGAAAGTCCATCAGCATGGAGTTTCTTCATGCGTTTTACACCAATATGACCTAAACGGCAGTGCCACAAATAAGTTGCACTATCATTATTAACTTTGCATCTTTTGGCATCAATATTATGAATATGTGTATCATTACGATCGAGATCCAACAAACTATTTTCATTGGGTGCATAACCATCGAAGGTCTTATTCATGTAAACAGAATAACAATTATTCTTTAACTTCAAATGAATAACCGTATCGCAATAAACATGATCAAATCATATTCATGCTCAACGCAAACGCTAAATAACATTTATTTGGCTTTTAACATTAATCTCGAAAATATAGGGAGTGTGTGATGATGATCATATCAATCTTGGAACTATTTCCAACACTCATCGTCACTTCCCCTTCAACTAGTTTCGTTCATTCGCAACTCCTGTTTGAGTTACTACTCTTAGCAACTGAACCAGTATCAAATACCGAGGGGTTGCTACGAACACTAGTAAAATACACATCAATAATCTGTATATCAAATATACCTTTGTTCACTTTGCCATCCTTCTTATCCGCCAAATACTTGGGGTAGTTCCGCTTCCAGTGACCAGTTCCATTGTAGCAAAAGCACTTAGTCTCGTGCTTAGGTCCAGACTTGGGCTTCTTCACCGAGTAGCAACTTGCTTGCCGTTCTTCTTGAAGTTCCCTTCTTCCTTTGCCCTTTTCCTTGAGACTAGTGGTCTTGTCAACCATCAACACTTGATGTTTTTCTTGATTTCTACCTTCGCCGATTTTAGTATCGCGAAGAGCTTGGGAATTGTTTTCGTCATCCCTTGCATACTATAGTTCATCATGAAGTTCTAGTAACTTAGTGATGGTGACTAGAGAATTCTGTCAATCACTATCTTATCTGGAAGATTAACTCCCACTTGATTCAAGCGATTGAAGTACCCAGACAATCTGAGAACATGCTCACTAGTTGAGCGATTCTCCTCCATCTTTTAGCTATAGAACTTGTTGGAGACTTCATATCTCTCAACTCGGGTATTTGCTTGAAATATTAACTTCAACTCCTGGAACATCTCATATGGTCCATGACGTTCAAAACGTCTTTGAAGTCCCGATTCTAAGCCGTTTAAGCATGGTGCACTAAACTATCAAGTAGTCATCATATTGAGCTAGCCAAACGCTCATAACGCCCGCATCCGCTCCTGCAATAGGTCTGTCACCTAGCGGTGCATCAAGGACATAATTCTTCTGTGCAGCAATGAGGATAAACCTCAGATCACGGATCTAATCCGCAATATTGCTACTAACATTTTTCAATACAATTTTCTCTAGGAACACATATAAAAACACAAGGAAGCAACAACGCGAGCTATTGATCTACAACATAATCTGCAAAATACTACCAGGACTAAGTTCATGATAAATTTAAGTTCAATTAATCATATTACTTAAGAACTCCCACTTAGACAGACATCTCTCTAGTCATCTAAGTGATCACGTGATCCAAATCAACTAAACCATAACCGATCATCACGTGAGATGGAGTAGTTTTCAATGGTGAACATCTTATGTTGATCATATCTACTATATGATTCACGCCGACCTTTCGGTCTCGTGTTCGAGGCCATATCTGCATATGCTAGGCTCGTCAAGTATAACCTGAGTATTCTGCGTGTGCAAAACTGGCTTACACCGTTGTAGATGGACGAGAGCTTATCACACCCGATCATCACGTGGTGTCTCGACACGACGAACTTTGGCAACGGTGCATACTCGGGAGAACACTACTTGATAATTTTTAGTGAGAGATCATCTTATAATGCTACCGTCAATCAAAGCAAGATAAGATGCATAAAGGATAAACATCACATGCAATCAATATAAGTGATATGATATGGCCATCATCATCTTGTGCTTGTGATCTCCATCTCCAAGCACCGTCATGATCACCATCGTCACCGCGCGACACCTTGATCTCCATCGTAGCATCGTTGTCGTCTCGCCAACTATTGCTTCTACGACTATCGCTACCGCTTAGTGATAAAGTAAAGCAATTACATGGCGTTTGCATTTCATACAATAAAGCGACAACCATATGGCTCCTGCCAGTTGCCGATAACTCGGTTACAAAACATGATCATCTCATACAATAAAATATAGCATCACGTCTTGACCATATCACATCACAACATGCCCTGCAAAAACAAGTTAGACGTCCTCTACTTTGTTGTTGCAAGTTTTACGTGGCTGCTACGGGCTGAGCAAGAACCGTTCTTACCTACGCATCAAAACCACAACGATAGTTTGTCAAGTTGGTGCTGTTTTAACCTTCGCAAGGACCGGGCGTAGCCACACTTGGTTCAACTAAAGTGAGAGAGACAGACACCCGCCAGTCACCTTTAAGCAACTAGTGCTCGTAGCGGTGAAACCAGTCTCGCGTAAGCGTACGCGTAATGTCGGTCCGGGCCGCTTCATCTCACAATACCGCCGAACCAAAGTATGACATGCTGGTAAGCAGTATGACTTATATCGCCCACAACTCACTTGTGTTCTACTCGTGCATATGACATCAACGCATAAAACCAGGCTCGGATGCCACTGATGGGTATCGTAGTAATTTCAAAAATTTTCCTACGATCACGCAAGACCATGGTGATGGCATAGCAACGAGAGGGGAGAGTGTCCGTCCACGTACCCTCGTAGACCGAAAGCGGAAGCGTTATATCAACGCGGTTGATGTAGTCGTACGTCTTCACGATCCGACCGATCCAAGCACCGTTACTCCGGCACCTCCGAGTTCTTAGCACACGTTCAGCTCGATGACGATCCCGGGCTCCGATCCAGCAAAGCGTCGGGAGGAGTTCCACAAGACGACGGCGTGGTGACGATCTTGATGTTCTACCGTCGCAGGCTTCGCCTAAGCACCGCTACAATATGACCGAGGTGGAATATGGTGGAGGGGGCACCGCACACGGCTAAGGAACGATCACGAAGATCAACTTGTGTGTCTAGGGTGCCCCCTGCCCCGTGATATAAAGGAGCAAGGGGAGGGCCGGCCGCCCTTGGGGCGCACTAAAGGAGGGGGAGTCCTCCTCCTAGTAGGAGTAGGACTCCCTTTCCTAGTCCTACTAGGAAGAGGGAAGGGGAAGGAAAGAGAGGAGAGAGAGGGAAGGGGCCCCCTCCTAGTCCAATTCAGACTCCCCATGGGGGGCGCCACCTCCTGGTGCAGCCCTCTCTCTCCCTCTTGGCCCAATAAGGCCCATAACTTCCCGGGGTTCCGTAACCCTCCCAGACCGGTTTTCTCCGAAGCTTCCGAACCTTTCCGTGTCCGAATATAACCATCCAATATATCAATCTTTATGTCTCGACCATTTCGAGACTCCTCGTCATGTCCGTGATCACATCCGGGACTCCGAACTCCTTCGGTACATCAAAATTCATAAACTCATAATATAACCGTCATTGAAACCTTAAGCGTGCGGACCCTACGGTTCGAGAACTATGTAGACATGACCTAGAACCATTCTAGGTCAATAACCAATAGCGGAACCTGGATGCCCATATTGGTTCCTACATATTCTACGAAGATCTTTATCGGTCAAACCGCATAACAACATACGTTGTTCCCTTTGTCATCGGTATGTTACTTACCCGAGATTCGATCGTCGGTATCCAATACCTAGTTTAATCTCGTTACCGGAAAGTCTCTTTACTCGTTCCGTAATACATCATCTCACAACTAACTCATTAGTTGCAATGCTTGCAAGGCTTATGTGATGTGTATTACCGAGAAGGCCCAGAGATACCTCTCCGACAATCGGAGTGACAAATCCTAATCTTGATTCATGCCAACTCAACATATACTTTCGGAGACACTTGTAGAGTACCTTTATAATCACCCGATACGCCAGACGTTTGGTAGCACACAAAGTGTTCCTCCGTAAACGGAGTTGCATAATCTCATAGTTGCAGGAACTTTGTATAAGTCATGAAGATAGCATAAGCAACATACTAAACGATCAAGTGCTAAGCTAATGAAATGGGTCATGTCAATCACATCATTCTCCTAATGATGTGATCCCATTAATCAAATGACAACACATGTCTATGGTTAGGAAACATAACCATCTTCGATTAATGAGCTAGTCTAGTAGAGGCATACTAGTGACTATCTGTTTGTCTATGTATTCACACATGTATTATGTTTCCGGTTAATACAATTCTAGCATGAATAATAAACATTTATCATGATATAAGGAAATAAATAATAACTTTATTATTGCCTCTAGGGCATATTTCCTTCAACTTCAGGCCCAGTTCGCCGCAAACATCGCGTTTACTTTGAATCAGACGGCCAGAAACGCATAAATCTCAACATCTAATGGCCAGAAATGCTGATGGCCTGAGGGGGCTGAGAGGGTGCTCGGTTTTAATATATCTAAATTTTTAGTTGTTTAAGGGAATTATGTTGTGTTTCCGCAATATGTACCAAAAAGGGTAGCATCTAGGTTCTTGTTAGGTAGATACTCATAAATCAACAACTTTTCATCCCGCTCCCCACAACATCCAAGAAGTCGTACCAAGTTCCTATGCTGTAATTTGGCAATTAGAATAACTTCATTCTTGAATTCCTCTGTTCCTTGTTGAGAATCCTTACTTAGCCTCTTGATAGCAACTTCTTGACCACCCAGCATTCCCTAGAGAATTTTAAGGTAAAATGTTGATTTAATTTTGTTACACAAACCACCAAATTCTAACAATTTCAGAATATATAATAGGTAGTTGACAAACGAGTTACCTTGTATACTTTGCCAAAACCTCCTTGCCCAATCATACATGTTTCAGAGAAATTTTTCGTCGCTTGGGAAATTTCTTCAAATTTGGCAAATGGAAATTCATGTTCATGGGGAGGGTTTCCTTCCCGAAGTTCGTGAAAGGTACTCATACCATCGAATGTTACATTGTTGTCTTTTCTCCATTTTTTGTTCTGGCCTACTACCACAATATTATAGTCATTTCTTATCTAATAAACATATCAACATAGCAAAAATAAAAAAAAAGTTCTATAAGAGTCGACATGGAAGCGCCAAACTTTCTGTAGATGTCAAATCATCGTGGGGTGGAATCAGCCTCTTATACGCAACTTTTACCTGTTGAGCAATTGTCCATGCTCTTGGCACCGTTGATCACTAAGACAGAATTTTGTCGTTGCTCGCCAGGTGAGTATTGCACTCAAGGCCCCATCTGCCTTTGCATCCGATGAGTAGTGCCCCATCCTTACTCTTTCGGGATGCCAGATCCCATAGAAATTGTATATGACTGTCCCTTGGCTCAAATGTTTCATAAAGGATAGAACCCAAGCTCTTTTGCAGTGATGTTTGATTATTGTTTGACCACCACTATCTTTGATGTTCGTTTACTATTGCATGTATGAGCTCACAAAACAAGAGTAAACAACCCATGGGGCACTTTTTCACAAGGAAAAAGAGAGATCTAACAATATGGCGACGACTTGGCACATGAGATGTTCTTCACATGTTAAGTCGTCTAGCCTTCCCTCTTCACCCCTCCTTGACCCCACCATGTGAGCATAGATATCATCAGACACATATGTCCTTCAGCGCATAATATTGATCAGCCATTACTCTTGTTTCCTGTAGCCAGTCGAAGCCAAGACTAGTTTCTCTAGCATGTGGACTCCAAGCAAGCTTAAACTCACCTAAGGGTTTATTTGCTCTAGCTTTTGTAGATTCAAGATTTTGAAGCCCAAGGATAAAGTACAATAATACATAAATTGTAAGATGATGTATTCAAATGAATTATCTAACTAGGGAAAGGGGGTGAATTTACCTTTAAGTTTTCTCCATGCGAAGCAAACGCTAAGTACAAAAACACCACTTCCTAGAACCGACAACACAATCCTCACAATATTGCTCTTTGCCCTCATCCCTGTGTAGTACATACTTAGCATAATGAAGACAAACCATGAAGGTAAAGTATTTGAGAGAACTAGTACATGGATAGATTTGGTACCATCTGCTCCATCCAAGCCTCGGAGATAGAGAGTATCACTGGCAACCGAAAGTGTCGTGCCAAACTTGCCAGTGTCAACCAACTCCCCCACGCATAGCAAGCACCTTGTCACATCTCTCCCATGCCTACTACTGCTTAGGTTTGCATATGCATATGCCACGCAGGAGCAGTTGCGGCTGCACTCTAATTTACACTCCTCGGGTGTGCTTTTATTCCCTCCAATAACCATGAACCTATCTGGTGACTTCATCCCTGGTAAGGCTAGGAAGCTATCACTGCACCCACGCAACGGCTCTTTCCGCTGGCATCCCACGGAAAACTTGCCACTATTCCACTCCTCTATGCTTACTGGCTCAAAGCCGTTGAGGCATTTGCAAGTTGGGATGGGCGCCGCCGTCTCATCGCAGTAGCCATTTGGGCCACAGTAGCCATAGTAGTTGCATTCGGTGGATGGCCACTTCCAGAGGACAACCCATGCCGATGACCTACTGTTCCAGCTCTGGAGCTGATACTGGCCAGAGTATGTTAGCATATACCTAGTGTGTGGGGCGCCATCAGAAACAAGGTAGGTGAAATAGATCTCCTCGTTGTTGTCCACTACAGTCAGGTATGTAGGTGATGATATCAGTGCTGGTATTCGCCTGTTGGTATTGATGTTCGCTCCTCACTTGGTACCCAGTCCATGGAGGGGTACAGACCACCGGACGTGCTCCATCCCAGAGGAATACCTGGAGGGATGTGTTTGTGTCACCGCCGAAGGAGAATCGGCCCGGTGAGGGGTCATCGGTGGCCTTCCAAGACACCAGCCGCTGGTAGTCGCCAGTATTGTACCTGATCCGAACCTTCATGCCCAGGAGGAGCGTGTCGGTGAGGTGGTCAATGCTCTGCCATAATGTGGTCCCATTCGACGACCGGATGACGAGGTTGCCGGTGTTCCTAAGCACCGCGACCTGGGGAGACGAGCTCGGGGCAGCACCTTCACCATTGGACGTCATCCAAAGGACACGGCCGCCACCGTCACCTTCAGACAAAATAAGATTGGATGTGTTGGTGAGGGAGAGCATTGGTGTTGAGCTATTGGTGGCCGGGACTTCTCGGTTGGCAACCCACACCACGGTGAGCTCGGGAATATCGTTGTACCATATGCCAAGGTACAACTTGGCTGGAGTGCTGGAGTTGGAAGGGGCGAAGAAGCCTAAGGCAAAGGCACCATCGTCGGAGACGATGGTCTTGCCGGGAGAGAGCGGTTTGCCAGGGGCAAGCCGGTCTTCCGACGCAGACAACGGCAGGATGAGAAGGATCAGCACTGCCATGCAGCAGGTGAGAGCTGACCGATCCATCGACTGAGCAGGCTGAAAAATCTAGTGTAGTAACCACATTGGCGGACTATTTAAGCTGCTAAGCGGGCAAGTACTTGTATCGAGCCTTGGTCTACACGCAAGAAATGCTTTGACGAGAGCAGCATCCTGGTATGTTCTATCGTGGAAGAAGATAACTGAATAATGCAGGTTCTTGGAATGGAAGTCTACCACGTACGTGGAGTGTGTTGACATTTCGGTTGTCTATACGTGGTAGTGGAGTTGGGAGGCTACCGTCACTGAGAGAGACTAGTGACTGAAATATTAAGATGTATGATAGGAGAACAGTGGCAGGGCCTTCTCGGGTCAGAACGGTCAGTTTATCAGACAAATCCATGTCCGGTGGCCATCTAGACGCAGCGCTGTAGTTTGGGATCTCAAGCACTCCCTCCATAAACTAATATAAGAGAATTTAAAACATTAAAATAGTGATCTAAACGCTTTTATATTAGTTTATAGAGGAAGTCATTTACATCATAAGCAGTTAGAAAAGAAATGTTTGCAGCGTATATGGATAATGGAGCTGGAAATGGACTTCATCACAAAAGTTTGAAAATAGATGACTTCTAGAAAGCATACGGTCAAGCTTTTATAGTTTGGACTACTGACAAATACAAAGATAATCCAGATTGTGGACCAAAGTAGTACCGTTAGATTTGTCATGAAATTACTTTCACTATATAAAAAAAATCATGATTTCTAATATCACATGCCTAAAATAGGATTAGAGATGCCGACCATCTCAAATCGACCAGTCCAAGTTGGTTTTTCTACTCTTCACCACAAGTGATATTTCTACTGTAGTCGTTCTCGTAAGCCACGGCCCAATAGCACTAGCTTCTTTTCTTCATTATCTGTTTCTATTTCTTTTACCCCTTTTTTATTTTTCTGTCTTATTATCCTTTTTATTCCATTTTCGTTTCCTCTTTTTATTTTCTGCTTATTTTTTTATAGTTATTTTTACTTTTTGGCAGTTTACTTTTTCATTTTTCTGTTTTCCTTTTTAATGCAAAACATGAATCTTTTTGCAAGATATACAAAATCTTATTTTGAGAGACTTGATTTTTTCTTCAAATAAGTGAACTTATTTAAGATATGTGAACCTAATTTTTCAAATACATGAACATATAAAAACACATGAATACATTTTTTATTTTCAAATAATTATTTGGAATATGTGAACACTTCTTTTTTCAATCAGTGAACAGTATTTTAAGAAATATGAACATGTTTTTCAAATAATAGTACATTTTTAATAACAAAAGAACGGTGCGACAAAAGCACACATTAGTGAGTTACGCCCTAGTGAGTGTCCATGTTGTGTTGTATCTCTCCAAAACTCATACTGCCAAGTCTATTTCATCATTTTGTTATGGTTCCTGAAAGTGGACGTGACTCTTGCTAAATGAACAGAGTAACCTGTTTAGCTTGGCCCTAATATTTTTATCCCTTACTTCATATACTTCTTCATCTTAGACCCAAAGTTGCAATGATTACGTGCTCTCCAGTCTTCAAATTAGGCAATGTGCTTGCCTTGACTCTTAACGCTTAATACATATAGTGATGCTATTCATCACCCAGGGTGCAGAATAACTTATTCTTCACCCGAGGTAATCTTACGATCATTTCATAATTAAATTACGTTTGGAATTCAAATAGTTACATTCCTATTCATTCACTCGTAATATTTGACATAAGAAAATAAAATATAGGTCATAAGACAAGAAAATTTGCAGTTTATGTGTATTTTACACTATGTTTTTACGTTTGTAATTTTACATAACATAAAATATTTTTACGACGATTATATATTTTCTTACGGTCTCTTTTTATGTCGAAAATAAGGCAAAACTTACTAAACGTAAAATTACGTGTATTCATGGTAAAATAGAGGGTGAAGAATAACTATTCCTCACCCAGGGTGACGAATAGACAATCCTATATATATATATATATATATATATATATATATATATATATATATATATATATATATATATATATATATATATATATATATATATATGATACGCTTCGTAAGTTTTGTCTTATTTTCGACATGAAAAGAGACCGTAAGAAAATATATAATCGTCAGTAAAAATATTTTATGTTATGTAAAATTACAAACGTAAAAACATAGTGTAAAATACACATAAATTGCAAATTTTCTTGTCTTATGACCTATATTTTTATTTTCTTATGTCAAATATTACGTAGCAAATGAATAGGAATGTAACTATTTGAATTCCAAATGTAATTTAATTATGAAATGATCGAAGATTACCTCGGTGAAGAATAAGTTATTCTGCACCCTGGGTGATGAATAGCATATATATATATATATATATATATATATATATATATATATATATATATATATATATATATATATATATATATATATATATATATATATATATATATATATATATATATATATATTCATTCTGAGAAGGGAAAACAACATCAGCACCAAGTCAAGTCGTCCAGAACTTTTGCTCGCTATATATTGGTTAAATATCATGACAACTAGTACTTCCCTTCTGCAAACTACAGCTGCTAATAACACTGAAAGAGAAGGATAAAAGAAAACATTAGTAGATAATGACCCCAAACCAACTGATGCATGGCCATTTTGTTTCTTTACCTGGCAATATAATAGTTTTCCAATACATATAATACAAAATCAAAAATACTTCACCGCCCTTGTATCTCTGAAAGAGTAAAACTATTCGTAGAGTTGATAACCCTGATTTGCTCTATTTCCGCGCTTGGTCGTGCAAAGTAGGCATGCAGGTTTGGTGTTGGAAGTGTTGTGTTTGTATTCTCCAAGACAAACACAACATTGGACATGAGTGGCCTGTCATCTGGGTTTTCTTGGACACACTCGAGTCCCACATGGACGCAGAGCAAACTTTCATCTGGTGAATAGTTATTCATCAGAGTCGAGTCTGCCAATTCCTTTGTCTTCCCTTCCTTCCACATATTCCATGCCTACAACAATAAAAATAACACATCACATTTTATTTAGTTTGGTGAATCAAAAAAATTCAAGAATCTTGATATAACTACAAATTTAAACTTGAGAATAGTCTTGTCTGTACTCACATAAACCGTGTGAGACTAGGAAAACTTATGTGTGACCATTAGAGTTTCTCCTTATACCGGTTACAACCTCTAGTAGTAACACGCCGAAGCTATAGAGATCAGACTTCATAGAGAAAATGCCTTCCATTGCATACTCAGGGGCCATGTAGCCACTGCTTGACCGTTTTTAAGCAAAAGAGTTAGCAAATGGGGGATGAATTTGCTCACAAGGTAACCTGAAATGACGTTATACAAAGTTATTCACTATGTTCCAATAACACGTTGGGTATTTGCATTTTGTTGGTTATCACCAAAGATCCTTGCCATACCAAAATCTGCTATCTTAGGTTTCAGATCTGCGTCTAGCAAAACATTTCCAGACTTGATATCCCTGTGAATTATGGTTAACCTTGAATCTTCATGAAGATAGAGAAGACCCCTTGCAACCCCTTTAATTATACTAAACCGTGTTCCCCAGTTCAACAACAATTTTTTGGAGTCATCTGTAGAAAGAACAAGTGTTGGATAGATGATTTTCAGTTGGCTTATAAAATCATAGTTTTAGTAGTAGTATATGTACCGAAGAGGGTGGCATCTAAGCTTCAATTAGGAAGATATTCATATATTAGGATTTTCTCATCTCCCTCACCACAACATCCAAGAAGGCGAACCAAGTTTCTATGTTGCAATTTGGCAATTAAAATTATTTTGTTCTTGAATTCTTGTGTTCCTTGATGAGTATCTTTGCTTAGCCTCTTGACTGCAACTTCTTGACCACCTAACATTCCCTAGAAAAATGTAATGGAAGTCTTAGGTTAAAGTTTGACATATGAACATATCAACTCTTCTAATATAGAATGAATAGCAAGAAACTGTATATCGATCAAGTTACCTTGTAAACTTCCCCAGAGCCTCCCATTCCAATGATGCATGTTTCAGAGAAATTGTGAGTTGCAAGGGCAATTTCTTCTAGTCTTACAAAAGGAAATTCTTGATCATGGTATTCTTCCCCAAGTTCGTCAGAGGTACTCATACCATTCAATCTTATATTCTTGTGCTTTCTCCTTATTATTTTCTTTCCTACTCCCACAATGTAATAGTCATTTCCCCTCCAAGAGTATATTATAAGCATAAGAAATAAATTTGACCATTGGAACCACTGATGTTCATTACTCTTCCCTTTGTCAACCTCACAAAACAAGACAAAATAAACCACAAGGCACGTCTACCACCATGGAGAATGGCTGACCAGATAAAATGGATATCGCTCAAAGTCCACTTATTGGAACAACACTCTTAAGCCCCCTACTACATATCCCATGAAAATCATACAAACAAACCCTTGAGCCCATTTTGCACAGTGTCCAGACATTTTTCTTGTTTCCTAGACCCCTTAAACATCGAGTATTTTCTAGAACATTGATTGGAATGAGCATGGGAAGTAGCAACCTCAAAAATCAATCGACACATAGAAACTCTAACATCTGGGCTCTACTTTCTAGTAGATTGTCTATTATCATTACATCGCTCTCATGGTGGCTAAACTTAAAATCACCTAAATATTATTTCTTGTAACTATACTTATTCAAGTGGTTTAGAAGGTTTTTGAAGCTGATCATGGTATATGACGCTAGTTTTTTTTAGGTGCGGTATATTATGTTAGCTTGTACATGTCGAACTCCATGTTCAGGTTTTTTTGTTTGAATCTAACTCCATGTTATTTTTTTTGAGACAATCATACGAAGCTTTATTATGTCGTCACCACGGTTACAGGGACGGAGGGAAGGTTCCCGGGGTGACCTAGCCAGACATGACGGCCAGGCCCCAAACTTAAAGCATGCTTCGCAAGACTGTGAGCCTCGAAATTCGAGCTCCTACTTTTGAAAACTATATTACATGAAATAAAGGAATTAACTCCTAACTTGATCTCTTCAATAATTGCGCCATAGACTGATCTGCTTCCTTCCTCGATCTCACAAACCACATTTTGGCAATCCGAGGCAATGTGTATTCTTTGGTTGTTGAGGTCCAACGAGAGTGCTAAACCCTCCCTGATCGCCATAGCTTCCAATGTAGGCGGGTCGCTCGCCGTAGGGTAGACCACCATGGACGCTCCTTCAAAAATTCCATCACTGTTTCGGCTGATTGCTGCAACTGCTCCGTACCTGCCAATGCGACTAACAACAGCATCCACGTTAAGTTTTGCATGGTTCGCCGGTGGTGACCTCCAAGCCCTAGGAAGTGTTGGGGCTCGACCCGCTCGCGGCACCGGTGATGTGCTCTGAGGCTGTAGCTCTGTCAAGTACGAGTTGATGAATCCATTTATCGCATGCGAACTCTGGAAGATGCCCTCGTGTATCGCCTTCCTCCGGGCACTCCAAATGGCCCATAGTGAAACAGATAACCGCGTGAATTCATCCTTGCCCAATCGTTCGCTCATGGTGAGGACCCAATTCCTCGCGTTCTCCTCTTGATTCACACTGATCTGCTCGAGCACTGGATCCGAAGACAAAGTCCATGTGCAGCGACGAGGACAACTTAACAGGCATGACGCCAGCTTGTCATGTGCTCCGCATAAAATACATGCCGGGTCGTGGCCATGTTCCTGTGGTGAAGTAGGTCTTGCGACGGGTCGAGTCTTGAGCCAAACGCCACAGGAATATTTTTAGTTTAGTCAGGACATGCAGAGTCCATATTTCATGCCAGATTTCTGAGCTCCCCGAATTATGAGATGTTCCCTCCTTCTCTTCCAGCCATCCTTCCCTCTCCATCTTGATTCTTACTATCATTCTATATGCCGAGCGTACGGAGAATGTGCCTCGCTTCTCCTCATTCCAAGCCCAGAAATCATGTACCCTTCATTACAGAGAGGAATTGACAGATAGCTTCAGATCGAATGGTGTAAAAGTACTCCTCACAATGTCTGCTCTCCAAGTCGCCAGACTATCTGTCAATGAGCTCCGCAACTCGAGTCGGTGGGTTTTGGATCAAAGACGCAATGGGCGCTTGACACCATCACGCTGAATCCAGTTTTGCTCCCTGATCAAGGTTGTCTCACCGTCACCGATCCTTTCGATGATCCCTTGGGCAGGATATCGCGCCCATCCGAATGGCACGCCAAATTTGAGAGGGATGTGAACCCAAACTTGCGCCCGAATGCTTGAGTCCGTAAAGTAAGCAGCTTTCAAAATTTCAGCACTCAAAGAATTGGGATCATTGAGTACTCTCCATGCCTGCCTTGCTAGTAATGCCAAGTTGAAAATCTCCATATCTCTGAACCCCAAGCCTCCCACATGCTTTGGCCGGACCATAACATCCCACACAACCCATGCCGGTTTTCTCTTACCCCGTTTACTGCCCCACCAAAACTGTCGTATGATAGATGTGATTTTATCGCAAAGTCCTCGAGGTAGCCTCAAGCATGACATAGAATATACTGAGATGGCTGTGCAACTACTTTGATCGAACTTCTTTGCCTCCTCTTGATGTGATTTTCTCCATCCACCCCTTTACCTTGTCCTGCACCTCATCCACAAGATATTTGAAGGTACCATTCTTTGAGTGACCTACATCCGTCGGCATCCCCAAGTACCTATCACCAAAGACTCATTCTGAACTCAAGAATGTTTTTATGCTATATCTCAACTGTTGACCGCAACCTTTCATCAAGAAAATCGAGGACTTCTCATTGTTAATCCTTTGGCCGTAAACACTACAAGAAGATCCCATGAGGTTTGACACCGCATTGGCTCCCTCCACACTAGACTTGAAAAGCAACAGCTATCATCTGCAAAAAGAAGGTGATTAATTGATGGCGCTTGTAGGAGCCACCTTCACACCGACCAACATGGATGATCGAAAATCGGATTTCAGGAGGCACGATGTGCTCTCTCGCTGCAATCAAGAAAAGGTAGGGGGATATTGGGTCTCCCTGCCTGATTCCCCTAGTAGGCTTGAAACTATCAAGCTTTTCTCCGTTGAACAATATCGAAAAGGAAACTGATGACACCATACCCATAACAGTGTTAATCCATCGCTGCTCAAAACCCAACTTGGTCAAGATGGCTTCCAGGTAGGACCACTCAAGTCTATCATACGCTTTCATCATATCCAACTTGAGTGCACAAAAGCTATTATTCTTTGACTTGGTCCTTTTCATGAAGTGTAAGCATTCGTATGCACATATAATGTTATCAGTGATTAACCGTCCCGGGACAAAGGCAGATTGCTCCCTTGATATAATATCTGGCAGAATGAGCTTCAAACGGTTCGCCACCACCTTGGATGCAATTTTGTATAGCACATTACATAAGCTAATGGGCATGTACTGTGACAAAAAAGATGGGTTAGTTACTTTAGGAATAAGAACAAGCACCGTAATGATCTCCGGGCTCTCCTCTCCCCTCACAATTCTGAGCCCAGCCCACTGGCGGAGCTTCAGCAAGGCCTAGTGGGCCGTCGCCCGCCCCGTCCCGGAGCAAAATAGAAAAAAATTATATGAAGCCCAGCCCACGACGACGGATACCTATACAGAAATACGACACGCATCCGGCATCAGCCTCGCATAGCACTCGTCCCTCGAAAAAAAAAGGCACGCAGCGGAGGTGCTCAAGAGCAGCCACCGGGCACCGGCCGCCGCCTCATAGTGCAGCCGCCGGCTGCCGCGGCGCCGGCCGCCGGCCATCAGCGCACAGGCACATCAGTGTCTCCCACGTCCACTCTTGACGGCCCACCGGCGACCGGCACACAACTTCCAGCTAGTCCAGGCGGCCACGCACCGGCGACGGCGGCGAGGCGGCTGCCCAGCTGGCCAACTCTTCCTCTGAAGTCATCTGCATCCTTGCAAGCTTCTCAGGTAAATCGATTTGAATCGTCCCTAATTTTATTCCCCTAAATTACACCCAGGTCATCATTGATTAAATCATCCCCCAGATCCCCAATTGGCATTGTTGTTTTGTTTCAAAAGCGTGATGGATTGGGAAGCTGATTTGTACTCCCCTTTGCCCCATAATATAAGGTCATTCTTCAAGCCAACATAGCTTGAAAAACGATCTTATATTGTGGGACCAAGGGTCAGAGGGAGTAGTATGTAACTCCACACGACTTGCCTGAATCAGGTTGTCAATTGGAAATTCTTTTAAGTTGGTCAAATGCATCTTTTTAGTAAGGATGTCAAATGAACATACCTTTTTAATTTTAACCATGCCAGGAAGAGGAGTATGAGAACACTGCTGCCTAAAACTGGCAGTACAATTCTCACTGCATTACCCTTTATCCTTTTACCTATGTATGTAATACATACCAGAAGAGAAAGAAACATATAAAGATAGATCTAGAAATATGTTGACAAAACCAGTAACAGAAAGAGGAAACCATTAGGAGAAATCGAGAAATGAAAAAGCAGTAGGAAAACAAGGAAGAAATTAATACTCCCTCCGTCCAGAAATACTTGTCGGAGAAATGAATGAAAATGAATGTATCTAGAACTAAATTACGTCTAGATACATCTATTCCTCCAACAAGTATTTTCGGACTGAGGGAGTATTTGATACCAGCAGTTACGTCCATCCCTGCAAGCTGGAGATAGAGCGTCTCTCCACCGAGCTCTGTACCTAACTTCCCAGTGTCAATCAACTCCGCTGCCCACACCAAGCACCTTGCCACGTCTCCTTCTGACCTGCTACTGCTCATTTTGGTGTACGCGTAGTCGCGTACCCCACACAGGAGCAGTTGCGGTTGCACTCAGCTGCGCACTCCTCAGACGTACTCCTACTACCGCCGATGCGCGCAAACCCGTCTGGTGACTTCATCCCTGGCAAGGCCAAGAAGCCGTCACCGCACCCAACCAATGGCTGTTTCCGCCTGCACCCTGACAAGAACCTGCCGCTGGTCCACTCCTTCATGTTTGCCGGATCAAAACCATCTAGGCAGTTGCACGTTGGGACTGGTGCTGTTGTCTCGTCGCAATAGCCATATGGGCCACAGTAGTCGTAGCTGCTACATTCAGTGGACGGTCACTGCCCAAGGACCTCCCACGTCGACGACCTATTGCTCCAGCTGTGGTGTTGATAATGGCCCGAGTGAGTTAGCACAAACCTGGTGTGCGGGGCACCGTCGAAGAGGCTGTAGGTCATGTAGATTTCCTTGTCGCTGTCGATGACAGCCAGGTAGACGATGACTTCCGTACTGGTGTTCACCTGCTGGTACCGCCGCTCGCTTTTCACCAGGTAGCCCGTCCACGGGGCGCCGCGGGCTACTGGTCGCGCCCTGTCCCAAAGGAAGAACTGGAGGATAGTGTTGTTAATGAGCTTGGTTTCTCGGTTGGCGACCCATGCCACAGTGAGCTTGGGAATGTCGTTGTACCATATGCCAAGGTGCAGCTTGGCCGGAGTGGAGTTGGAAGGGGCGAAGAACCCCAAAGCAAAGGCACCACCATCGGAGACGATGATGGCGTCCGACAAGAGCGGCTTGCCGAGGACAAGCCGCTCGTCGGATGCACTGAACGGCAGGAAGAGAAGGATCATGAGTTCATGACTGTGGTGCAGCAGGTGAGAGCCGGCCAATCCATAGTGCTGTCAGGGGCCAAAATCCTGGTACTAGGATCTGACTAGAGATGCTAACTTTGTAGCAAACAGAGCTTTGACGGATGCAAGCATATATGATTGAACAATGCAAAGTTTTTGGAATTCTGTTAGCAGTAGGTTGGCTTTGGAGTTGACATTTCAGCTGTCCACGTCCCTGTTGCTACTGACTAGGCAGACTAGTGACTGAAACATTATGCTATACACAGGACTAGTGAGTGAAACGTTAAACTTGTCAGGCCTATACACAAATGTACGAGCACGCTAGTCATACCTTACCAAGTTGATCACATGAATAGTTTTAAAAAGATGAGCAGAAAAACTTAGCAGCATAGATTGCTGGAGCTAGAATTGGAGCGTACACCCTTCATGGATGCTAATTCGTCAGTCTAATTTAGTATGGAAGTGTGGATATTGCGTATCGCTAAAAGTCTACTCCCTCCGTTCCCAAATATTTGTCTTTCTAGAGATTTCAACAAGTGACTACATATGAAGCAAAATGAGTGACTCTACACTTTAAAATATGTCTACATACATCCATATGTTGTAGTCCATTTGAAATGTCTAGAAAGATAAATAGTTGGGAACGGAGGGAGTAATACTTACGTACACAGATGATGCACTCTAGTTTTGTCCGGCAGTCCTGCCATTATTTACAAGTACACACAGAACGAATGTAAGAACATCAAACAAGAACACCACAACCTAATCATTTGTGTCCAGGTCACCTTCATAGTGTTCGATACAGAATACAGTAACAAACAATTGTTATTTCATCGCCCCTGTATCTCAGAACGAGTAAAACTGTTGGCGGAAGTCTGGATATTATTTCTCATTTGATCCATTTCAGCACTTCGTAGCGCAAAGTAGGCAGGGCGGTTGGGGGCTGCAAGTGTGGTGCTTCCATTCTCTAGAACGAACACAACAGATGACATGAGCGGTCTATCATCTGGGTTCTCCTGGACACACAACAGTGCTACCTGGACGCAAAGCAAAACTTCGTCTGGTGAAGTACCTATGATACATGAATCTGGCAGTTCATTGGTCTTCTCCTCCTTCCACATATGCCATGACTACAACCAAGAACATCATGTGAGTATTCATTCAAAATTCGATCCAGTTTTAGAAATAACACAGAAGTCTTGTGTGTACTTACATATGTTGTGAGGCTAGGGAATCCCATGGTTTGACTATTGGAGTTTCTCCTTATACCAGTTACAACCTCAAGTAGTAACACGCCGAAACTGTAGACATCAGACTTGGAAGAGAATACGCCTTCCATTGCATACTCAGGAGCCATGTAGCCACTGCTTGATTGTTTCAGTTGTCCAAATTATCTAATGGGAAATGAAATTACTAAAATGATAATATGAGTTTTTTTTAATGGATACTCACTATGTTCCAACTACACGTTGGGTATTTGCATTTTGCTGGTTGTCAGCAAAGATTCTCGCCATACCAAAATCCGCTATTTTGGGTTTCATATATGCATCCAACAAAATATTTCCAGCTTTGAGGTCCCTATGAATTATGGTGAACCTTGAGTCTTCGTGAAGATATAGAAGCCCCCTGGCAACCCCTTTGATTATATTGAACCGTGTCGTCCAATCCAATGACAGTTTTCTTGAGTCATCTGAAAAGGAAACAATTGTAAGTAAAAAGTGTTTTTGAGTTGTCTTAGGAAATCATGCTTTGTTATTAGAATATGTACCAAAAATGGTAGCATCTAAGCTCTTGTTAGGCAGATACTCGTATATCAAGAGCTTTTCATCTCCCTCACCACAACATCCAAGAAGTCGAACCAAGTTTCTATGTTGCAATTTTGCAATTAGAATGACTTCATTCCTGAATTCTTTTGTTCCTTGTTGAGAATCTTTACTAAGCCTCTTGACTGCGACATCTTGACCACCTAACTGTCCCTAGAGAAATATTGATTTGAGATTTACATATGAACGAATCACTTCACGGAATCTAGATGAAATAGCAGAAGTTGAATATTAAACAAGCTACCTTGTAAACTTTTCCAAAGCCTCCTTGTCCAATCATACATGCTTCAGAGAAATTATGGGTGGCGAGGGCAATCTCTTCTAATCTTAAGAATGGAAATGCTTGATCGTGTGAAAGGTTTTCTTCCCCAAATTCATCAGAGGTGCTTATACCATCCAATCTTATATTCTTGTGCCTTCTCCATTTTATCTTCTTGCCTGCTCCCACAATGTTATAGTCATTTCCCTTCTAAGATGCATACCATAGGCATAAGAAAGAAAGAAAGTTATATTTGATCCTAGGAATTGATGATTTTCATCGCTATTCCCTTCATGAACTCACATAACAAGAGGAAGTAACCGAAAAGGCAAGTTGCCACCATGTCAAAATCACGGGCCGGACAATATGGCTAGCACTTGAGAACATAGAGAACCCTTGAGTCAATAACACCACCAAGAGATGACCTCACTTTGTATTTCCAAACCCCATCGACATAGAATATTTAAAAAGAAGTGATTGCTGCATGAAACCACTAAGATCGACATACTCTACTCTACCATGTACTCCAGCTTAGTTGCTAGTAGATACAGGGCTAATGTTACATCCACGATGCCTAAACCGCACAAAAATTGACTTTAAAAAATCTCAAGTTTTCCATATTCAAGGGGCTTAGAGGATTTTTGAAACTAGAGGTATATTGTGGTAATAGACGTCAAATTCAAAGTTTATGTTCAAATCAGCATTCTCATAAGGTCATTAGACAGAAATTTTTTCCAAGGAGATTCAACTAAACGTACCTTCGCATTTTAACCATGCAAGAGAGATGCATATGAGTACCAGAACACCACTGCCTAAAACTGACAGCGCAATCCTGACCGCATTAATCTTTCTACGTTTACCTGCATCATACATAAATGTACCATAAAAGTGAAATGACCGACAGAAGTACAAGTATGTCATTAGCAAAGACAAAACCAACTGTAGAAATGACAAAAATAGTAGTAGAAAGCCAGAAAAGTTGAAAGTTGTTACCACCTGCTGCATCCATGCCTGCAAGTCGGAGATAGAGTGTCTCGCCGCCTACGCCTATCTTTCCAGTGTCAACCAACTCCCCGGACCATACCATGCACGCCGTTATATCTCCTCCAGACCTGCCACTACTCACATTGCGGTACACGTACCCCACGCAGGAGCAGTTGCGGTTGCACTCCGCCCTGCACTCCTCAAATGTGCTCTTTCCCCCTCCAATAAGTGAGAGCTTGTCTGGTGACTTCATCTCCGGCAAGGCCAAGAAGTTGCCGCCGCACCCGTGTAGTTGCTCCTTCCGTCGGCATCCCGCCAAGAATCTGTCGCTAGTCCACTCCGCCATGTTTGTTGGCTCGAAGCCATCAAGACACTTGCACCTTGGCACTGGTGCAGCTGTCTCATCGCAGTAGCCATATGGACCACAATAACCGTAGAGGTTGCATTCAATAGATGGCCACTTCATAAGGACAACCCATGCCGACAGGTTGCTACTCCAGCTCTTGAGGTAATACTCACCTGAGTAGGTCAGCACTGACCTTGTGAGTGGGGCGCCCTCAGAGAGGCTATATGTGCCGTAGATCTCATCACCGTTGTCGACAATGGCTATGTACATGATAAGATCACTAATGTTTATTGTCCCTGCTAACTGGTTTTTGCTAAAGCTAGTCACTTGGATCCCTGTCCATGGGTTGCCACGGGTCACCAAGTTTTCCCCGTCCCGCAGGAATGCTTGGAGGGGTGTGTCTGGGTCGCTACCGTAGGAGAAGCGCCCTGGAGATGGGTCGCCCGGGCCCTTCCAGGATACTAGACGATCCCTAGTGACGTGTGTGTTGTATTTGATCCGCATCTTCATCCCTGGGAGGAGCGTGTCTGTGCGGTGGTCGAAGCTCTGCCACACCATGGTGCCATTTGACAAGCGAATGATTAGGTTTCCGGTGTTCAGAAGCACCGCCTTTGGGGTAGACGAGCCTGGGGTAATAGTGCTCACGTTGGCCGTCATCCAGAGGACACGACCACTATTATTAGCTTCGGTGATAATGAGATTGGAGGCGTTGGTGAGTGAGAGAATCGGTGCAGAGGAAGTGTTGTTGGTGATTGGGGTTTCACGGTTGGCAACCCACACAACTGTGAACTCAGAGATGTTGTTGTACCATATACCAAGGTACAACTTGGCTGGAGTGGAATTGGAGGGGTTGAAGAAGCCCAAAGAGAACGTGCCACCATCGGAGATGATGGTGTTGCCGGGGTAGAGCAACTTGCCCGGGACAAGCCGGTCATCCGAAGCGCTCAACGGCAGGAATAGAATGATTAGAGCCGTGATGCAGCAAGTGAGAGCTGGCAAATACATCGATCGACGAGGCAAAAATCTTAGTTACTAAGCTGTAACTAGCTGTAGGCTATATATTGATGCTGCTAAATGGAGAACTTCTTATCGGATGTCACCGAAGGGACATGGAGAAAGCACTTGTAGCGAACCATGATCTACAAGTAAAAATGTTTCCAGAAACGTAGGCAGGCAGCATCCACGAAATTTCAGTCGAGGAAGCAGACTATTGAATAATGGAAAGTTGTGGAAATCACGAAGAGTTGGTTTCAAAGTCTGAGTGCGTTGGATTTTATAATCCAGCTGTCCACGTTGAAGTTGGAATGCCACCATCACTACTGACTAGATAGCCATATTTTTTGCACCTTTTTGCATTATTTTTTCAAAACAACTAAAAGATGCACACCTAATACTTATGTTCTCACACGCGTACTGAAGAGAAGAGTCATGTAGTTTTAAAATTAACAAAGTTACAGTGGATGTATTGCTAGCGACAAGGAAACGCACCCACGACTAAAAGTAAAATTCGCATTTAGACTGACAGATCGAGTCAAACTTAAAGAGGTCGATTCATGTCCGTGGTGGCTGAAAAATACAGTTATCATTCTATAACCATGTAACCAATGATTGATTTTCGACTAGTATAGCTATACTAGTAACAGAGACATTGAGCTATACTGACCCGGCCAGATCATATATGGTCCAGCTAGCTCTGACGTGGTCATCAGTGCAGCCACAACTTAATTACCTATCTCTTCCCAACTGCTATGCAAGAAACAACCTAACTTGCAGTTATTTATGTAACGTGGTTGATCCATCATTGTTTCCCTATCATTTTCTGAGAAGGAAAAAAGATCGTTGTTTCCCTATCAAAGACTAGGTTGGAATGCTAGTTTCACTAGTTCGTGTTAGCAAGTAAGAAGCATAATAGCCAAGCCGTAAGAAGAGCGGACTTTTATAGTATTTTGCTGTAAGGATGTGTCTAGATGTTTAGTTGGTTGAGCTTAATTAAGTTGAATGATGTCAGCATGATTTTCCATTTTTCCCTTGCTTTTCCTCCTTTTGCCCTTTATTTATGTTTTCTAGTACATGAATATAATTATCGATTCTCAAGTTGAAGCTAAAAACTAATAAAATACGTACATGTACGTCTGACTTTTGATTGTTGGATGTCATCCATCCTTCAAGTGTTCGGTTCACAGTCGAGAAATCAAGTATTGACATCTGGCAGCAGCAGTAGAAATCTGAAAAACAACAGCACATATATATTATATATACTTCGACTTGAGAATAAGTGTTGCATATATGAGACTTTTGCCTCGTTTCAAAAAAAATAAGTGTTGCAACCGTACATATATGAGACTGCAGCAACTACAGTATTTGGCTCCTACTCCAGATTGATTCTTCAACCGTACATACATGAAGCAGTTGTCACTTCCGATAACATAATTTTGTAGTTACAAACAATTGGGGCGATGAGTTTCCTAGTTACAAAAATATTTCCAAAAGTCGATTATTATCATATCTACCGTCCAAATTTAGTACTGAAGTGTGGATTATGACCTCTAAATATCTAGTACTTACACAGCATGATGCACCCTAATTTTGTCTGACCATCCTGCCTTTTTTTTTTCAAGTAAACACAGAACTTATACAAGGACGGCAGACCAGAAAGCTTTCGTGGAGTTGTTTGTTCTCCTAGTCCTATTTTTTGTGCAAGTATCATCATATTTATTTTTTTGAACTGAGACTGCTATATTGAGGCAGAAACGGAATAGAAAACACATTCAGAGATATTGACATCTGAACAACACATGATACATCACTATTTTGTCTTCTTTAAAAACTGACATCACTATTTTGTGAGCCAGCCAATTTACAACAGTGTTAAGTACATAAAAAACTACAGAATTATTATTTCATCGCCCCTCTATCTCGGTAAGAGTGAAACTGTTGACAGAAGTCTGAATATTTCTTATTTGATCTAGTTCAGCACTTCTTCGCACAAAGTAGGCAGGGCGGTTGGGGGTTGTAAGTGTGGTACTTCCATTCTCTAGGACGAACACAACAGATGACATGCATGGCCTATCATCTGGGTTCTCTTGGACGCATAGGAGTGCTACATGGAGGCAAAGCAAAACTTCGTCTGGTGAAGTATCTATGATGGATGAGTCTGGCAGTTCGTCGGTCTTCTCTTCCTTCCACATATTCCATGACTAAAATAACCAAAAATTTCATATCAATATTATTTAGTTAGTCAAACAAAAAAATGGTTGAAAATTTTGATCCAACTTTAGAAAAGAAACTTGAGAGAAGTTTTTTGTGCACTCACATAGACTGTGAGGCTGGGGTATCCCATCATTTGACTAATGGAGTTTCTCCTTATACCAGTTACAACCTCCAGCAGTAACACGCCGAAGCTATAGACATCAGACTTGGTAGAGTAGACGCCTTCCATTGCATACTCAGGAGCCATGTAACCACTGCATTTAAATTGTCTGAATTATTTAATGGGAGTTGAAGTTATAAAAGCATTAATATGAGGGTTTTTTCAATGGATACTCACTATGTGCCAACTACATGCTGGGTATTTGCATTTTGCTGGTTATCACCAAAAATTCTCGCCATACCGAAATCTGCTATCTTGGGTTTCATATCTACATCCAACAAAATATTTCCAGCTTTGAGGTCCCTATGAATTATGGTTATCCTTGAGTCTTTGTGAAGATATAGAAGCCCCCTGGCCACCCCTTTGATGATATTAAACCGTGTCGCCCAATCCAATGACAATTTTCTTGAGTCATCTAAAACACAAACAGATGTAAGCAAAAAATATTGTTGAGCTATTTTACGAAATCATGGCTTATTATTAGAATGTCTACCAAAAAGGCTAGAATCTAAGCTCTTGTTAGGTAGATACTCATATATCAAGAGCTTTTCATTTCCCTCGTCACAACATCCAAGAAGTCGGACCAAATTTCTGTGCTGCAGTTTTGCAATTAGAACTACTTCATTCCTGAATTCTTTTGTTCCTTGTTGAGAATCTCTACTTAGCCTCTTGACTGCGACTTCGTGGCCACCTAACAGTCCCTAGAGAAAGATATGTTTGAGATTTACGTATGAGCAAAGCACTTGTTCTAATTTAGAAGTAATAACAGGAATTGTGTGTTGAAAAACTACCTTGTAAACTTTTCCAAATCCTCCTTGTCCAATCATGCATGCTTCAGAGAAATTGTGTGTTGCGAGGGCAATTTCTTCTAATCTTACAGATGGAAATTCTTGATCATGAGGAGGATTTTCTTCCTCAAGTTCATGAGTTGTACTCATGCAAACCAATCTTATAATCTTGTACTTTCTCCATTTTTTATTCTTTCCTGCTCCCACACGGTTATTGTCATTTTCCCTCTAATAAGCATACCATAGGCATTAGAAAGAAAAAGTTATATTTGATCTCTTAAATTGTAGATGTTCATTTACATAACTTTATGAACTTGCATAGAAGAGGAGATAACCCACAAGGCAAGTTGTCACCACGTCAAAATCGTATTCCGGACAATATGGCTATCACTTGACATCGAGAACACAGACCGCATGTTTCAAAAACACACTTGACCTCGCCTCTATCTAATAAAGCACACACACACGCAGACACTATCCTCGGGTTCAAGGCATGGTAGGTTGACCTTGCTTTTTTGTTTCCAAACCCGACTACGCATGAAACCACAATGATTGATGTGTAGAGATTTTAGCACGTGGATTACATCTTAGTTGCTAGTAGATTGCCCGTTATCATTACAATCGATGGTATGATGGCTAAAACACACACAAAAGCACCTAAATTTTTTATTTGCTCAATGGTGCTTATAGGTTTTTTGAAACAGAGGGTATATTTTGGTAGTAGACGAAGAATTCAAAGTTTATGTAGTCAAATTGAAATTATTTTTACATATTCAAGGGGCTTAGATGATTCTTGAAACCAAGGGTATATTGTTGTAATACCAGACAAATCCATGTTTATATAGTCAAATGACATTCTCATAAGGTCGTCGTCAAATACAACTTTTTGCAAGGAGATGCAACTAAACATACCTTGGCATTTTAACCATGCAAAAGAGATGCATATGAATATGAGAACAGCACTGCCTAAAACTGACAGCACAAACCTGATTGCATTGATCTTTCTCCTTTTACCTGCACCATACATAAATATACGATAAAGAAAAGGAAAAGGACTGATAGTACTAGAAGTATGTTAGCAAAGACCAAATCAACAGTAAAATGACAAAACTAGTAGTAGAAGGTGTGGAAATTTTGAAATATGTTACCACCTGCTGCAAGTCGGAGATAGATTGTCTCGCCACCTACGCCAACCTTTCCGGTGTCAACCAACTCCCCAGCCCATACCATGCATGACATGTCACCTCCTAAACTGCTGCCACTCATGTTGCGGTACATGTACCCCACACAGGAGCAGTTGCGGATGCACTCCGCAGCGCACTCCTCGGACGTACTAATTCCCCCTCCGATGAGTGCGAACTTGTCTGGTGACTTCATCCCCGGCAAGGCCAAGAAGCTACCGCCACACCCCTGCAGTTGCTCCTTCCGCAGGCACCCAGCCAAGAACCTGCCACTGGTCCACTCCAACTTGTTTGCTGGCTCAAAGCCGTGTAGGCAATTACACGTTGGGACTGGTGCTGTTGTCACGTCGCAGTAGCCATACGGGCCACAGTAAGCATAGCCATTGCATCCAGCGGACGACAAGTTCAGAAGAACCGCCCATGCCGATGAGCTGCTGCTCCAGCTCAGGAAGAGATACTCCCCGGAGTAGGTCAGCACTGCCCTTGCGACCGGAGCACCATCAGAGAGGCTGTATGTGGCATATATCTCACTGCCCTTGTCGACGTAGGCTACGTACGCGATAAGATCACTGACGTTCATGCTTCCCGCTAGCTGTTGTTGGCGTACGCTCTGCACTTGGTACCCCGTCCATGGGATACTGCGGGACACCAATCTCTCCCCATCCCAGATGTATACTTGGAGGGGCGTGTCCGGGTTGCTGCCAAAGGAGAAGCGCCCCGGCGAGGGGTCGGTGGGGCCCTTCCACGATACCAGATGATCGCGAGTGTCGCGCGAGCTGTATTTGATCCGGATCTTCATCCCAGGGAGGAGTGTGTCCGTGGGGTGGTCGAAGCTCTGCCACATCGTAGTACCATTTGCCGACCGGATGATGAGGTTGCCGGTGTTCAGAAGCACGGCCGTCGGGGTAGACGGTTCCATGGTAGTGGCAGCGTTAGCCATGGTCCAAAGGACACGGCCGCCACTATTACCTTCGGAGATAATGAGATTTGAGGTGTTGGTGAGGGAGAGCATCGGTGGAGAGGAAGTGTTATTGGAGACTGGGGTTTCACGGTTGGCAACCCACACAACTGTGAGCTCAGGGATATTGTTGTACCATATGCCGAGGTAAAGCTTGGCTGGAGTGGAGTTGGAGGGGTTGAAGAAGCCCAAGGCGAACGCTCCGCCATCAGAGATGATGGTGTTGCCAAGGGCCAGTGGATTGCCAGGGACAAGCCGATCGTCGGAAGTACTCAAAGGAAGGAATAGAATGATGAGGGCCGCGGTGAGGCAAGCCAGAGCCAGTGAATCCATCGGACTGGTTAGGCTAAAATCTTAGTTACTAAGCTGTGCCTAAGCTATACGCTATATATCTATGCTGCTCAATGAAGAAAAGCATTTGCATCGAACCTTCGTCTACAAAGTAAAAAACAGATGGTCTGACAAACGATCCATGAATGTTCTATCATGGAAGTAGATGATTGAATAATGCAAGTTGCAGAATTCTAGAAGGAGTTGGTTTCATAGTATGTGGTGGAATTTATATTGCAGGCTTGCAGCTGTCCATGTTGGAGGTGGGATGCCTCCATCACTGCTGACAAGATAGCTAGATTTTTTTTTCTTCATGATTACCAACATCGCCTCCCATTAAAAGGAAAATCCATAATAGCTAGACATAGCGAATGACCGCGGTGGATGAGATCTTAACATTAACATACAGACCTGGCCCAAATCATATGGTCCAGCTCCGGCGCGGTTGGATCACAGGACTTCAAAGTCGTCGGTCAAACCTATAAATGTAGGTACCAACGGAAAAGGTGCTTCCATTCTCAGGCTGAATTCCCTACCGTCTTAATGTGCAAACTGAATATTCTCTTACTCGTTGTGTCACAGCTGAAAACAAACAATAAACACTATGAATA
Source organism: Aegilops longissima (assembly GCA_021605205.1). Taxonomy (NCBI): domain Eukaryota; kingdom Viridiplantae; phylum Streptophyta; class Magnoliopsida; order Poales; family Poaceae; genus Aegilops; species Aegilops longissima. Next base: position 563,778,482 of record CM038680.1, read on the forward strand.
GTTTTTTTTTCAGGTAATTAAACACTATGAATAGTTTCAAGAAAAACTTAGCAGCATGAATGACCGATGGCTACAAATGGAGTGTAACTAACACACACACGTATGCACCTTTTTGTTGAGCTAATCTATGTGTGTTTGTTATTAAGTGTTATTTTACCGAATATATTTTCTTGTATGGAAGATTGATATAACTGACCTGTCTTCCCTATAGAACTGTAAGAATCAAGTCTGTCCATTGAGTTTGACTTTGACTGTTACATGTTCTGCTTCTCAATCTTTTGCCTGCTTTTTTTTATCATGCCCAACAACCGCAGTTGATTTCTTCTCTGGGCACGATGGTTTCTCGTTCCGACATGCACTTGCTGTTGGGAAGCGTGTCATGGTGTTTATGCTTAATTTATCAGCATCTTAGACTAGCAGCTAGCTGCAGAAGAACGTGTGCTTTTCAGTCTTCAGACAAGCCAGCGTGCTTATCTGAACTCAATATGATCGAATGTCACGCCCTAATTTTGTCTGAATTGTGCCATAATATCATAAAGCCTTTTCTTCAAGAAAATACGAAGTTTCATTCAAAGAGTGAGGAAAGTACATCACCACTTACTCAACTCATTGGGATCTATCGATGGTTATATTCTTGGTTAAAGATCATACTTACTACTAAATTGACATAGTAAGCAACACCAACCAAAAAAGGAATAAAAAGATTGGAAGATGAAGACCTCGAACCAAATGATGCATGGCCTTTTTGTTTCTTAAAGAAAAAAGTTTTTAATTATATATGACTTACCACAATTTTTTATTGCCCTAGTATCTACGTAAGAGTAAGACTGTTGACGTAGTTTTGAATATCGACTCAAATTTCTATATTTATGTGATTCGTTGTATAAAGTTGGCAGGGCGGTTGGGAGGTGGAAGTGTGGTGCTTTTTCCATTCTCCTAGACAAACATCACCATTCACATGGCTGGTATGTCATCTGGGTTTTCTTGGACACACATGATTCACACATGAATGCAAAGCAAAACTTCGCCTGGTGAACAAGTATCCATGATAGATGAGTCGGCCAATTCTTCTGCCTTTTCTTCCTTCCACATATACCTTGTCTGGGATAATCAAAAACATGATAGGTATGGTTTTTTGATTAAGTTGCCAAAAGGAAAATTTCATAGAAATCTTGATATTATTATAAATTGAAACTTAAGAGAAACCTTGCGTGAACTCACATAAATTGAGAGGCTAGGAAAACTTAAGGTTTGATTGTTGGAGTTTCTCCTTATACCAGTTACGATCTCTAGTAGTAATACGCCAAAGCTGTAGACGTCAGACTTAGTAGAGAAGACGCCTTCCTTTCCATTCTCAGGGGCCATATAGACATTAGTTGAAAATTCATATATAAAGAGTTAGCGAATAGAGTTAAATTTGGTCACAAGTTAGCATGAGCTAGTTGTTCACGAGGTTACTCATTATGTTCCACAACGTGTTGGGTATTCGCATTTTACGGGTTTCACCAAAGGTTCTCGCCATATCGAAATCAGCTATCATGGGTTTCATATTTGCGTCTAACAAAATATTCCAGGCTTTGAGATCCCTATCGGCACTAGTGGAAAAAAGCCTAGCTATGGCGTGGCAAAAAGTGCCTTGCTGGGGTAGAGACCCAACGCCACCAATATGGCGCCAGTGAAAACAGTTTAGTGGTGGCGCTGGCAGACACGTCAGCAGTATTTTAGTACTGGTGGCGTCCACCTGGCTAACGCCAGCAATATATTGTTTTATCTGTGGCGTTTATTGTGAGGCAACGCCAGCAATTTGTATTTTTCAGCAATAACACCAGCAATTATGGCAGACACGTCAACAATATTTTAGAAAAGGAGGTTGAAACCCCCAGCCTGAATATGGAAAGCCGCAAGACAACAATGTGATTTCTCTAACATGTGGAATCCATATTATCTACTACTGGATTACATTTTATTATTAGATCACTCCAAACAGTAGCTGAACCATGCTCTAAACCATCTAAAAATTATTTGATCTCGTTTTATATATTCGACAGATTTTGAAGATTTTATAATCTAAGGATATATTGTGGGAGTAGATGACGTAGCCCAAGTTCGGCCGGGAAAATGTACTCTCTCATAATGTGGTCAAATATAGCATTTTACTAAGCAGAGTATACTAAACATACCTCTGAATTTTAACCATGCAAGGAAGATGCATACGAGTACCAGAACACTAGAGCCTAAAATTGGCAGCACTATCCTCACTGCATTGCTCTTTATTCTTTTACCAGTGCAACAAATACATATATACAAGAAAATATGATTTAACTAAACGTATAAAAGGTAATATGGACCTTTAACACATCGTATTCATTTTTATATGTATAAAGGTCACCGCCTGAACGTATACGCCGTACGGAGACCTCTTGTACGAGGCAAAGCATCTGGGCCTGCCCATTAAGTCACGTCCATCAGTTTTGTATAAAGGGTAATATGGACCTTTAACACATCGTATTCATTTTTGTATGTATAAAGGTCACCGCCTGAACGTATACACCGTACGGAGACCTCTTGTAGGAGGCAAAGCATCTGGGCCGGCCCATTAAGTCACATCCATCAGTTTTGTATGTAGGGAAATAACGCAAAAAGATAAACCCACCAGGAAACGAACACAGATCCCCGAACTCTTCAGACCCGCTGCCTACCACCCGAACTAACGCTTGCTTTTGATTTACTACAGCGCGTACTCTATAAGAACAAATAACACGTCTATATATAAAAAAACATTTCTGGTAAAAAGCGAAACTTTTCTTGAAAAACTGTGAACAACTTGGAAATGTCGAATATTTCCTCGAAAGCAAATAATTTATAAATCTCCAAAAAAATTTGAAAAAATTGCACAATTTTGAAAGTTTTGTAGAATTTTCTGGATTCCTTACATTTCTTTAAAAACATGAACTTTTATAAAAATACAAAAATTAATTTTCAAAAAATATAAAAACACAAAAAGGTTTCAAAAACACGATTTTTAAAAGAATACAAAAATTGTTTAAAACTTCGACCAAAATTTGGAAAAAGCAAACATTTCTGGATGTGTGAACTTTTTTGGATGCAGGAACATTTTTCCAAATACATATTTTTCAATTTCTGATCTTTTTTGACAAAAGGGCTATTTTTTAACTTCTAATCTTTTTAAAGCATGACATTTTTTTATATTCATCAACATTTTTTGAAACAAAAAATATGAAAATACGAGCATTTTTTGAAATTTGAACAGAATTTTAATAACATGTATATTTTTTGAAAACATGAACAATTTTGTAAATTTGCAAACTGATTTAGAAGTTCCCATAGGCGCCTGACGGGAGCGATGCCGTCGCCTAGTTGGTCTGAGGCCTAAACGTTTTTTCCTTCTAATTTTTATTCTTCTCTTTTTCCGTTAATTTATTTTTCTCCCTTGTGAACTTTATAATTCTTTTTGAAATCGTTGAAATATTGTTTGGAATGCCAAAATAACAGTTTTAAGCAAATGTTTTAAATTACGGTTCTAAGTTCTTTTTCATAAATAATTTTTTTCGTGTGCTTAACCAATTCAAGGCACCATGCCAAGTTGTTTGAGTTTTCGACAATTTCTACATTTTCTAGAGTTTTCTTGGTGAAAAATGGCCGATAAATGGCTAGACATGACGCAGCTTGCATATTGTGTCAGAAATTGTTCAAACATGGCATGGATGCCTATCATGGGCATGCCCGCCTGCTAGCAAAAGTTGAGATCATTTCATGCATTTACAAAAATAGACCATGTTCGATGGAGGTGTTTGCTTATGCTAGAAGAGTCTGTTTGAGAGCGGGGTTTTTTCCGGCATCCATCAAATGATCCCAAATTTTCCTTGAGCTTATATGACCAATTCAAGGTACCATGCCAAGTCGTTTGAGTTTTCGACAATTCTTGCTTTTTCTGCAGTTTTCTCGCTGAAAAATAGGAGATAAATGGCCGAACGTGACACAACTTCATACGATGTCGAAAATAGTTCAAATCTGGCATAAATATCTATCATAGGCATGCCCACCAACTAGTAAAACTTCTAAGAATGTCCAAAACTAGACCATGTTCAGCGGAGGGTGTACGGGAAGCCAGACTGCTTTGTCTAAGTGCACATTATTTCTCGACATCCTTGAAATGGCTCCAAAAAAAAATCCATGTCCTTGTATGACCAATTTGAGGCATCATGCGAAGTTTTTTGGTTTTCGACATTTTTTGTATTTTGTGGCGTTTTCTCGGTGAAAAATGGCCGATAAATGGCCGGACGTGACGCATCTTGCGTACTGTGTCGGAAATCCTTCAAACCTGGCAGGGATGCATACCATGGGCATGCCCATATTTTGGAGAAAAAAAATGAGGTCATTTCATTTATGTTCAAAAATAGACCATGTTCAACATAGGGTGTCCGAGTAGGCCAGAAGGTTCGTATGAGAGCATGTTTTTTTTTCGGCATCATCAAATGAATCCAATTTTTTTTTCATGAGCTTATATGACCAATTCAATGCACTATGCCAAGTTGTTTGAGTTTTTGACAATTCTTGAACTTTTTGGAAGTTTTCTTGGTGAATAATGGCTAATAAATGGCCGGACGTGATGCAATTGGCATACAGTGTCGGAAATCATTCAAACCTGCATGGATGCCTGCCATGGATATGCCCATCTGCTGGCAAAAGTTGAGGTCTTTTCATTTATGTCCAAAATTAGATCATATTTCGCGTTGGTTGTCCGGGTAGGCCAGACGGGTCTCTATCCATAGTCCAAGAAAACCATTAGCAGACTGGTCCATTTGTGAGCATGTAATTTTTCCTAATTAGAATGCTTTTGTTATTTGCAATTTTTGTCATTATCAATCAACATGAATATTTTATATGTCCTCACCATTTTCTTGAAAATTCGTAAATAATTTTGGATGCTTCTGTTATTTATAATTTCCGTCTTTATCTGTCAACATGAACTTGTTTTTGCAATCCAAACATTTCTTAAATTTGTGAAAAGTTCACGAATTTGAAAAAAAGGAAAAAATAAAAGTGATTTTTATAAATAAAACCATTATATAACAGAACAAAACACAATTTTAAAAAACGCAAACACAACTAGTCAGAAAATTCACAAACTTACATTTGCCACATAAGCCAAAAAGAAAAGTGTTCAAGTTGTATTAAAAAAATTGTTCAAAATGTTAGTTCTTAAGTTTGCACGCTTCTCATATCTCTTTGAAATTGTTCAAAATGTTGTTCCTAAAATGTTCAACATTTTGAACTAACATATCTCTTTAAAATTTCAAATTGTTCATGCTTTTAGAAAATATTGTTCAAAATTTTAAAAAGTTAATTATTTTTAGAAAAATGATGATTTCAAAATGTGTTCAAGTTGTTCACAAAATTGTTGGATTTTCAAACATTATTTGATTTTTTAAAATCTATTCAGAATTTCGAACAAATGTTCGAAAAAATTGGAAATGCGTCCGGATTCTACGTTGGTGTTACCTATGTCCGGGATTTCTAGGCTAGAGGAAGTCCACTTTTGTAAGGCTGGTTGCTATTCCCTACGCCTGAATTAATAGCCAGTTTGTTAATCGATGAAAATTAATTTCAAGCAGTTAAGAGAAAGTTGCGGTCTGATTGGGCCATTGCCCATGCGCCCTGCAGCCAGTATATGCGTGTGGTGCAGCAATGCATGCGGGAGCGCGGATGGATGCGAGGAGGTTTGACAATTAATTTATGGTAGTTTAAACCATTCAATCCTGCTCACTAATTGGGTAGATTCAAAACAAAAAATCGGCCCTGATGTGCCTTTGTTTTGGCAATACTGTGGGTAGGCACAATAAATCCGGACAACGTAATTCGTAAGTTTGTACGCTCCAAAGTTTTCACAGACACTAATCATCTCAACCGGTGCGCCACTCACCCTCACGTGCAAGAGGTTCATGGTTCGATTCCTAGTATGTGCATGTACTTTGTGAATTTTTACCTCCCGTGAACGGCCGCACTCTCTACATCGGTCATCAATTGGCCGGCCCAGTAGGCGTATACACTTCGGTGGATGGGTATTTAAAAAAATCAACCACTCAAAAAAATTCGGTGGATGGGTATTTAAAAAAATCAACCACTCAAAAAAAATTAAGAAAAGACCATCCTACCCTTTCTTATGAAGGGGTATGGATAAATCTCCTCCGTTAATGTATTTAGGGGGTTATACCAAAGTGGAAGTGTTTAACTATTTCTTAGTTGACTTAGAAAAAACTTGTTCTAAGTCATCGCTAACAGCCATTAGTATGGACCAAGAAATGACTATTTCTAGCGACAAAGCAACAGTCACAATGAATGATAGAGCTAGGAGCTTGTTATTGAAAACTAAACAAGTTATAGAAAGAGAGAAATGAAAGAAACCAATAGTAATAAGAGGGACAAATTGAGAACTGGTACCAGTTGTTGCATCCATGCTTGCACGCCGGAGATAGTCTCACCGCCGAGCTCCCCCACCTTTCCTGTGTCAACTAACTCATCGTCCCACACCAAGCATCTTGTCACATCTCCTCCAGACCTGCTGCTACTCAGGTTGGCAAACGCGTATGCCACACAGGAGCAATTGCGGCTGCACGCCTCCACGCACTCCTCGAACTTAATCCTGCCCCCACGGCCCCACCTGTAAACAGAAACCTGTCAGGCGACTTCATCCCCGGCAAGGCCACGAAACCATCACCACAACCTCGCAGTCCGTCGACACCCTGATGAGAATTTTCCGCTTGTCCACTCCTCTGTGCTAGTAGGCTCAAAGCCATCGAGGCATTTGCATGTTGGCATTGTGGGTGCCACGGCCGTCTCATCACAGTAGCCGTACGGGCTGCAGTAACTGACTAACTGTAGCGGTTGCACTCAGTAGACAGTAAAGGATAGCGCCCATGTTGATGACCTGCTGCTCCAGCTTTGGAGCTCATACTGACCATAGTAGGTTAGCACAAACCTGGTGTGTGGGGCGCCTTCGGAGAGACTATATGTGGCATATGTTTCTTCGTCATTGTCGACGAAGGCCAGGTATAGATGATAAGATCGCTGATGTTCGTGACACCCCAAGTTGTAGTTGGTGTAGGCTCATCACTAGGTATCCTGTCCAGGGGGCGCTGCGAGCCACCAAGTGCTCCCCGTCCCATAGGAATACTTGGAGGGATCTGTTCGGGTCGCTGCCATAGGAGAAGTGCCCCTCGGAGGGGTCACTAGGGCCTTTCCAGGACACCAAACGGCCGGTGGTGCCGCGTGTGCTATTTTTTATCTGTTGCTTCATGCCGGGGAGGAATGTGTCTGTGCTGTGGTCGAAGCTCTGCCACAGCATGGTGCCGTTTGACGACCGAATGACGAGATTGCCTGTGTTTAGAAGCACTGCCATCGTGGTTGATGATCCTAACCCAGTGGCCACGTTAGTCGTCCAAAGGACACGACGGCCACTATTACCACCGGAGAGAACCAGATTAGAGGTGTTGGTGAGGGAGACTGTTGGTGGAGAGGAAGAGGTGTTGGTGGCCGGGGTTTCTCGGTTGGCGACCCACACGACGGTAAGCTCAGGGATGCCGTTGTACCATATGCCTAGGTACAGACTGGCCGGAGTTGAACTGGAGAGGTCGAAGAAGCCAAAGGCAAATCCACCATCATTGGAGACGATGGTGGCTTCCGCGGAGAGGGGCTTGCCGGGGACAAGCCGGTCCTCGGAAGCACTCAACTGTAGGAAGAGAAGGATCATGAGCATGGTGCAGCTGGTGAGAGCCGGCCAATCCATGATCGGTCAGGCTAAAATTTTAGTGCTAATTAAGGTCCAGCTAACTTGCTAGGCTAAGTGGGAAATAAATACCTAATTGTACTAGTCCTTGGTCTACAAGCAAGCGATGCTTATAATTTGACTAAGCAGCGTTGGACTGCCGAAGCAGATGATTGAATAATGCAAAGTTCTTGTAATTCTGGTAGCTGAGAGTTGACATGTCAGCTGTCCACGTCGGGAGTTGGGATGCGACACCGTCACTGCTGACTGGTCAGACTAGTGGCCGAAACATTAAGCTACACGGACAGCGGACTGTTCTTATGCAAATGGTGCAGTGACAGTATATACAAAGTGATCTTTGCGATATTTTAATATTTTATACAGACAACGTGTCAGCCCTATAAAACCCATTAACAGTCGAGACTATGGTGCATCCTGGCGCATGCCACGTCGGCAGAGGAACAGTAGTTGGTGGAGAAAATCTTGTTACATACTCCCTCCGTTCGGAATTACTTGTCACAGAAATGGATATATCTAGACGTATTTTAGTTCTAGATACATCCATTTTCGAGACAAGTAATTTCGAACGGAGGGAGTATTAGCGTTGTTTTTTTGTCTCATTTGGTCGTCGTCGTCTCTTTTTCCTACACACGCACGTCTCCTCCTCTCCTCCTTTCCCACTCGTGCACGCCGCCTCCTCCCATCCCTTCTCCCCTTGTCTCAGCGCTCCTCAATCTCCCACCGCGACCGCTCGAGAACGACGGCGATGAGGAGGCCCGACCGCGCAGACCCGCGCCCCCGAGCGGCGGCGACGTCGGATCTCTTCGTCTCGCTGGGCCAGCCATCCCGTCCGTGCCGCGACGCCACCGGTATGGAGGACTGGGCTCGGGCAGCCAACGCGGCGTCGTGTGCGCCGGCGGGGGATCTGGGGACCGCACGGCAGCGAACCGGCGTAGCATCCGGTCGTGGGTTCCGGCGATGCCAAGCCATAGATATGAGCCGCCGTCTCCACTTCCTCCTTCCTTCCTTCAATGTATGAGCAGCTAGGTCAGTTCTTCTCATTCGGCGCATCACCAGTTTCTCTTGGTTGCTAAAATCAATCGATCGCTCCAGGGTATGGATGGGAGGGGCCTCCCACCAAGCCGTATATCCGAGCCGCCGTCTCCATTTTCTTTCCTCCATGTTTCAGCTCCAAGTGTCGCGTGTGTCGCGGGGTCGAGGAAAAGGCCGGCGCATCAGCTGATGAGGTGGATTGACTGGAGGTAGTGGAGCTATGGAGACGAGGTGTGTGTGGCATGGGGAACATGATGACGGCAAAAGGATGAAGGGCATTTTGATTCGGGCAGCAGAGGAAGGAGCAGCAATGGTATGCGAGGCAACTCCTGCTCATCTCCCCCATCCTCGTCGGCCACATATCCAGTAACGAGGAGGGTCTTCTGGGTAATGACGAGCTCCTTCTGTTCCAGATTGTTCCAGATAGAGAACGAGCACCATCTCCTGGGTAATAAAACCCTCCTAGCCTTCTCCCCCTGTTTAATGTGGCACATCATTTACACATATAGATTGTACAAACTGCAAGAATTGCTAGACATGTAGGCTGGTAACAGTTGCATCTATGTTTACTATTAATGTGCACTTAGTTCATGTTATGATCTGTGATGAATTTGATAAACTTTCTGAACGGCTAAAGTTCTGTAATTTTGTGAGATATGAAATGTCCAGGTCCATGCATTGTTCCCTTTTTTGGCAATTTGCAGATGCAAGAACCAAAGCACCTTTGTCATTGGCGCATGTATTTAATTTGGGAAAGGGATGTGACTTGAGTAGGCTCGGTTTCTTGGTAGCTAAAGATAGCAATTTGTTTTGCAGTTTCTTGGAAGTTCAGAGAAACATGAGTTACCTCTTGATGTTCACTAACTCCTATTTCACTGTTTCAGCTAAGAAGTCAGTTGTTGAATTGCTACCGGAGAGGGTCAATGACTTTGTACGTCCACCATACCATTAGTGGTAGATAAGTCTTTTGTGCCTCAAATATGAGGTGATATATCTTCTTCTAAATGCAGGATTTCCATTTACCGATACGAAGAGAACATTGCAGATTTGGCCCACGATGCTCTTCTCAGTGAGATTCCAAGGGTCACTTGCTATGAAGATTTCCAAATCTCTCTGAAGATTGAGATTTCTTAAAGATTTATTGTGCATGCGTGTAGAACACATGAAGTCAGAGTCTCTGATTGAGGAGTGGCTTCTGCAGGACAAGCGGTTGCCTGATAGTCACTGGTATATAATTTTCCATTAAACTGCATTAGTGAACTGGTCATTGACTAATTTCTTTACTCAAGATGTGGATACACCTTAGGAGTAAAAAGCTGTTGTGTTCTTGTTTTTCTATATACTTGCTCCACACTATGACAGATCTAAATCCATAAGTACAATACTATTGGGTTGCTTTGTTTGATCTCCTTTAATTTGCACACCTATTTTTAAGATTCATATTGCTTCATTCATTTAGTGAAGCTCCTGCAAAGCTAAAGATCCATTGCTCTTCTGCAAAAGCCAACATTCATTTCAGCGATAACCACCGCATATGGCTTTGTTTACATTCATTTTTACTGAAGAGCTAAGCTATGTCATGCTAGCTTCCTGGTTTCTATGTAAAATCTGATAATTCAGTCGTGAATATGCAAAGGCCACTGCCTTAGGAGCGACGATTGTTAGCTCATTTTACTGAACATATATGCGTATAACCTTGCTATCTATGCTTCGTTTACTTCTAATTATAGCCACCATACCCCATTACTAATAATAAAATGCACACGAAGGATATAGGCACCTGATCATTGATCTGAGTGTTCTAATTTAAAATGATGTTTCTTCTATGAGTTTGCCAAACGAGCGGTCTGGTTATCTTGATTTCAATTATACTGCTCCTTTTTTGCATTCAGGAACTCATTTCTTACGGGTTCATCTCTGTACACCATTAGATTCAACAGTTGATTGTAGCTCCTTTTGTTGTCCAGACACTTTTAACTAATAGCCATATGCTTATCATACTCCTTTCTTTTTCTTTCATCTCTTCTTGCCAATTAAGTAGTTTCACTGTAAACCGAACTTTCAATGAGAAGTTAACCTTGTGCTAATTCTCTATTTCCGTTTAAGTTGCTCATAAGGAGAGCACCAATTAAATAGAACACATTTGAATTTGTACTTACAATCAATCGCATTTCTTACTCATAGGGACAACAGATCAAAGATGAACCCCGGCATCTCCCGTTCAAGCCCGGCGGGTGGCCGCCGCGGCCGCCGACGACGACAAGGAGGAGGATGACGAGGAGGAGGAGGAGGCGATGGGGTGGGGAGGCCGTATACTAGACCGTATGTCTATTGTTTAGAATCCTGAAAATTATTTGCTTCTAGGGGTGTGTAGAGAGGTATGTATTAGTTCTGGAGGATGCAAGTTCGTTCCAGGCCTTATTGTTGTATTGGAGATAATGTGTTTCAGGTACAGTGACATGACTGCTACTAAGGCTGTAGTACCCAGGGTATGGGCTATGGTCTAATGATTCTCTTTCTGTTGAGTGTACTTTCTTTTAAACATCTGGCGCTCATCTAGGCTGCATACGCATGTTCAAAATTCCATCGGCTGGATTTGTGCGCACATTATCGCAGAGGAGGCGAGCATCTCCTGACACTCTACCGGCATTCCTTTTACCAACAATTATGCGGTACCATTGCTTCCTAGCTTTTGCCTATGTTGGTCGATGAGAGTCGCCCATTGATGTTCTGATTGTTTCCCTACCATGTTTGATTATTTCTATACTTAGCAAACGAAGCTTACACTTTAGCTTCCATTCAGTATTGTCATTAGTTAGCTAATTAAGATGTATATGTTTCTTTCTTGGCACTGAATCATCTTGAATCTGTTTAATTAATGGGCTATTTTTAATCCTCATGGGTGTACCAAGAGGAATTTTTGGATGTCGTTCATTATTGGAAGCTGAAGTGTATTGGGGAAACCACTGTATTAGGGATGTTTTCTTGTAATTATCATCCAGGCCTTCAAGGCATGCCCTGTTGTCCAATTATTGCAATTCCTAAGTTCAGAGCTTGTATTATGTTAATTGGAAGATGATAGAAGAATGCATGTTAATTCCATCTCGTTCATGCATTTTTGCACTTTTACAATTTTTGGCTGACCATTCCATGGTTGATAATGTTTTTGGGAGTTTTTTAGAAGCAGTAACTATTTTGAAGTTGGTAACAGACCCCTTTTTTCAGGTCATTCTGTACTATGAATGTTGGCATGGATACTAATATCTTGATTGCTTGTTTTTAAAAATTTCTTTTAAGGCTTTAGAATGCTGCACCAGTTATTCAACTTTATTTTCTTGGATTGCAGGTTGTCAAAAGGCAAACTATTTCTAATATAGGCAATGATGATGAAGTGTCAGTATCAGGAAGAAAGAGACATGTCCAAGAGAGGTTAGGAAATAATGTGGTTGTTTCTGATTCGTATAGAAGTCAACATAGTAATAAAAGGTATATATGCTTCATCTATATTACTCAAGGAAAATTCTGGGATGAAGTATGTACCATTTCCTTAAATATTTCATTAATGCATGGGTATAAACTGAACACTGTATATTGTGACCTATGGAGGAGAAAACACCAAATGCAAATAGATGAGAAATCTTAGCTTATTCCTTTGGACATTTCTGTAACAAAAGCTATCGGCTGGCCAACACAAAGGAGCTTTTAAGATAGTTTGCATTTATGGTAGTGGTTGTAGGTCTTATGTTCAGAATTTTTCTTTGTCGTCAAATTTTCCAGAAGAAATATGTGCCTACCGCTTCCATGAATTATATCGTACGTTAGATGTCCTTTTCTGCCTTTCAAGTATGTCCCAACAGTTCTACATGGCTATGATGAGTACACTGGAATGTATACAAGCTGGCAAGGTTTTTTTTCGCCTGTGATGTTCAGTACAGACATATTTGATACTCATCATGTTGAAAATCCACCCTTATGGTTTTCTACCCTTCTGCTTCATGTTCTGGTCTCATGTGTGCTCCTTCCATGTAATTTGTTTTTATTTTATTTTTACAATCATTTCCTTATTATGTTTCATAGGTAAATTTATTAAATAAGTGATGTGCAACCAAACTATTTTAAATCATTTGAGCTCTCTTTCCCATTGGTTATACTTTGAGGTGATCAGAGATTAAATCGAAATATAAGGGTGAGCTTGTCTGTTACTAGCGTTCTGTTGCTATGAAAAAATTAGTGAGTGATGACTTGTGTTCTTTAGAGATTTTTAATTCAAGTGTGTAAAATGAATGCACAGGACATGCCGAGGCACTCGAACAATACAAGTGCGCATAGGACCGTGTCAAGAGGTGCGCCTGGGGGGTGGTGTGTGGGTGGGGGTGGGGGGGGGGGGTGAGTAGGCGTCCTTAATTTCTCAAGCAAGTGGAGGTCCAGTGGCACGAGAGCAAATTTGTTAAAAGGTCGAACTATGTGTAGGTCCTTAGTTATCTTTCTGGCAAGGAGAAGGAAGAAGTGTTGCTTAACTGGAATGAGATTGCAGAGAAATTTGGTATGTCATTTGCTACATTAAGTAGTTTGGTGTGATCTCCACATTCACACAAAATATACTTATGTGAGGTTCAACTTTATAGTTTAGGCTTGTTCTACTTTATGAAAGGTCACTTTTTCTGTTGTAGTTATATTATCGTGTCTTTCATTTCTAACCATGTAGTAACTGCCGCTCTCGCTAAACTAAGCCTACTATCATACAAACACGTTAACAAATATGATAGCATGATTTGTGCGCACAATTCCGTCTCAAGAGGCGCCATCAGGTGGCGCCCCAAACACTAGTACTATGTAATGCACCGCAGATGTTATCATGGTGAGATCAGTCGTGCAACATTACAAAAACAAATAGGCAGCTAATTTTGTGTGTATGTGGGGGGTGGATAGGCAGCTAATCTTAGGACATGTTTGGATGCCTGTCTCGCATGGGGCATGCAACATTCTGCCTGTTTGGTGCCCTGTGCGGCCTCCTCAGCCTGGCCCGACTGATGCAAAATGAGACCTCTCAGCCAGGCTGAGAGGAACGTAAGTATCGAGCGTTTCGCTGATGCAGCCCCGTGCTTGCATCCGCGCTTCGACTTAAAAAGAAATGGTACGCGAGACTGGCCCTGATGTTTTGCAGAATTACTTTGAAAGTGCCACTGTAACCTCCCGTATCTCTCTCTCCTCCCCTCACGCGTCAGATTGGATCGTACACAACCATCGTCCGCTGTGACCCCGCCGACGGACGTCCGTGCTCCTCCGCCCGCCGGCACAGGGGCTACTGCAGATGGGGAGGCGTGCCTGTGCCGGCTTGTAACGACCATCGCAGCGGCGTCATGCTGCACTGGTGGTGCAGGAGCTCACTTTCGGCTTGCTATGAAAGAATTCAGTCAATCGTCGTGATTTGAGGTAGTACGTCGCTGATTTCTCATACAGCCTAGCAAACAGCATCTTGCATTGGCCTTCCCCAGAGCATGCACACAACCAAACATACATCTTACCTCTTTTTTGCAGCAGCTTAGCCAGGCTAGACTCAACCAAGATGACGGATGTGATGCAGCGTGAGGCTATGCAAGGAACCAAACACGCCCTTAATGCAGGTGAAATCCCCGAATCCCAGAGAAAGCGTTCTCCCTCCCCCGTGTTCATTTCATTCCTCTTCCATCTCTGTAGTGCCGCGGCTACCTGGCTGGGTGGATAGTTGACTTCTGCATATTGGATCTGTCCACTCCGGAAATGTGGGCTCCATTCTGCCCAACGCTTACTTCGTCAAATTAATCAGCCCGGAAGCTGCAGATTCACATCAGTAAAATGCTTGTCATACGGGATACCCCAAGATTTTGCTGCTGTTCATGCCATCCTAAAGGCCTTTTGGGGATGCTTTTGGGTTGAGAGCCAACATTGGGGAGACCTTGGCATATCCTATCTCTTGCACTGGGATTGAGATTGGGAATATGTTGACTGTTTTTAGTGGGGTGCAAGGAACTTTCCCGTGTCAGTATTTGGGCTTGCCTCTTGGGTTCAGGAAGCCGCAGAGGCAGAGGTGCAACCGGTTCTTTGAGAAATTTCTGGGTAAGCTGGCTCCTAGTCCTAGGAAGGGGAGGCTGCTGAACAGGATGGGAAGGCTTGTGTACATTAACTCCGTGGTTACGACCACGGCCACTTTCTTATTGACGGTCTTCCCGCCCGACAAGTGGCTCATCAAAATGATGGACAAACTGAGGATAAATTTTTTATGGTGTGCTAATGATGAATCTGTTAAGAGAGAAGTCAAGTCAATTGGAAACGAGTGTGCGCTCCAAAGCATTTTGGTGCACTAGGGGTGAAAAATACTGATTGCTTCAGCAGGGTGATGCGCCTGCGGTGGGAATGGTTCAGATGAGATAAAGAGGATAGGCCCCGGAAGGGAACGCCGACCCCGTGCAACGACGCTGATCGGCTGCTTTTCTACAACTGCACATCCATTGAGTTGAGGACGGCAGCGTTGCAATTTTTTGGAGGGGTCGCTGGCTCAATGGCGAGGCCCCTCAACACTTGGCACCTGATATCTTCAAGCTGGCTAGATTTAAAGACCTCACGGTCAAAGAGGCTCTAAACAATGGACGCTGGATGCAAGGACTACCGAGAATGGACAACAATGATGTCGTGGTATTCTCACGGGGGGTTGCGAGTTGACAGATGCCGCAAGGGCTTCGTGTGAGGGTAAGACTGCTGCTGATAGGCCCGGGAGCGGGTATGCGAGTAGCACGCGCTAGTTTACCCAGGTTCGAGGCTCTCCGGAGAGATAATACCCCTACTCCTGCATATCTGAGTATATACCAAGGGTATACATCGGGCAGTACAGAGTGCTCCCGAAGCTATATCTGAGATCAGTTCCAAGGGCATCTGATCTCGTATATTCATGCGTATGGCCGGCTCTAGTGGCCAAGTATGGCCATGGCTTGTGGCCAAATGAATGTGGCGTGAGGGGGTGGATGGATGGATGTGTGCCTTACATAGGCATGGGGGTAGCTTACTACCTAAGCTAAGGTAGTGACGTGGGGGGCAAGGGGGCATGAGGCACCATGCCCATGAGAGGTGTGGATGTGACGTGCATGCCTTCTTGTCCCTGGTGCCAGGGGCGGAGATAGGGGGATGCGAGCAGGGGCTAGACACCCTCATCGATCGGCCCCCCTCAACAATACGTATAGGTAATACTAGTGCTTTGAGCGCTAATTAGCCTTAGTTTTAGGGAAATTCGGCCTTAATTTATGGCCATATGCAAACACCCAGCACGGACGTGATGGAATGGGCCAAGCCCAGATATATTAGCCCACATGTCTTGGTTAAGTTCTGCATGTAGGTGCTCGGCGATTGCCGTTCGCGTCCTGCTCGATAGGAAGTCCATCCTCGATCTTTGCCGCCGCCATCTACGCTAGGTTTTCTTCGAGTATCAGCCATGGCGACCCTCCACGCCGGTGACTGTCTTACCAGTGAACTGCGGTTGCTGCACGCCGGTACAGGTCTACTACCAGCTGATCCAATTGCCCAAGGTCTCCGTCTGTCCGAATCTCCAATCTCGACGGTTCAAGCGTGACGGCATGACTCTAATCTAGCTTGAGTCCCAAGGTATACTGCAATTCAGTAATTTTACAGGTAGTTATACAAGCCATCAGTTGGAATTACCTTTTTTTATCAATTGCGAACTATATAATTAAGCGTCCGATAACTGAATCACTAGGATTGCATAAAGCACGGAGGAAGATACCACCAAATTATTCAAGTCCTTCGTTTCACCCTCGAACTATATCACTAAAAATGTAAATCAATGGTATATATAACAAGCAAATAACTACAAACGTGGTTTAGATTATTGATGACTTGTTCGATGGGCCTTGTTGACATAGATATCTGCCAAATTAGTAAAAAATTATACTATTTTCAACTGCAAAACATATTCGCCGCAGTTTAACATCAATGCTATACTAAGAACAAGCATCTTTTTGTGTTACATCTCTTGTACGGTCATGGTCTTTTCTTGGCCCCCCTATGCTGGATTCCTGGCTCCGCCCCTGCCTGGTGCACTTTATAAAACAGTGCCCAGGGACAGATACACTGTAGATGATGTCGCGGTACGGTTGTCTCGTCGATGTCCTGTCGGTGTCGGGTCGAGCTGCAGTCGGCAGCCTGGTTGGCGTAGTCGGCAGCCGGCAGCGGACCGCGTGGAGCAGTCGGACGGGGAGCCGGCCGGAGCGGCCGGGCAGTCGGACTGAGGGGCTTTGCTAGCCCCGATGTCTTGATTTATTGTCTCGCCGTCTTCGGGGTACCCGTGGTCGATTACTCCGACAGTAGCCCCCAAGCCTCCGGGCAACTTGGCAAAGTTGGGCGGAGGTTTTTTGGCGGGTGTTGATGTACAAGATGTCGATGTCGGCCGGCTGCGGAGCGCAGCCGGCGCTGCTTGCTTCCGGCCGGGGCGAGCAAGCGCACTCGCTGGGTGTAGTCTCCGAGCCTCCGGGCGAGAAGCCAAGGGGGGGTTTCAGCGAAATGATCATGCAAAAGACAAAGTTAGTCCACGCAGATATATCAAATGATTGCTTTTAGCATTGTGAGTTTTATGCGGAGGGTGCCGACTCGGTTTCGTCCGAGCCCCCTTCAATCTTTTTCGTGTTCCCTCCGCTCTTTGGCTTATGTTCTCGCTTGCCGGATAGCCGCTCTGCGGTCTGTGGCTGAGAGTGGGCCGCGAAGTGGAGTGTACAGTACTCAGACTCTGGAAGCAGATTCGACCGAGCAGGTACTCGTAAAACAAACGACAAGGTCGCCCGAATCGTTTTTCTTCCCGGACGTTTTTCGCATGGGTAGCCTCCAGCGTTCACTCTTGCTAGCCGGAGAGCCGCTCTGCGGTCTGTGACTAAGAGTGGGCCTTTGGTACCGCGCACGCTACTAAGCCATCTGCAGGAACTAACGTCTCAGGCCAAGCGGCCAATCTCCGGGACAACTCTGGCTGGTGCCGAGGCGAACAGTGATGCAACTGTAATAAAATGCGGAGATAGCCCCCCGAGTATCGCTCGAGGTTATCCGTGCTTTCGTGGTGCAAAAACATGCGGGTGAGGAGCTCACATTGACTTTTGTCGAGGTGGAGTTTGCCGAAGACAGCCCGCGCGGCTCGGCGCTCGAGGAGCCCGTCGGCGCACCCGCTGGGTGTAGCCCTCGAGCCTTCGGGTGCTTGAGGAGGGTCCAGCCGGTCGGACTTGACCGGCCAGGTGGCGAGCGGAACGCGGCCGAGCCGTCTTGGCGCAGCCGGCCAGGCGGCGAGGCGTCTGGCAGCGCCCTTTTCTCTTGTTCTCGCTGGCTTGGCAGCCGGACAAAACTCTTCTCTTGTCTCTTGCTTTTGTTTCTTGCAATCTTCCGTGGGGGCGCGACAAGACTCTGCTGGTGTAGCCTCGAGATTCGGGCCGACTGCTGAGCAGTCGGACCGGATCTCCCGGCAACTACTTTGTCTTCTTCCTCGCGGGGGGCGCGTCAGCGCACCCGCTGAGTGTAGCCCTTGAGATTCAGGCCGACTGCTAAGCAGTCGGGTCGGATCTTTCGGTGACTTCTTTGTCTTCTTCTTCGCGAGGGCGCGTCAGCGCACCCGCTGGGTGTAGCTTCCGAGATTCGGGCCGACTGCTGAACAGTCGGGCCAGATCTCCCGGTGACTACTTTGTCTTCTTTCTCACAGGGGCACGTCAGCGCACCCGCTGGGTGAAGTAGTTGCCGGGAGATTCGGGCCGACTGCTGAGCAGTCAGGCCAGATCTTCCGACGACTACATTGTCTTCTTTCTCGAGGGTGCGCGTTAGCGCACCCGCTGGATGTAGGGCGCTTCGCCAATGCAGTTGGCAGCCGACATGATAGTTGCCATCAGGAGAGTCGACGAAGAACCTGAACAGCAGCCTCAAAAGTTTGTATGTTTTGTTAATGTAAACTGGATTGTAGTGCTTATTAACCTTCTTCAGTAATATATTTAGTGAATCTATGTTGTAAGTTATCATTAGATGAAGGATTTGTAAACTAATATGTTGTATATACAAACAGAATTTTTTTGAGAAAATATATAAATACAGATGGCTGCATATTGTGTGAACGGTTTGAAATTACTTTCTCTTTGAGCCAAAATTGGATGGACCATATTTAAATTGTGCCTACATTCGTGACGATTTCTATGACGAAAAGTAGTATCCACGTAGGCAGCCACATCATTCCAATTGGCGAATCAAAAATCCAACATGGCATCAGGCTATGACGGCTTGGTTCCGTCACAAGGGTTTGGGCCTGGGCGGGCTTGGGGTAGATCCATGATGGCCAAGACCCGTCAAGGAAGGCAGGATGTCAAATTATGACGCGATATACATGACGGACATCAAGTTCGTCATGCATGGCCACCCATGACAGTTTTCCACTCATTTGTGACAGACATGTACCGTCACGTATTAACAGATTTCTTGTAGTGAACGGTGGTTTGGCAAGAAACCAAAGTTATCGTTTCTTAAAATTTGGGGTTGCAATGCTTATATGAAAAAGTTTCATCCTGATAAGCTCAAACCCAAATCGGAGAAATGCGTCTTCATATGATACCCAAAGGAGACTATTGGGTACACCTTCTATCGCAGATCCGAAAGCAAGATATTTGTTGCTAAAAATGGATCCTTTCTAAAGAAGGAGTTTCTCTTGAAAGAAGTGAGTGGGAGGAAAGTAATACTTGATGAGGTAATTGTACCTTCTCCCTTATTGGAAAGTAGTTCATCACAGAAATCAGTTCCAGTGATTCCTACACCAATTAGTGAGGAAGTTAATGATGATGATCATGAAACTTCAGATCAAGTTGCTACCAAACCTCGTAGGTCTTCCAGAGTAAGATCCGCACCAGAGTGGTACGGTAATCCTGTTCCGGAAGTCATGTTATTAGACCATGATGAACCTACGAACTATGAGGAAGCGATGATGAGACCAGATTCCGTGAAATGGTTTGAGGCCATAAAATCTGAGATAGGATCCATGTATGAGAACAAAGTATGGACTTTGGTTGACTTGCTCGATGATCAGCAAGCCAAGTTAAATAAATGGATCTTCAAGAGGAAGACGGACACTGATAGTAGTGTTACTATTTACAAAGCTCGACTTGTTGCGAAAGGTTTTCGACAAGTTCAAGGTGTTGAATACGATGAGATTTTCTCACTCGTAACGATGCTTAAGTCTGTCTGAATCATGTTAGAAATTGCCACATTTTATGAAATCGGGCAAATGGATGTCAAAACTGCGTTCCTGAATGGATTTCTGGAAGAAGAGTTGTATATGATGCAACCAGAAGGTTTTGTCGATCCAAAAGGTGCTAACAAAATGTGCAAGCTCCAGCGATCCATCAATGGACTGGTGCAAGCATCTCGGAGTTGGAATATACACTTTGATGAGTTAATCAAAGCATATGGTTTTATACAGTCTTTTGGAAAGGCCCGTATTTACAAGAAAGTGAGTGGTAGCACTACAGTCTTTCTGATAAGTATATGTGAATGACATATTGTTGATCGGAAATGATGTAGAATTTTTTGGAAAGCATGAAGGATTGTTTGAAAAGAGTTTTTCAAAGAAAGACCTCGGTGAAGCTTCTTACACATTGAGCATCAAGATCTATATAGATAGATCAAGACGCTTGATAAGATTTTTCAATGAGTACATACCTTGATAAGATTTTGCAGTAGTTCAAAATGGAACAGTCAAAGAAGGAGTTTTTGCCTGTGTTGCAAGGTGTGAAGTTGAGTAGACTCAAAACCCGACCATGGCAGAAAATAGAAAGAGAATGAAAAGTCATTCCCTATGCCTCAGTCATAGGTTCTATAAAGTATGCTATGCTATGTACCAGACCTATTGTATACCTTGCGCTGAGTTTGGCAAAGGAATACAATTTTGATCTAATAGTAGATCACTGGACAGCGGTCAAGAATATCATTAGTGAGGACTAAGGAGATGTTTCTCGATTATGGAGGTGATAAAAAAAGTTCATCGTAAAAGTTACATCGGTGCAAACTTTTACACTGATCCAGATGACTCTAAGTCTCAATCTGGATACATATTGAAAGTGGGAGCAATTAGCTAGAGTAGCTGAGCATTGAAGACATAGAATATTTGCAAAATACATACGGCTCTATATGTAACAGACCCGTTGACTAAACTTCTCTCACGAGCAAAACATGATCATACCTTAGTACTCTTTGGGTGTTAATCACATAGCGATGTGAACTAGATTATTTACTCTAGTAAACCCTTTGGGTGTTGGTCACATGACAATGTGAGCTATAGGTGTTAATCACATACAGATGTGAATATTTCTGTTAAATCACATGGTGATGTGAACTAGATTATTGACTCTAGTGCAAGTGGGAGACTGAAGGAAATATGCCCTAGAGGCAATAATAAAGTTACTATTTATTTCCTTATTTCATGATAAATGTTTATTATTCATGCTAGAATTGTATTAACCGGAAACATAATACATGTGTGAATACATAGACAAACATAATGTCACTAGTATGCCTCTACTTGACTAGATCGTTAATCAAAGATGGTTAAGTTTCCTAACCATAGACATGAGTTGTTATTTGATTAACGGGATCACATCATTAGGAGAATGATGTGATTGACATGACCCATTCCGTTAGCTTAGCACTTGATCGTTTAGTTTGTTGCTATTGCTTTCTTCATGACTTATACATGTTCCTACAACTATGAGATTATGCAACTCCCATTTACCGGAGGAACACTTTGTGTGCCACCAAACGTCACAACGTAACTGGGTGATTATAAAGGAGCTCTACAGGTGTCTCCAAAGGTACATGTTGAGTTGGCGTATTTCGAGATTAGGTTTTGTCACTCCAATTGTCGGAGAGGTATCTCTGGGCCCTCTCGGTAATGCACATCACTATAAGCCTTGCAAGCAATGTAGCTAATGAGTTAGTTACGGAATGATGCATTACGTAACGAGTAAAGAGACTTTCCGGTAACAAGATTGAACTAGGTATTGAGATATCGACGATCGAATCTCGGGCAAGTAACATACCGATGACAAAGGGAACAACGTATGTTGTTATGCGGTTTGACCGTTAAAGATCTTCGTAGAATATGTAGGAGCCAATATGGGCATCCAGGTTCCGCTATTGTTTATTGACCAAAGAGATGTCTCGGTCATGTCTACATAGTTCTCGAACCCATAGGGTCCGCACGCTTAACGTTCGTTGACGATATAGTATTATATGAGTTATGTATGTTGGTAACCGAATGTTGTTCGGAGTCCCGAATGAGATCACGAACATGACGAGGAACTCCGGAATGGTCCAGAGATGAAGTTTAATATATGGGATAATGTTGTTTGGTCTCCAGAAGGGTTCTGGAATTCACCGGAAGGGGTTCCGGATGTTTCGAAATGTTTGGGTGCGAGAACACGTTATTTGGGCCAAAGGGAAAGCCCACAAGGTTTTGGAAAGCGCAAAGGAAGTTTTATGGAGTCCGGGGCGACGCCAGGTCTCGGCGTGCGGGTCGAGACGCCGAACCTGGCGTCTCGCCCCGAGTCCGAGAATGACTCTGCCTTTCGGGTGAAACCGACTTTGTGGAGGCTTTACTCCAAGTTTCGACCCCAAGGCTCAACATATAAATAGAGGGGCAGGGCTAGCACCAAAGAAACATCAAGAAACACCAAGCCGTGTGCCGGCAACCCCGTCCCCTCTAGTTTATCCTCCGTCATAGTTTCCGTAGTCCTTAGTCGAAGCCCTGCGTAGATTGTTCTTCACCAACACCGTCACCACGCCGCCGTGCTGCCGGAACTCATCTACTACTTCGCCCGTCTTGCTGGATCGAGAATCCGAGGACGTCATCGAGCTGAATGTGTGCAGAACTCGGAGGTGCCGTGCGTTCGGTACTTGGATCGGTCGGATCGTGAAGACGTACGACTACATCAACCGCGTTGATAAACGCTTCCGCTTAGCGATCTTCAAGGGTATGAGGATACACTCCCCCTCTCGTTGCTATGCATCACCATGATCTTGCATGTGCGTAGGAATTTTTTTGAAATTACTACGTTCCCCAACGCTGCTTGCTTCCGGCCGGGGCGAGCAAGCGCACTCGCTGGGTGTAGTCTCCGAGCCTCCGAGCGAGAAGGCAAGGGGGGGGGGGGTTCCCGCGGAAATGATCATGCAAAAGACAAAGTTAGTCCACGCAGATATATCAAATGATTGCTTTTAGCATTGTGAGTTTTATGCGGAGGGTGCCGACTCGGTTTCGTCCGAGCCCCCTTCAATCTTTTTCGTGTTCCCTCCGCTCTTTGGCTTATGTTCTCACTTGCCGGATAGCCGCTCTGCGGTCTGTGGCTGAGAGTGGGCCGCGAAGTGGAGTGTACAGTACTCAGACTCTGGAAGCAGATTCGACCGAGCAGGTACTCGTAAAACAAACGACAAGTTCGCCCGAATCGTTTTTCTTCCCGGACGTTTTTCGCATGGGTAGCCTCCAGCGTTCACTCTTGCTAGCCGGAGAGCCGCTCTGCGGTCTGTGACTAAGAGTGGGCCTTTGGTACCGCGCACGCTACTAAGCCATCTGCAGGAACTAACGTCTCAGGCCAAGCGGCCAATCTCCGGGACAACTCTGGCTGGTGCCGAGGCGAACAGTGATGCAACTGTAATAAAATGCGGAGAGATAGCCCCCCGAGTATCGCTCGAGGTTATCCGTGCTTTCGTGGTGCAAAAAACATGCGGGTGAGGAGCTCACATTGACTTTTGTCGAGGTGGAGTTTGCCGAAGACAGCCCGCGCGGCTCGGCGCTCGCGGAGCCCGTCGGCGCACCCGCTGGGTGTAGCCCTCGAGCCTTCGGGTGCTTGAGGAGGGTCCAGCCGGTCGGACTTGACCGGCCAGGTGGCGAGCGGAACGCGGCCGAGCCGTCTTGGCGCAGCCGGCCAGGCGGCGAGGCGTCTGGCAGCGCCCTTTTCTCTTGTTCTGTCGGCTGCTGGCAGCCGGACAAAACTCTTCTCTTGTCTCTTGCTTTTGTTTCTTGCAATCTTCCGTGGGGGCGCGACAGCGCACCCACTGGGTGTAGCCCCCGAGATTCGGGCCGACTGCTGAGCAGTCGGACCGGATCTCCCGGCAACTACTTTGTCTTCTTCTCGCGGGCAGCAACAAGACCCGCTGAGTGTAGCCCTTGAGATTCAGGCCGACTGCTAAGCAGTCGGGTCGGATCTTTCGGTGACTTCTTTGTCTTCTTCTTCGCGAGGGCGCGTCAGCGCACCCGCTGGGTGTAGCTTCCGAGATTCGGGCCGACTGCTGAACAGTCGGGCCAGATCTCCCGGTGACTACTTTGTCTTCTTTCTCACAGGGGCACGTCAGCGCACCCGCTGGGTGAAGTAGTTGCCGGGAGATTCGGGCCGACTGCTGAGCAGTCAGGCCAGATCTTCCAACGACTACATTGTCTTCTTTCTCGCGGGTGCGCGTTAGCGCACCCGCTGGATGTAGGGCGCTTCGCCAATGCAGTTGGCAGCCGACCAGGGCGTGGATGGGTGCGCTTACAACCAGAGTAGTCGGCAGCCGGCCAGGTAGTGCATGCGGCCGTCTGGACAGAGCAGTCGGCAACCGGCCAGACATGCATGTACGTAGTACACCCATCGGACATGCACGTACTATATGCATGCACATACTGCACGCATGCACTTTCTTTCTCTTCTTTTTCTTCTTTGCAGCAGTCTGCTCCAACTTTTCTCCAGCCGACCATTGCTTTTTTTGTCCGACTGCACGCGAGCAGCCGGACGCCACCATTCGACAACAATCTTTTTCCTTCTCTTCCTATTCTGTCGGCTATGAGCAGCAGGACGCCGAGTCTTTCTTCGTTTCTGTCTTTCTTTCTTTTTAAAGGGCAGCCGGCCCCTTTCTTTTCTCCGCCTGACGAGCAGCCAGCCGCGCAGTGGAGCAGCGCGAGCCGGCCGGGGACGCCAGTCGGCGGGCGGTGACCCTGCGCTGGGCAGGAGCGCACGGGGCCGGCTGTTGCCATGCCCGGGGCAGCCGGCCGCGGTGCTAGGCGGCGCAGCCGACGCGGTCCAGGACACGGAGACGGCCGATACCGAGGGCGAAGGCGGCCCGGCGGGGCGGAGCTGGCGGGCGCACGGAGGCGGACGCTGGCTGGGAGGCGACCCGGCGAGCAGGCGGAGGCGCGGGGAAGCCGACTGCCGTACGGGGCCCAGCCGGCGGGTGCGAGGCGAGGCGGGGCCAGCAGCGGCCAGTCGGCGCGGGAGAAGATGGCGCGGCGCGGGCCAGGCAGCTGAAGCGGCCCGCAGCACGAGTAGAGGACTAGAGGAGGAGCTAGCGTCTGGCCATTATCGGACCACTGTCCGGCGACCATCTAACTTCTGTCTGGGACTAGTATATTGGCATGGTACGGGAAGTGTACACGCAATATCTGGCCATTGTACAGGAAACCCGCGAGGCATGTATGAAGATTATCTGGCCATTATGTCCGCCATTATACGACTATTATCTGATGCGTGTCTGGCTAGTATATGGCAAGTACATGAGTAGCGTATGGCTACGGATGGAGCAGCAAACGCGCGCTCCAGCGCGAGCTAGGCGCAGCGCGGAGGGGAGCGGACGCGGGCGCGCGCATATGGAAGCAGGCTGACCGAAGTGAGGCGGCGCGGCGCACGCGCGCGAACGGACGCCCAGCGTCGCAGTAGTGGCGACGGAGAGGCCGAGGCCGACGGCAAGGACGCGCTGTCCCGCGCGGCCGCTCCGGGGACGGGTCGATGTCGAGCCCCCAGCGCTAATGGAGAAACGGCGCGACGCCGCGGCGGAGGCGATGCAGAAAAGGGGTCCTGCCAGGATGCGAAACCAGTAGCAGCATGCCCCACGATGGGCGCTAACTGTCGTGGTATTCTCACGGGGGTTGCGAGTTGACAGATGCTGCTGATAGGCCCGGGAGCGGGTATGCGAGTAGCACGCGCTAGTTTACCCAGGTTCAGAGCTCTCCGGAGAGATAATACCCCTACTCCTGCATGTTTGAGTATATATCTGAGGTGTACATCGTGCAGTACAAAGTGCTCCTTGAGCTGTATCTGAGATCAATGCCAAGGGCATCTGATCTCGTATATGCATGCGTATGGCTGGCTCTAGTGGCCAAGTATGGCCATAGCTTGTGGCAGTGAGTGGCCTTGTGGCCAAATGAATGTGGCGTGAGGGGGTGGATGGATGGATGTGTGCCTTATATAGGCATGGGGTAGCTTACTACCTAAGCTAAGGTAGCGACGTGGGGGCAAGGGGGCATGGGGCACCATGTCCATAAGAGGTGTGGATGTGACGTGCATGCCTTCTTGTCCCTGCTGCACTTTATAAAATAGTGCCTAGGGACAGATATATTGTAGATGATGTCGCCGTACGGTTGTCTCTTTGATGTCTTGTCGGTGTCGGGTTGAGCTGTAGTCAGCAGCCGGCTGGTTGGCGCAGTCGGCAACTGGCAGCCGGCAGCGTGGAGCAGTCGGACAGGGAGCCGACCGGAGCGGCCAGGCAGTCGGATTGAGGGGCTTTGCTAGCCCTGATGTCTTGATTTATTGTCTCGCCGTCTTCGGGGTACCCGTGGTCGATTACTCAGATAAATGAACAGCTAGGTCAATTTCTTAGCTTGTGGGAAAAGTTGAAGATGATTAACTTATCAATTCACAGAGACAAAATCAAATGGACCATATCTGCCAATGAAAGATACTCGGCTTGCTCTACATATGAGGTTCAGTTCTCTCTTCTCTGCAAAAATTGAGCAGCCCGGAAGCTGGAGGGGAAGGTGAAATTCTACATTTGGCTTTTGTTGCTGAATAGAAACTGGACAGCTGACCGGCTGCAGGCCAGAGGATGGCAGCACAATGCTCTTTGCCGGCTGTGTGACCAGGAGTTGGAGTCCGCTGAGTATCTAAAGCTGCGATGCTGCTATGCGAGAGAGGTTTGGCATCTTTTCCAGGGAACCAATGGCAGGATGTGCAATGCTGTGCACTCAGCAATCTCAATTTCAGACTGGCTGAAGATGATCTGTATGCAACGAGGTGCGCCAACAAGGGCTGCTGAGAATACAACCCTATCGGCTTACATTGCTTGGCATCTTTGGAAGGAGCAAAACCGGAGATTTTTTGAAGATAATTAGATGACGCCGCTGGCCTTGGCGAATCTGATTCTTGATGATGTTAAAATGTTTAATGAGGCTATGTGTCCTACCACTACGATGGCTGGGTAGTGCAAGCATATGGGAGTGAGTTGTTTTGAAACTAGCTAATCGAGTGTGTGTCTTGTAGTCTGGGTGTATAGACCCTTCTAATTGTATTGTGTGACCCCCCCTTTTCCCCACTATAATGCAAAGGCAGAGCTCGTGCTGTTCTCGTTAAAAAAAAATGCTTGTCATACACTAAATGTCGCGCTCTAACTTTGTCCAACCCTGTCGTTCTAGCATGCTTATGTATTTTTTTGAAACACCCAGCACAATATGGAGGCACACGTTGACCCACCCCCCAACCCTCCCCACGCGCACAGCGCTTACGGAAGATTAGATTCATGAAAAGTGAATGTTAACAAAATCACCAAAGACGTATTAGGGTCGAGGGAATGCCACCTCCCGATGAAACAATAATCTACATTAAGAAGACACATCGACCATCAGACGGGAGGTTCACGGGCGGAGCTAGGATTTAGACATTGGAGGGTGTGTGTGTGTGGGGGGGACGACAAGTAGAGAAAACAGACAGAACAAATATATTGTTGTCCTAAACTTCTTTTTGGTGAGGAGTGCTCATTTGGGGGGGGACGACAAGTAGAGAAAACAGACAGAACAAATATATTGTTGTCCTAAACTTCTTTTTTGGTGAGGAGTGCTCATTTGTTGAATTAGGATTGGTGCTATTTCGCCCATAGTTGCTCGTTGATTTAGCTTAACCAACTCTGTCGTAGAAAGTACAAACTGTTTTTTGCTTCATCACTACACACGCAAAATTTATGATAAAATAAATCTGAATTCAAGCACCAATGCATCAAGCTACATACAAATTAGCGAGGACAAAATAAAGTTGTCACTCGCGTGGTAATTCCATCTAAATCAAGGAAGTTTGTAATGTGTATTGTAGAAAAGAAATTTAGTAACATAGAAATCGACCTAAAAAATATGCAGGTCACTATTGTACAATAAACATCAGTGATGAAGGGACTAACCGCACAATCTTGCTCCTTTACGAACTGCCCTAGCGCAGCCATGGCTCCGTCATGTGGAAAAGATGCATATAAGATTAGAAACCACATCCAACTTCCAGGACTTGACGAGCAGACCTGTCACTAGTGGGCCGAATGAACAAGTACGTGGGTTTCTCTCTTCAAGGCAAACACAAATGTACATTCTAGTAAGAGGGAAAGCAACTCGCAGCCTAATTAATCCATTGAGTCCTTTTGCTGTTATGTTGTCAGTTTGAAAGTTCATGATGTTATCTCAGTTTTTTTTTCTTTCCACATCAACAAGGCAACAAAATGAAATACAATAAAAATTGCAAGATGATGACTTCCAAACAGCTGAAGCTTGACCATTAGTAAAACAATTGGAGGATGTTTCACTAGAAAGGTGCTGCGACATGTCTAAATAAAATAATAGTTATTTCATCTCCCCTCAATCTCAGTGAGAGTAAAACTGGTCCCGGAGTTCAGGATGTCATCTCTAATTTGCTCCATTTCTGCACTTCGTCGTGTAAAGTAGGCAGGGCAAGTAGGGGGTGGAAGTGTGCTGCTTCCGTTCTCTAGGACGAACACAACGGACGACATGAGTGGCCTGTCATCTGGATTGTCCTGAACACACAGGAGTGCTACGTGGATGCAAATCAAAACTTCATTCAGAGAACAAGTATCCATGATATATGTGTCCGCCAAATCCTCTGTCTTTCCTTCCCTCCACATATTCCATGACTGAAACAAGAAAAAGTGTCAAAAAGAATCTTCAGAAACTTGATCTATTTCTAAATTTTGGAACTTCATAGAACTCTTGTGGGCACTTACATACACAATGAGGCTCGGGAAGCCCATGATGTGACTATTGGAGCTTCTTTTAATACCAGTCACAACCTCAAGTACTAGCACACCAAAGCTGTAGACATCGGACTTGGTGGAGAAGACACCTTCCATTGCATATTCTGGGGCCATATATCCACTGCGTGACCATTGCATTCACATTATTAGAACTTGATTGCAAGTTTACATGGTCTATATAAGCTGAAAAGGTTACTCACTATGTTCCCACAACACGTTGGGTGCTTGCATCTTGTTGGTTATTGCCAAAGATCCTCGCCATACCGAAGTCTGCTATCTTCGGTTTCATCTCTGCATCTAGCAAAACATTTCCGGCTTTGAGATCCCTATGAATTATAGTTAGTCTTGAATCTTGGTGGAGATACAGAAGTCCCTTTGCAACCCCTTTGATTATATTAAACCGTGATGTCCAATCCAACATCATTCTTCTTGAATCATCTGTACATCAAATAAACATGAATTAATTTGCTTTGGGTTGTTTCGTGAAATTGTGGGTTGTTACTAAAATATGTACCAAAAAGGGTAGCATCTAAGCTTTTGTTAGGAAGATACTCATAGATCAGCAACTTTTCATCTCCCTCCCCACAACATCCGAGAAGTCGAACCAAGTTTCTGTGTTGCAATTTGGCAATTAAAATCACTTCATTCCTGAATTCCTTTGTTCCTTGTTGAGAATCACTACTTAGCCTCTTGACAGCAACTTCTTGCCCACCTAATAATCCCTAAAGAGTTTAATGGGAAACTTAGACCCTGCTTTGTTTTCATATGAACAACTTCTGATTTTAGAATAAACTATGGGAATTTACCAAAGGATCAAGTTACCTTGTAGACCTTGCCAAATCCTCCCTGTCCAATCATACATGTCTCGGAGAAATTGTTTGTTGCTAGAGAAATTTCCTCGAAACTTACAAATGGAAATTCACGATCATGTGGAGGGCCTCCTTCCCCAAGTTCATAAGAGGTACTTATACCATCAAATGTAGGCTTCTTGTGTTTTCTCCATTTTCTGTTCTTGCCTGCTTGCAAAAAATGCCATATTGGCTAAGTCACACTCGAAACCACCTACGGGATATTTGGTATTGTTTTCTGTACTTTATAAGATTTTGTAGTCCGATATTACAATACCATAGTATACAAACTTATATGGTTCTTCCACATCAGAAAAAACTGCATGCGTACCTTTGAATTTTAGCCATGCTACGAAAATGCATAGGAGTGCCACAACACCCGTTCCTAGAACTGCCAGTACAATGATAGCTGCAGTGCTCTTTGTCTTCTTACCTGTGCAATGCACACATACCATAAAAGGGCAAATGAATGATGGGATCATGAAAGTGGGTTGGTATAGACAAATTAACAAGAAATATGGAGAAAAGTTGGTACCAGATGCTACATCTAAGCCTGCAAGCCGGAGATATAGCGTGACGCTGCCAAGCCCTTGGCCATACTTTGCTGTGTCAATCAACTCCCCCGCCCACAATAAGCATCGCGTCACATCTCCTCCGGACCTGCCATTGCCTAGGTTGACGAATGCATACGCAACACAGGAGCAGTTGCGACTGCACTCCGACGCACACTCCTCCAATGTGCTCATGTTCCTGCCGGAAATTGTGAACCTATCTGGTGCCTTCATCTCTTCCAAGGCCAAGAAGCCGTCACCGCATCCGCGCAGTGCCTCCTTTCGCCGGCACCCTGCCGAGAACCTACCGGCTGACCACTCATTTGTGCTTGCTGGCTCAAAGCCATCGAGGCACTTGCACAATGGCATGGGCGTCGCTGTCTGGTCACAGTAGCCGTACGGACCACAAAATCCATACCGGTTGCATTCAGTGGACGGCCACTTGTCGAGGATAATCCATGTAGAGGAGCTGCTACTGCAGCTCTGGAGCTGGTAATCTCCAGTGTATGTCACCACATACCTGGTGCGTGGGGCGCCAGCAGAGACTGTGTAAGTGGTGTAGATCTCCTCCTCGTTGTCGACGATGGCCATGTAGATGATGACGGCCAAGCTGCCGTTAACCTGCTGGTATTGGTGATCGCCTTTCACCAGGTACCCCGTCCATGGCCCTCTGCGGGCCACCGGGCGGGCCCCATCCCAGAGGAATAACTGGAGGAGCGTGTCCGGGTCGCCTCCGTAGGAGAAGCGCCCCGATGATGGGTCGTTGGGCCCCTTCCAGGACACCAAGCGGATGCCGGTGCCGCGCGTGGCATAGCTGATCCGTATCTTCATTTCAGGAAGGAACGTGTCGGTGAGGTGGTCGAAGCTCTGCCACAGCATGGTGCCATTGGGTGACCGGACGACGAGGTTGCCGGTGTTCTCAAGCACCGCTGCTGCTGCAACGGAGCTTGAGGCATCGGCCACATCAGTCGTCCAAACGACATGGCCTCTGCTACCATCAGAGAGAACGAGGTTGGAGGTGTTGGTGAGGGAGAGTGTCGGCGCAGAGGAAGTGTTGTTGGTGACCGGGGTATCTCGGTTGGCGACCCACACGACGGTGAGCTCTGGTATGCCATTGTACCATATGCCCAAGTAAAGGCTGGCCGGAGTGGAGTTGGATGGGTTGAAGAAGCCCAAGGCGAAGGCACCGTCGTCGGAGACGATGGTGGTGCCAGGGGAGAGCCGCTCGCCGGGGACAAGCCTGTCCTCCGACGCCCGCAACGGCAAGAAGAGAAGGATCAGGGCCGCAGTGTAGCAGGCGAGAGCCGACCAATCCATGGATCGGTCAGGCCCAAATCTTGTGCAGTATGTACGTGCTCTGGCAAGGAATGTACTAATCGTACCTTGTTCTGTACTTCTGTTTCTGATGCTGACATGCTGTTAATTAAAGTGCAAAGTCTGGACCGATGCTTGGTCTTCACAAGCAACAAAGGATTAGTGTTGATTTCTTGACAAATTGGTGACCAGATCCAGCACTCACGTCAGGTTGATAATGAAAGGGGCGACTGAAAAATGCAAAGCTTTGAATTCTGGTTCGAGTTGAGAGTGTCTTGGAGTTGACATTTCATCTGTCCACGTCAGAGTGGCTTACGACCTTAAAATGGCAACGACCGCCGGTGTGAACTCAGCTGGTCAAACCACGGCGCACGGTATGAATCCATACATCGTTTTTCGAAAGGGTTTTACTATTCCTAAGGCGACTGAACACTCACAATGTTTGGTCAAAACGTCCGATTCGTGCAATTGGAAAAGAAAAGGAAATTTTTTGATCCAAGGGCTACCAACAGTTGACTGAGGATTAACTGTTTCCAAGTCGACTTGGACACTCATAAAGGAAATTAGTTTTACCTCCACGTGCTTCAAAAGACCATGGTGAAGGCACCAATTATCATCTGACAAAGTCGTTGGTGGTTGGTCGAGCACACACAACGACAGCACGACTAGGAGGATGAATAACAGGGTGACAGTGACAAAGATGTCATGACAACTTCATGGGACCATTTTAGACATGGTCAGAGTTAACATTATACCCGAGGGTTTCCCGCATCATTTGTACGATAATATTGTTATTGGTGCTACACACATGAATTGTGGTTGATAAATTATTGTTAGGGAAGTAGGGTGGTGTTGAAGAGCATATGGAAAGATTTAATGTTAGAAATGTATGACACAACTTGTGGAAGAACATGAATGTTCGAGAGTACATGGAAAAAGAATTGCATCCATCTACAGAATAATTTGCGTCAGTCATGTGTATTGGAATGTCTTGTTCTAGTCCATATGTAATATTTATAAATATCTTGACTGAGTGTTCTGCCTTGCACAATTAACCAAATATCATAATAAAAGTATGACGTCGATCATTGAACCAATCAATCATCAGGGCATCCTAGAAGTACTTGCCCTAAGAGGTCTTCATAGCCACTTTCTACCATTAAGGTTGGGTACACGCTCAATCTTTGAAGGAGATCACCAACTAATCACGAGAGCATTGCCTAAAACTGGCCTTAAACGCGAGAATGTGTTGATCCACATGATGTGATGGTTCCAAAGGGCAAGTGTGTTCCATCCGAGACAACCGTTGTGCGGTTGGCACCCAAAGACAACCAACTGCCACGTCTCAGCGTAATATATAAACCTGGCCTACATGTTTCTTTTAAAAAGAAGAAGGGAACCAGCGAACGAGGATGGCATCGCCACACGTGACGACACCGATCCTGACCTTCATGATCGGGATGAATGTGTCGGTCAGGTGGTTAAAGTTTTTCCATAACGTGGTGTCATTTTGGCGACCAGGCAATAAGGTTCTCCAGGTTTCTAAGGACAGTCGCCACACCAATCAGTTAAAGGAGTGAACAAAGTTTCGGTGAACTGCCATGACAACTTCACCAGACTATTCCAGACATTCGGGCAGACGAGTTGGATGTCAGTCTGGTCCAATTACCCATTTACCATGGGTTCATGGGTGTCATCTTATGGCTGGGTAAATGGCAAGGGTGACCAGTGAGCCCTAAATTGGCACGGCCATTTGGCCCCGGGAACACTCCCCATATATTTGTTTTGCATGACATAATTATACTTCTATGTCAGTTTATCTTTTTAAAAATTGACTATGTGGCTATTCTTGATTAATCTTGGGGATTTTCTCAATTTAGCTTGATTGGAATGGAAACTATAGTTGTTCCATTGTTGCTAAGTTGTCGTGCAAAGTGTTACGATGCTGGTGATGTGGCCATGCCGACTAGCAACGGGTATGGGTGACATTTTTGTGCCTGTCATGGGCCAGGGCAAGGGCCATGGGCATGTCTTACCTGTGTGGGCACAAGCATAAGACCCGACGCATTATTGCTGATCCACGCGTAAACTGTGGCTGACAAATTGTTTTTAGGGAGCTGAAAGAGAACGAAAGGGTTAAAATGCTAGAAATATAGCTTGTTCCAACTGCATATCAAGAGTGTTAGCGAAAATAGATGAAAAATTAAGACAAGATGGAGATTTTGGGGTGAATGAAAAAAAAATCTGAAACAAAGGGAAAATTCATCGAAACTCCTAAAATACGGGTGTTTGTGTAAAAGAAAGTCAGAAACTGCATGTGGCACTACACTAGCTTCAAGTAAAATTGACCCTATGTTTTACATTTTTTTACCCAGAAACTGTTTCAGAAATAATGTTAATTCTAGCTCTAGCTGTTCTATTTTGTAGCTGTAAGGCAAGAAACAATTCTGGAGTACACAAACTTGAGAACCCCTGCATAGTATTCAAATTTCCCCATACTAGAAAGCCATAACTGATTAATCAGAACAAGAATAATAAGAAATACCATGTTGACAAGAAAAGTCGAGTGACTGTACAGATGCATGTACAAGTATATATTATTATGCAACTAAGTATGAGCTTCTCATGTTCAACCGATCATGCTATAAGAGAAAAAGCAGGAGTGAGAAAACAAATTATGGAACTAAACAAGCAAGAATGAAATTACCCTACAACTCATGAAAAGGAAACAAATATAATTCATCAAACGTTGCCATGAAAATAGAAGAAACTAGTATTCTCAAATGATTTGTAGTGTGGTGACTAAGTATGAGTATTCTCAAATTATGGATCTCAAACAACTAAGTATGAGTATGCTGACTTCACCGAACCAAAAGTATATGGATAGGGGCGGAAGAGGTGGGATTCACCGCGGTTCTAGGGTTGTCACTAACATTATAGGGATAAGATGTCATATAGAGAATCTGCTAGAGTGAGTTTTCCTCCCATTTTGACGGTTTTTACTTTTTAGGCATAGGGATCCATATAGGGATTATGCTAGAGATGTTCTGATCCTCGTAGTTAGTTTATAAGTATAGTCAGTACTCCCATTGAGTGACCGTTTGCCGGGTAGGTACACACAATTACACATGTTGGAAACATTACCAGTTTTTGAGAATCCACCTAGCATCTAAAGCTTAGTTTGTACCACAAATCTGAGGAAAAACAGACCATTTATCCAGCTTCAGACGTAAGTGAGATGACCCTTCCTCTGGAACTGTAAAATGCAAGAAAAAAGGTGTGAGATGTGGGGGAATAATGGCATACCTTCATGTAACAAAAGGCTGGGGGTGGTCTTCTTTTCTTAAAAAAAAAATGTAAGGAAGGCTTGTAAATGTACTTGTATCGGCAGCTGACATGGATTGAACATGAATGGTTCCACTGAAAATCACGATAGAAAATCCGAATCTGGGTAAAGCAAAGCCTTTCTCGGCCATTACAAGGCACAGCAGCGCAAGTGGGTGGGTCACTCGGAAGTCGGAAAGATGAGCTGACCACAGAGCCTGCATTCCTTTATAAGACGGAAAGTTTCCCAAACAGCGAGAGATCCATTCGTAAGCATAGTGATATATTCCCGGTCAGATCAAGTTATCGCTCCACACACCACCGAACCACAGAACCACCGTCGGTGCTACAGCAGCCCTGCCACGACGCCTAGGCATTTTGTCGAACAGCTTCTGGGCAACACCACAAGCCTGCCGCTGCTGCTTGTCAGAAGAGCTGATACGAGGCTGCTCCTCCCGCGAGGATAGTGACATATCTCAGCTGGATCAAGTTGTCCTTCCGCAGACTACCAAAACACATAACCCTATATGTGCTATATATATCTCTGCCACGAGGCCTCGGCATTTCGTCGAACAGCTGCCGGGCAATGCCACCAGCCCGCCGCTGCTTGTGAGAGCTGACACGAGGCTGCTCCTCCCACGGTCTCCGTGCCGCTGGATGCCACGCGAGGGCTGCCGCGTCATCTGCTGATGCCCGGAGGAAGCACGGGAGTGAGTGGACTGGATACTGGAGGTAGGGGCGCGACGGAGCGTGGCGAGGAACGGCTGCGAAGCCGTCGGAGGAGAGAGCGTGGCGAGGAACTGCCCGCGGCCCAGCAACCCCCACCTCTCACCCTGAGTATGAGCATCTCTACCAAGATCCTGTAAACATTCGTTCTATAAAATCGTTTTAGAGGGTAAAATGTGTTTACGGGATGACGTGTGGGCTGAAAGTCCCCTCATGTCAACCTTTTTTTTCAGGTCCTGCAAAAATTGTCCCAAATCCAGTAAATATAAAGGAAACGGCCCCGAATATGCACGATCCCAAAAAGAATTACAGGATGAGCGATTTTACGGGATTTATTAGGGGTAGAAAATACGCCCTCGTCTCGTAAACCGATGATTATTTTACCGAATTGTCCCTTTCCTTAAAGAATGCCAACGAAGCTCGAGCTACAAAGAGCTCTTTTCAAAATTCACTACAAGATGCGTAAGAAAGCAGGCTCTCAGTCAACGTGCTTGTCTTACTTACACAAGATGGTATGCACCCTAGTTTTGCCTGGCCATCCTGCCAATTTTTCTAGTAACGGAAAATCACAACAAGAACGGAAGACAAGATCACTTGTGGCCAATGTAAAGATCGACTTCATTGAGTTGGTTTTTCTTCATGTACATTTTTCTTTAAGTGTCTTAATTATTTTCTAACAGGGACCGCTGCGGAATAGAAAATACATTTAAAAAATCATGACTTCTGACCAACAAATGATGCATCACTAGTTTGTTTTTGTAATAGAAAATGACACCAATATTTTGTGAGCAAGACATTTTATGACATTGCTCGATACAACAAAAACTAAAGAATTGTTAGTTCATCTCCCATCTATCTCGGTAAGAGTCAAATTGTTCACGGAAGTCTGAATACCATTTCTGATTTGTCCCGTTTCAGCACTTCGTCGCACAAAGTACGCAGGGCGATTGGGGGTCGTAAGTGTCGTACATCCATTCTAGGACAAACACAATTGATGACATCAGTGGTCTATCATTTGGGTTCTCCTGCACACACAAGATTGCTACATGGACACAAAGCAACACTTCATCTGGTGCAGTGTCTATAATAGATGAGTCTGGGAGTTCCTCGGTTTTCTCTTCCTTCCACTTGTTCCATGACTGAAACATAATATCAACATCCATTCTCTGTCGGACTAGTAAAAACTTAGGAAGTTTGATCCAATTTTGGGAATGAAACTTGACATAAATCTTGGGTATATATACTTACATAGACCGTGAGGCTTGGGAATCCCAAGGTTTGACTGTTGGAGTTTCTCCTTATACCAGTTACAACCTCCAATAGTAACACGCCAAAGCTATATACGTTTGACTTGGTAGAGAAGACGCCATCCATTGCATACTCTGGAGCCATATAGCCACTGCTTGATCATTTAAACTATAAGAGGTAAGAAATGGGAGAAGAATATATTACAGAAGTTATTATGATTTTTTCAACAGATACTCACTATGTCCCAACAACACATTTAGTATTTGCATTTCGCTGGTTATCACCAAAGATCCTCGCCATACCAAAATCTGCTATCTTGGTTTCATATCTGCATCTAGCAAAATATTTACAGCTGAGATCCCTATGAACTATAGTAAACCTTGAGTCTTCGTGAAAATATAGAAGTCCCCTTGCAACTCCTTTGATTATACTAAACCTTTGTTGTCCAATCCAACAACAATTTTCTTGAGTCATCAGAAAAAAGAAACAAATCTAACCAAACAAAATTTGAGTTGTCTTAGGAGTGTACTCTTCGAATGTCTACCAAAAAGGTTAGCATCTAAGCTCTTGTTCGGCAGGTACTCATATATTAGAAGCTTTTCATCTCCCTCGCCACAACACCCAAGAAGTAGAACCAAGTTTCTATGTTGCAATTTGGCAATTAAAATTACTTCAGTCCGGAATTCTGTTGCTCTTTGTTGAGAATCTTTACTTAGCCTCTTGACTGCAACTTCCTGACCAGCTGACATGCCCTACAGAAATATAATGTGAATTCCAGGTTTTGACATTTGCAATATGAAAAAAAAAGTTCTCCTGATTCAAATGAATAACATGAAACTACTTATTCAACGATTTACCTTGTATACTTTACCAAAGCCTCCCTGACCAATCAGGCATGTTTTAGAGAAGTTGTGGGTTGCCAGCGTAATTTCTTCTAATCTAACAAATGGAAATTGTTGATCATGTGGAGGATTTTCTTCTCCAAGTTCATTAGAGATGCCCATACCATCAAATCTTATCTTCCCACGCTTTCTCCATTTTTTATTCTTGCCTGCTACCATAATGTTAAAGTCATTTTCCCTCTAGTGAGCACACCAGAGACATAAGAAAGAAAAGGTTATGTCTGGCTCCTAGCTAGAACTGACTATGTTCATATACTATTTCCTAATTTATGGACTCGCCGATCTAGAGGGGGTATAGAAGATTTTGTAAGCTGAGGTATATTATGGTAGTAGATGATATAGTCCAAGTTTATGTAGTGAAACGTATACACATACAAGGCGAATGTAACATTTTATCATAGTCAGATAAACATACCTTTGAGTTTTAACCATGCAAAGAAGATGCATATTAGTACCAGAACACTAGAGCCTAAAACTGGCGGCACAATCCCCACTGCTTTGCTCTTTGTTATTTTACCTGTACAACAAATTCATGCACAATAAAAACAGTGATGCTATTTCCCAGTTAACAGAGCAATAACTATTTCTATGTCATCTTAACACACATTCATGCAACTACAGAAGGACAAGAAGATCTTGATTGGATGGCTATTAGATCGACTAAGAAATAATTATTTATAAGTTAACTGAGATATGGTAAAAAAATGAATGATAAAAAGAAAAGCATGTTATCAAAAATGAAACCAATAATGAGGGGGAAATTACAAAACAAGTAGGACAAACCGACAAAGAAGGATAAATTCGGATCTAATACCAGCTGATGCGTTCACGCCTGCATGTCGGAGATAGAGTGTCTCGCCGCCAAGCTCGCCTACCTTTCCTGTGCCAACCAAATCCCCGACCCACACCAAGCACATTGTCATTTCCCCTCCCGATCTTCCACTACTCTTGTTAGTGTACATGTACCCCGTGCACTCCTCGAAGGTACTCCTCCCCCCTCCAACGAGGGCAAACCTATCTGGTGACTTCATCCCCGGCAAGGCCAGGAAGTTGTTGCCGCAGCCATGTGGATGTTCCATCTGCCGGCAACCTGCTAAGAATATTCCACTAGTCCACTCCTCCACGTTTATCGGCTCGAAGCCATCTAGTCACTTACACGTTGGGACTCGCACCATTGTTTCGTCGCAGTAACCATATGGGCCACAATAGCTGTAGTGGCTGCACTCGGTGGATGGCCATCTCCGGAGGACAGTCCACACCGATGACATGCTGCTCCAACTCTGGAGTTGATACTCACCAAAGTAAGTCAGCACGAGCCTGGTGCGTGGGGCGCCGTCGGAGAGGCTATAGCTAACATACATCTCTTCATCGTTGTCGACGAAGGTCAGGTAGAGGATTAGATCACTGAGATTCGTGGCCCCCACTTGCTTTTCTTGTCGTTGGCTCATCACTAGGTACCCGGTCCATGGGGTTGTGCGGGCCACCAGGCGCGTGTCATCCCAACGGAAAACCTGGAACAGGAGTTTGTGTCGCCGCCATAGGAGAAACGCCCCGGGGAGGGGTCGCCAAGGCCCTTCCACGATACCAGACGCTCACCGATGCCGAACGTGTTGTACTTGACCCGGAGCTTCATGCCGGGGAGGAACGTGTCTGTGCGGTTGTCGAAGCTCTGCCACAGTATGTGTGGTGCCGTTTGACGATCGGATGACGAGGTTGCCGGTGTTCAGAGGCACCGCTATCAGGGTAGACGAGCTTATAGTAGTGGCCATGTTGAACGTCCTCCAAAGGACACGACCACCACCATCACCATCGGAGAGAACCAGATTAGAGGTGTTGGTGAGGGAGAGCGCCGGTGGAGACCAAGTGGTATTGGTGGCTTGGGTTTCTCGGTTGGCGATCCACACGACAGTTAGCTCGGATATATCACTGTACTACCATATCCCAGGTATAGGGTGGCCAGAGTAGAGTTGGAGGGGTTGAAGAAGCCCAAGGCAAACGCACCATCATCTGAGATGATGGTGTTGCTAGGGGAGAGCGTCTCGCCTGGGATAATCCGGTCGTCGGACTCGCGCAGTGACAGGAAGAGAAGGATCACGGCCACGATGCAGCGAATGAAAACCGGCCAGTTCATGGATCAAATCTTAGTACTAATGAAGGTCTAACCAGTTAGGCTAGGGGGAGATGGTACTTGTATCGTTCATTGGTCTACAAGCAAACGATGCTTTCACGAACACGGCATCCACGGATGTTTGACCGTGGGCGCAGATGATTGAGTAATGCAAAGTTATTGGAGGAATTCTGATAATTGAGTGATGCAAAGTACTCCCTCCGTTCCCAAATATGTCTTTCTAGGCATTTCAAATGGACACAACATACGGATGTATATAAATTTATTTTAGAATATAGATTCACTCATTTTGCTTTGTATGTAGTCATTTGTTGAAATCTCTAGAAAGATAAATATTTAGGAACAGAGGGAGTAGTTGAGAGTTTGTTGGATGGAGTTGACATCTCAGCTGTCCACGTCGGACTTGGCATGGCTCCGTCATTCCTGACCAGTCAGGGTAGTGACTGAAATATTATCTTACATATACATGGACCAGTGACTAATGGGGCTTTCGTGTGTCCACACTCCACACTCACCTCCATTCCTGACTGTTCTTATGCAAATGCGGCAGTAACAGTGACGTACATACCAAGCGATTATTTCATATATTTGGCTTGTTTAAAAAATACAAAGTGAAAATTGTAACAATTTATAAAGGTAAAACTGTCAGCCTATATTATTTTTCTGCGACCAAGTGTCAGCCTATGCTGTGACATGTAACTCATGACAATCTCTTTATGAAAATCCTTGCACGTGTTATCATGGTGAGATCAGTCATTAAAAAATACCAAAAGAAATGACATTTGGATCATCAAAGGAATATCTAAAAAAAGCATCAAGGGAACCTCGACTGACCGCAGCCCCCACGCCTAGCCCCCACGCCGGTGGCCACTCCGGCCCCGGCATCCACCGCTCCAGCCACCTCCTCTCCGACCACCGATAGCTTGACGTGTTCCTCTACTCCGACCACCCACATGGCTCTAGCAGACCTCAACTTGGACAAGGGACAAGACTTCGCCTCTGAGGTATGGAACAGGTGGGGTGTACCCATCAACTCTCCATCACAAATACGAGTGTGTCTGCCTATATATACGCCAGAGATGGGGCTCTTTTCTGCTTAACGCTTCGGTCAAATTAGACCAGAAGCTGCAGAAAACTCTTCGATCTTCAGCCTTCACATCAATGAAATGCTTGTCGTGCGCTAAGTGCTGCGTTACAATCTTCTCCAACCGCGACATTCTAATGTGCACTTATCTTCCAAGTAAAAGTAGGTGTGTACACAAACACCCGTGCACTCACATAACATAACATCTACACGAGAAGAGGGTCATGAAAATTCAATATTGACGGACTCAAAACAGAATCATCGATATGAATGGAAACATCATCATCCAAAGAAGGATTAATCTGCATTGACCAGACATGCGAGACGTCAAACCCGAGGTTTGGTTTTTACTAGGCTAGAAATACAATCACTCTACCAGCGACCAAACAAATGGTCAGATTTGTATTGTTTTTCTTTAAGTAAACACAAATATAAATTCTAGTACCAAGGATAACAACTCTCTACCTAATCTATTCATTGAGACCTTTAGCTAGTTAGTATCTTCTTAGTTAAAAACCAGGATATTTATGATAAGTATTCTTTCTTTGTTTCCTGATCAACAAGGCCGACAAAAAACGAATAGGATAAAAATAAGGAATATGATGACATTCAAACAACTGATTCTCGACCATTTTGTTTCACTAGAAAATGCTCTTTGGCATGTCTACACGGAAATATAGTTATTTCACCTCCCCTCAATCTCGGTGATAGTAAAACTGTTCCTGGAGTTTTGGATGTCATGTCTGATTTGCTCCATTTCCACACTTCGTTGTGTAAAGTAGGTGGGACAACTGGGGAATGGAAGTGCGGTGCTTCCGTTCTCTAGGATGAACACAACAGATGACATGAGTGGCCTGTCATCTGGGTTCTCCTGGACACACAAGAGTGCTACATGGATGCAAAGAAAAGCTTCATCCAGTGAACAAGTATCCATGATAAATGAGTCCACTAATTCCTCTGTCTTCCCTTCCTTCCACATATTCCATGACTGAAACATTGAAAAGCAACAAAAAGATCTTAAAAAACTTGATCTATTTCTAAATTTGGAACTGCATAGAATTCCCGGTGGCACTTACATATGCAATAAGGCTAGGGAAGCCCATGATGTGACTATTGGAGTTCCTTTTAATACCAGTCACAACCTCAAGTACTAGCACACCAAAGCTGTAGACATCGGACTTGGTGGAGAAGACACCTTCCATTGCATATTCCGGGGCCATGTATCCACTGCGTGACCATTGCATTCACATGAGTAGAACTTGATTGCAAGTTTATATGCCCTATAAGCTGAAAAGGTTACTCACTATGTTCCCACAACACGTTGGGTGCTTGCATTTTGTTGGTTATCGCCAAAGATCCTCGCCATACCAAAGTCTGATATCTTGGGTTTCATCTCTACATCTAGCAAAACATTTCCGGCTTTAAGATCCCTATGAATTATAATTAGTCTTGAATCTTGGTGAAGATACAAAAGTCCCCTTGCAACCCCTTTGATTATATTAAACCGTGTTGTCCAATCCAACGTCAATCTTCGTGAATCATCTGTATAACAAAACAAATATAACTAATTGTTTTTGGTTGTTTCTGGAAATTGTGGGTTGTTACTAGGATATATACCAAAAAGGGTAGCATCTAAGCATTTGTTAGGAAGATACTCATAGATCAATAACTTTTCATCTCCCTCCCCACAACATCCAAGAAGCCGAACCAAGTTTCTGTGTTGCAATTTGGCTATTAGAATTACTTCGTTCCTGAATTCCGTTGTTCCTTGCTGAGAGTCACTACTTAACCTCTTGACAGCAACTTCCTGGCCACCTAATATTCCCTAAAGAATTCAAGAGAAACTTAGACTCTGTTCGTATGAACTATTCAATTCAGTTGGTTTTAGAATGAACAATGCCAATTTACCAAATGATCAACTT
Source organism: Aegilops longissima (assembly GCA_021605205.1). NCBI lineage: Eukaryota > Viridiplantae > Streptophyta > Magnoliopsida > Poales > Poaceae > Aegilops > Aegilops longissima. The sequence goes on from CM038680.1 coordinate 563,821,468, forward strand.
ACCTTGAAGACCTTGCCAAATCCTCCCTGTCCAATCATACATGCCTCGGAGAAATTGTTCGTTGCTAGAGAAATTTCCTCAAAACTTACAAATGGGAATTCATGGTCTTGTGGAGGGTTTCCTTCCCCAAGTTCAGTAGGGGTATTCATACCATCAAATATAGCCTTCTTGTGATTTCCCCATTTTTTCTTGCCTTCTTGCAAAATGTTATAATTATTTCTCTTATGATGAGTATATGATTGACATAAAAAGGAAAAATGTTACATTTCACTACTGGGCTATTCATATATGTCTAGAATTCTCTTCTGGAGGCGCTTATGGAACAATGCTCACTGAAGCATGAAAGTGTTTGTGGATCATGATATGTAATTTCCGGGAATAGCAGGTATCTTCGATAAAGACTAAATTCTAGTATCCGACCTTTTTGGGAGAGCTTCTACTAATAGGGAAAGCAGTATTTCCTATTTTGAATGGTAAAGAAGAAAGCATATCATTTAAAAAAAAGAGCATATCACACAATAGAATACTCCCTCTGTTCCAAAATAATTGAAGCTCTATCTTTGTTCTAAGTCAAACTTGTTTAGCTTTGGCCAAGTTTATAAGAAAACGTGTTAAGATCTACAATGCCAAATACACATAGTGTGGAACTATATTTTAAAAAGAATCTCATGAGACTAATTTGGTGTTCTAGATGTTAATATATTTTTCTATAGACTTATTCAAAATTAAACAAGTTTGACTGAAGACAAACCTAGGACTTTGATTATTTTGGAACAGAGGGAGTAGATCAACTTTTTTAGACCGTGGAAGATGGTAGACCTGACAAAATGGTGGCCACCTTACGTTTAAGACCCTCCGTTCCTAAATATAGGGTGTATAGTTTTTGGCACGGAAATTAAAGAACGCACGTGGAGGAAAATTTTCACAAGTTTTGGGCGAGATTACACACGACTAATTGACATGAGAAAATAGAGGAGCTTGCCTGATATAAGGAAATGTAATCAAATCCCTAAAAAATATCCAAACGAGTGGGGCAACACAATACATTTTATATTCTGGAATTTTTTTTCTCAAAAATCTATACACCTTATATCAAGGAACGGAGGGAGTACCTTTGAATTTTAGACATGCCACAAAAATGCATAGGAATACCACAACACCCATCCCTAAAACCGCCAGAACAATGATTGATGCGGTGCTCTTCGTCCTTTTACCTGTGCAATGCACACATACCATAAGAAGGCAAATGAATGATGTAGTCATGAAAGTGTAGAGAGGGAGAAATTTGGTACCAGCTGCTACATCTAAGCCTGCAAGCCGGAGATATAGCGTGATGCTGCCTATCCCTTGGCCAAACTTCCCAGTGTCAATCAACTCCCCCGCCCATACTAAGCACCTTGTCACGTCTCCTCCAGACCTGCCACTGCTCAGGCTGGCGAATGCGTAAGCCACACATGAGCAATTGTTCCTGCACTCCGCCGCACACTCCTCCATTCTGCTCTTGTTCCCACCAGCAAACACGAACTTGTCTGGCACCTTCATCTCCGTCAAGGCCAAGAAGCCGTCACCACATCCGTGCAGTGCCTCCTTTCTTCGGCACCCTCCCGAGAACCTACGGATCGTCCACTCCTCTGCGCTTGTTGGCTCGAAGCCGTGGAGGCACTTGCACATGGGTACGGGCGTCGCCGTCTCGTCACAATAACCAAACGGACCACAGGATCCATAGCGGTTGCATTCATAGGGTGGCACCTTGAAGAGGACAGACCATGCCGAAGAGCTGCTGTTCCAACTCTGGAGTTCGTACACTCCGGAGTAGGTCATCACATACCTAGTGTGTGGGGCGCCCTCAGAGACGGTGTAGGTCATGTAGATCTCCTCGTCATTGTCGACAATGGCCTGGTAGATGATGATGGCCCCACTGCCATTAGCCTGCTGGAATCGGTGCTCGCCTTTCACTAGGTACCCTGTCCATGGCCCACTTCGGACCACCGGGTGTGCCCCATCCCAGAGAAATAACTGGAGTAGAGTGTCAGGGTCGCCTCCATAGGAGAAGCGCCCAGACGATGGGTCGTCGGGCCCCTTCCAGGACACCAGGCGGATGCCGGTGCCACACGTGGCATACTTGATCCGTACCTTCATTTCGGGGAGGAACGTGTCAGTGACATGGTCGAAGCTCTGCCACAACTTCGTGCCATTTGGCGACCGGACTACGAGGTTGCCGGTGTTCTGAAGGACAGCCACCGGCGAAGAGGGGGTCGAGGGGGCAGCCACGTCAGTCATCCAAATGACACGGTCGCTGCCACCTTAGGAGAGAACGAGGTTGGAGGTGTTGGTGAGAGAGAGCATCGGCGTCGAGGAAGTGCTGTTGGTGACTGGGGTCTCCCTGTTGGCGACCCACACGACGGTGAGCTCCGGTATGCCGTTGTACCATATGCCCAGGTACAGGCTGGCCGGAGTGGAGTTGGAGGGGCTGAAGAAGCCCAAGGCGAAGGCACCGTCATCAGAGATGATGCTGGTGCCGGGGAAGAGCCGCTCGCCGGGGACAAGCCGGTCGTCGGACGCCTGCAACGGCAGGAAGAGAATGATCAGGGCCGCAGCGTAGCAGGTGAGAGCCGACCAATCCATGGATCAAATCAGGCCCAAGTCTTCTGCAGTTCGTGCGTGCGTGCTCTGGCAACGAGAATGTACTAATCGTACCCTGGCCTGTACTTCTGTTGCTGATGCTGGCACGCTGTTAATTGAAGTACAAAGTCTTGACCGATGCCTGCTTGGTCTTTACCAGCAATAAAGGATTAGTGTTAATTTCTTGACAAATTGTCACCGGGTCCAGCACTCACGTAGGATTGATTATGAAAGGGATGACATCTGAAAATGCATAGCTTGGGATTCTCGTTCGAGTTGAGAGTGTCTTGAAATTGACATTACAGCTGTGCACGTCGGTGTGAACTCAGCTGGTCAAAGCACGATGCGGTATGAATCCAAATAGAGTTTTTTGAGATGGTTTTACTATTTCTAAGGTGACTGGACGGTCAAAAACTCAGCACGATTTGTGCAATTGCAAGAAGATAGTTTTAAAAGACTATTTAAGGACTAGCGACAGTTGACAAAGAATTAACTGTTTGTAAGCCAACTTCGACATTCACAAAAGGAGATATATTTTGCCGTCACCACGTGCTCCCAAAGCCCATGGCAAAGTCACCGCTATCTATCGTCTAAATCATTGGTGGTTGCTCATCGGGCGCACGCAACGACAACACGAGTACGAGGATGAGGATGAGGAACAGGGGTGTGATGACAACTTCATGGGGTCATTTCAGACTTGGTCAGAGTTAACAATACACGCAAGGGTTTCCCACATCATTTATAGGATAATACTGGAGTATTATTGATGACCCATGCAGGAACTATGATTGATAAACCATTATTAGAGAAGGTAGGGGTGGAAGAGCATATAGAGGGATCTAATATTCGAAATGTATGAAACAACTTGTCCAAGAGCATGAGTGTTCAAGAGTATATGAAAAAAAGTCGCATCCATCTAAAGGGTAATCTGTGTCACCCATGCGTCTTGCAATGTGTTGTTCTGTCCATGCAATATACTTCCTCCGTCCCAAAATAAGTGAATCAAGTTTGTACTAACCTTAGTACAAAGTTAGTACAAACTTGAGTCACTTATTTTGGGACGGAGGGAGTATGTTGTTCTTTGGAGTGGTGTGCGTAGGGTTTCTTATGTGTGCTGCTCAGCGGTTGTGCTGGATTTGCCCGGTTCTTCATAATTAACTGGGCATTATAATTTTCGCTCCGTTTTCCCTAATTAATGAATCCAGGAATCCTGTCCTCCAAATTACTGAGGCATTTATCTTGCATTCTCTGGCACTAGAACATATAGAGTATGCCGACTTCACCAAATCAAAATTATATGGATAGGGGCGGAAGAGGTGGGATTCACCGTGTTTCTAGGGTTGTCACTATACATTATAGGGATGATCCATATAGGGATTTTGCTAGAGATGTTCTGATCCTCATAGTTAATTTATAGGTATAGTCAGTACTCCCATGAGTGACCGTTTGCGGGTAGGTACATGTTTAATCCCTCCCTCCACACAATTACACATGTTGTTAAGATTACAAGTTTTTTAAAACTCACTCAGCATCTAAAGATTAGTTTGTGCCACGAATTTGAGGAAAAACAGACCAGACATAAGTGAGATGACCCTTCGTCTGGAACTGTAGAATGCAAGAAAAAAAGTGTGAGATTGGGGAGTGGGGAATAATGGCATACCTTCATGTAAGAAAAGGCCGGGGGTGATCCTCCTTTACTAAAAAAATGTAGGAAAGGCTGGTAAATGTACTTGTAGTCTTGTATGGACAGCTGACATGGATTGAACATGAATGGTTCCACTGAAAATCATGATAGAAAATGCGAACCTGGGTAAAGCAAAGCCATTCTCGGCATTACAAGGCAGAGCAGCCCAAGTGGATGATGAGCTGACCACAGAGCCTGCATTCCTTCATAAGACGGAAAGTTTGCCAAACAGCCAGAGATCCATTGGTAAGCAAAAGTTATATATTCTCGGTCAGAACAAGATATCGTTCTGCACACCACCAAACCGCAGAATCGTCGGTGCTGTAGTAGCTCCGCCACGAAGCTGGCATTTTGTCGAACAGCTTCGGGGCAATACCACAAGCCTGCTGCTGCGGGTCAGCAGTACTGATACGAGGCTGCTGCTCCCCCGAGGATAGTGAAATATTCTCAGTTGGATCAAGTTATCCTTCCGCAGACTACCAAACCGCAGAACTCTCGGTGCTATATAGATAACTATGCCATGAGGCCTCGGCATTTCGTCGAACAGCTGCCGGGCAATACCACCGGCCCGCCGCTGCTGGCTAGAGCTGACACGAGTCTGCTCCTCCCACGGTCACTGTGCCGCTGGACGACCCGCGAGGACTGCCGCGTCATCTGCTGATGCCCGGAAGGAGGACGGGAGGGAGTGGAGTGGAGGTGGAGGCAGGGGGTGACGGAGCGAGGCGAGGAACCGCTGCGAAGCCATCGGAGGAGGGCGTGGGCGAGGAGCGAGACTTTCTTTTTCTTGAGCCACGGGCTGGCATGAAGTGTTACGTGGGAAGATTCTCACACCACGTCTGCCGCTGCTGCGGGCTTCCGACGCCTCGGGCGGCTCTCGCGCCCGGCCCCTGGTGGCTGTGTCGGCGGAGGCTCCATCCGCCGTTGCCTCGTGGCTGGGCACTGCGCCCTCCATCCTCCTGCTCGGCGTCTTCTCGCCGGCCTCCGACGCCTTCCGCCCTCAACCACTCGTCACCGTCTACTGCAGTGCTCCGTGTCTTCCTCCTTCGCCACCCCCCTGTTCTGTCGCCGTCGTGCTTCTGCTTGCGCTCGCCAACGAAGGTGGCGTCATGGCTCCTGCCATGGAGCCCTCCACCTCCCATTTCTCCCTCGGTGGGCTGCCACTGCTCGTGGCTTTTCGTGCTGGGGGCGCCTCACCGGTGGTCTTCACTGGTGCCCTCGGCGTCAAGGTGCCTACCGGCGTCGCTCTGCCGGTTGGATTCACCTGGATCTGGGGCCGCCCGTTCCTGCGCTGCCCGGCGCTGTTGGCGGCTGCTCTGCGATGCTCTTTGCGTGAAGATGTGACCGGGGATGGGAGAAATCCATGGTCGGCCGGCTGCTACTGGCCGAGACAGCGGCGACGCTTCACGTCGTTTCCATCTTGATGGCGTTGTCTTCATCCCCCGGTTCATCGCGATGGCCTGGGTGTACTCTGGGGTGTTCTCTGCTTGGTGATGTCCTTTGACTACACCGGCGATACATAGGTGCCGTGGCGCCGTCTCGGCCTGGCGTGGCCTTTTGGTTGTACCTCATGACACTGGTGGTATCGCGGCGTTGTGCAGTCTGTACCCCATGACATGGTGTTGTCACGGCGTTGTGCAGTATGTACCCCATGACATATGTGGTGTCGCGGCGTTGTGCAGTCTGTACCGGCACCCCTCTCTTCTCATCCTGGAGTACAAGCTTGTTTTACTCCTCTAAAGATATGGAGTACAAGCTTTTAAATAGCGACCACTCCCACGACCTCCCATATGAAAAAGCTGATCTAGGATTAAGCTTTTAAATAGCGACCGCCCTCCATATTGCGGACATCATAGTGGTAGCGTCATCCGGAGAAAATAGTGTGTTATCATGATGTGAGCATAATATCAGTTGCCAGACTGCTATATCATCCTACATCTGCAATATTATCTGCTATATAAATGCTATTATTGTTTTGTGTAATCTATTTGTGTAAATGTTCCTTGCTCATATGTTTCAAGGACCAAACAACGTTTCAGTTATAGTTTATATTCCTATATAAATGATGATTGCTCAAAGTAAATCTCATATTTTTGTCAACGGTCTAGAAATATACACAATAATCTCTAATTTACGAGTGTTTATATATGCGGACATAGCGCCACAATCCACATTCCACTATGTCGTACCCCAATCTACAACCAATCCACTATCCATTATTTAAAATTTTATGTCCGTGACAATGAAACTCATGAACTCTCAACAATGAAATGCATGAAGTTGTAATACTTTGACGCACTTTTTTTTTTGCTTCTTATGCTTGGTGCTACTTTGAAGCACTTTAATGAATTATTCTATTATGAACACTTAGTGCTACTTTGAAGCACTTTACATGTGTACTCTTATTAGTCAGAAAAAAAACAAAAATCCTAACCCCTGAACTGCTGCCGCATAGAAGCCTTTTGGTCCCGGTTGGTGGCACCAACCGGGACAAAAGGCCCCTCTGCCTGGGCAAGCGGCGGCGGCCATGTGAAGACCCGTCTGTCCCGGTTCCTGGGCGAACCGGGACTAAAGGTATAAGGCTTTAGTAACGACCCTTTAGTCCCGGTTCGAGAACCGGGACAAATGGCCCTCACGAACCGGGACGAATGGCCCTTTTTCTACTAGTGCCCTTCGATTATACTAAATCGTGTCTCCCAGTCCAACAACAATTTTCTTGAGTCATCTAAGAAAACAAATGTAAGCAAATAAGTGTTTTGACTTGTCTTAGGAAATCATAGTTTGTTATTAGAATACGTACCAAAAAGGGTAGCATCTACGCTCTTATTAGGCAGATACTCGTATATTAGGAGCTTTTCATCTTCCTCACTGCACCATCCAAGAAGTTGAACCAAGTTTCTGTGTTGCAATTTGGCAATCAGAATTACTTCGTTTCTAAATTCATTTGTTCCTTGTTGAGAATCTCTACTTAGCCTCTTGATTGCAACTTCTTGACCACCTACCATTCCCTAGAGAATAATGTGAATATTAGACTGCGATGTGAAATAGGTAGCTCTTCTTATTAGAATGAATATTAGGAAACTACCTATTCAATGAGTTACCTTGTATACTTTACCAAAGCCTCCTCGTCCAATCATGCATGTTTCAGAGAAATTGTGGGTTGTCAGCACAATTTCTTCTAATCTTACAAATGGAAATTCCCGATCATGGGGAGGGTTTCCTTCTCCAAATTCATTAGAGGTTCATACCAACCAAACTTATCTTATTTTGATTTCTCCATTTTTTTTGTTCTTGCCTACTCCCACAATGTTAATAGTCACTTCCCTTCTAATAAGCACATCACATACATAACAAAGGAAAAAAGTTATATTTGAAACCTAACTATTAATGTTGGTATAATATTCCCCAATTAAGGAACTCATGGAAGCAAATTAAATTACCCACAGGTGTCTCTACCACCATGTGGCAGAGTGTACATTCAGCTAAGCTAACCCCTTCAACATATCTCCGAGCAGCGATTGTAATGATATGGAAAGCAGCAAGACAGCAACCCCTATGACCGACGTGACCCATTCTGTGTGTATGCGGACTACACAGCTGTTTGTGCAAGGGTTCTGACGGACATAGTGTACGAACGAACGATTGAAATGGGGAGAGATAAAGATGTGGTTTCACTAACATGCGGACTCCATCTTATTTGGTAGTACAAGATTGTATGTAAGCACCAGATCACTCCCCAGGGTAGTTAAACTGTGCCATAAACCATCTAAAATGTTACTTGATCTCGGTTTATGCTCAGGGGGTTTATAAGATTATGTAGTCTAAGGGTATATTATGGTAAAATATAACGTTTTACTTTCCCCGCAAAAAAAATGTAACGTTTTACTTAGCAGGGTCAAGGAAGCGTACCTTTGAATTTTAACCATGCAAGAAAGATGCAGATGAGTACCAAAACACTAGAGCTTAAAACTGGCAACACAATCCTCATTGCTTTTCTCTTCGTTCTTCTACCTATGCAAGAAATACATACACAGTAGAAAAAAACATTTTTGTTGCTTTATGTATAAAGCAGGACAAAAGCCTATTTTGAGAGCAATAAATATTTCTAAGTCATGTAACAACCATCCAACTTAAAGATCAGATTATGGAACTACAAAAGGGACGAGAAGATCATGATCATACAACTAGGGGTGGAAAGTGGTAGCGGATAATCCGAAATATCCGATATTCGTATTCGAGAAAATGCCTATTCGTATCCGAAACATCCGCATCCGAACCAAAATGAAAATGGAAATTATCCGTATCCGAATTTGTTAAACAAATAATAAAAAATAAAATATGGTAGGAGATTTTGACACAAATATGGATATGGAAGTGGATATATCCGTATCCGAATAAGATTATGGGAGGTAATTTTCAAAATTCTAGACCCAATATTCCAATTATCCAACATAAAAGCCAAATAAGTAGTCAAATTTTACTCTTTATATGATTAAACTTATAAATTATTATGCATTACAATAGTATTTATTCATAAACCTGTTTATCATTGAATTATTGTATGTCACAAGTTGATTATTTGAGGTCACATATCTATCGACTAATTTACTTAAGCAATATGTTGATATTATTCGTATCCGTTCCGAATCAAGAAAATATCCGATACGTATCCGTATTCGAATAATATACAAGCCGCATCCGTATCTGATAACATCCGTATTCGGATTCGGATTCGTTTTAAAAATATGAAAATGGAAGTGGTAAGAGCACTATCCGATCCGCATCCGATCTGTTTCCACCCCTACATACAACTACTAATATATTGACTGTCACAAAAATGGATGATGAAACTAGAAGCATGTTATTGAAAAGAAGAAAGTTGTAGAACGATAGACAAATAACAAAGCTAGTCGGACAATGATGGAGAAATTGAGATCTGATACCAGTTGTTGCATCCATGCGTGCATGCCGGAGATAAAGTGTCTCACCACCAAGCTCCCCTATCTTTCCTATGTCAACCAACTCCCCATTCCACACCAAGCATCTCGTCACGTCTCCTCCATACCTGCCGGTGCTCAGGTTGCTGAACGTGTATGCCACCCACGAGCAATTGCGGCTGCACGCTGCTGCGCACTCCTCAAACGTACTCCTGTCCCCGCCCATGGAAGAAAACATGTCAGGTGACTTCATCCCCGGCAAGGCTAAGAAGTCATCACTGCATCGCGGCGCCTTCTTCCTTCGGCACCCCGCCGAGAATCTGCCTACAGTCCACTCCTGCGTGTTAGTCGGCTCAAAGCCGTCAAAACACTTGCATGCTGGCACGGCAGGCGTGGTGGATGTCTCATCGCAGTATCCATTTGGGCCACAGTAATTGTAGCGGTTGCATTCAGCCGACTGCCACTTCCAAAGGACAGCCCACGCTGACGACTTATTGCTCCAACTCTGGAGCTGATACTCGCCATAGTAGGTTAGCACTAACCTGGTGCACGGGGCGCCGTCCGAGAGGCTATAGGTGATGTACATATCATCGTCCTTGTCGACGAAGGCCACATAGATGATAAAATCGCTGACGTTAGTTGCCCTTGCGCCCCCAAGTTGTTGTTGGCTTTGGCTCATCACTAGGTACCCTGTCCATGGGGCGCTGCGAGACACTGTGTGCTCCCCGTCCCACAGGAATCCTTGGAGGGATCTGGTGGACGCAGATTTTTTGAGCACATGCACCCAGGCCCATCTATCTTAGCTCTCCAATATTGCTTTAAGATCTGTGCAACACAACTAACATTTTACATGCAGATTTCTCTTTTTTGTTTCTCTCATATAGAACATGTCTTGAATCTCAAACTTTGCAGCACAATAAAGCTTTCTAACTAGAACGTGAGATAAAACTTTCATATTTTTTGGTCAGACATAAATTCTATAAATAAGATTTTTTAACAAAAAAAATCTTAATTCGTATATTTATATTGGACGAAAAAATCTGAAAGTTTTATCCCAGATTAGAAAGCTTTGCCGTGTTGTGGAAATTTGAAGTTCAAAACATGTTCTATGTGAGAGAAACAAAAAAGAGAAATGTGTTTGCACGAATCGTGATGCGAAAAATGGATGGCTAGGATAGACGCCTGGGTGCAGGTGCTCTAAAACATATTTTCCGAGGGATCTGTTCGGGTCGCTGCCATAGGAGAAGCGGCCCAGTTAGGGATCGGTAGGGCCTTTCCAGGATACCAGACGCTCGGCGATGCCCCGTGTGCTATTCTTTATCCGTAGCTTCATGCCAGGGAGGAATGTGTCAGTGCGGTGGTCGAAGCTCTGCCATAGCATGGTGCCGTTTGACGACCGAATGACGAGGTTGCCGGTGTTCAAAAGCATTGCCGTTGAGGTAGATGAGCCCATGGCGGTGGCCACGTTGGTCGTTGTCCAAAGGACACGGCGGCCACCATTACCATCGAAGAGAACCAGATTAGATGTGTTGGTGAGGGAGAACGTTGGTGGAGAGGAAGTGGTGTTGGTGGCCGGGGTTTCTCTATTGGCGACCCACACGACGGTGAGCTCAGGGATGCCGTTATACCATATACCCAGGTACATGCTGGTCGGAGTGGAGTTGGAGGGGCTGAAGAAGCCCAAGGCGAATCCACCATCATCGGAGACGATGAAGTTACCCGGGGACAGCGCCCTGCCAGGGACAAGCTGATCGTCGGAAGCGCTCAACGGTAGGAAGAGAAGGATTATGACCGCCGTGAAGCTGGTGAGAGGCGGCCAATCCATTGATCGATCAGGCTAAGATCTTGGTACTAATGAAGGTGGCTAACTGGGAGTAAGTAGATAGTTGTACCAGTCCTTGGTCTACAAGCAAGCGATGCTTTGACGAACCGAGCATCGAAGAATGTTTGATAGCGGAAGCAGCTGATTGTATAATGCAATGTTCTTGGAATTCTGGTAGATTGACTTCCAACTTTCCAAGTGGTCAAGAGTTGACATATCAGCTGTCCACCTCTGAGTTGGGATGCGACCTTCACTGCTGACTGGTCAGAAACTCAGAATAGTGACTGAAACATTAAGCTATATAAACGGATAGCGCTATTGTGTATCGACATTTCGACAGTCACCTTCACTCCTGACTGTTCTTTGCAATTGTAGCAGTGACAGTATATATATACAAAGTGATCTTTGCGATATTTTATACAGGTCACGTGTCAGCCTATACTGCAAAAACCCTCGCAGATGAGATCAGTCGTGAAACATTACAAAAACTAATGAACGTTGTGGAGTGTCTGATTTACAAACAGATCCCAGAGAAATCCTTCTCCCTGCTCCGCATTCATTCCTATTCCATCTCTATCCCAAGCGGCCGGTCTCTTTTCTGCCTAACGCTTGCTTCATCGAATCAGCCCAGAAGCTGCAGATTCACATGAGTAAAATGCTTGTCTTCCACTAAATGACACGCTTATGTATTTTGTCCAACCGCGTCATTCTAGCACGCTTATGTATTTTTTCGCAACTGGGGGTGGGGGGTCATACCTGCTTGGCTCGATGTCTCCCGTCAATGTGCTTTCAGCTGGGAGGGATTCAAATCTGGGTAAGGCAAAGCCTTCCCAGTCATGACAAGGCAGAACAGCCCAGAAGTCATGGTTGCTGATGGTTCCGGCAAACAGACAGCACACATTTCTCCTCTTGTTGATTGATCACTGAAACTGATTGATAACTACATGCACTACTATTTCTGAATGTCCCTTCTGCAGATTCCTTCGTTTCCCTTCGCGACTAAATCGTCTCCTGCTGTGTGGTACTACTCTGCACCGTTCATCTGCGGATACTGAGTCAGAGTGTACACATTCACCGTGATGCAACCGAAGGGCAGGAATTCCCAACCTCTCACATCAAGTGATGCACCATATATATTATCTCGGCTTCCTCGCCAGTCTTGCACAGAAAATAACATAATGGCCGCAACGAAAAAAAATCTTCCCCGGATGCAGCCAGCTGCTCTCCTTCAAAACTGGTATGACAAGTGATCCTGCTAAACGCCTGGGGCCATGACAGCTGCCAGTGAAGCGGTATTACGTGTGATAACCAGACATGTCACGTAGCCAAGCTCAATCTCCGCAATGCCTTCATCGAAGACGATGAGAATTTTATTTGGTGCGTGTCTTGGGGAATCCACATTCTTTGATTACTGAACAAAGGGGTACATCCACTAAAAAAAGGCCTGTCTTTAGTCAAAAACAAAAACAAAAAGGTTCACAATTGCTACCGTGGAAACATCCAGTCTGATTTTCCATCCTCTGTTGAGCCAGACACGAGCTGTACACTGTAGCAATCGATTTTTTGGTTTTCAGCCGGGGTTTTAAAATACTGAAGATTTTACGAATTTTGGGCTGTGAACAACTTTTTAAAGTTTTGGTCTTTTTCTGAAAAACATGAACATTTTTTAAAATTCTGAACATTTCTAAAATTCCAAAGATTTTTTAAAAAATTGAACATTCTTCACAAAAAATCAAAAAATAATGAAATTTCTGACGATTTTTTTAAAAATAAAATAAGGAAAAATGTAAAAGGCCGGACAGAAACCTTCCAGGAGATTCCCAAAACCAGGATTGCTGCTATAGCAGGTAGCTAGCTAATGGGCCAGCCCAACTCACCTTGGCTTGATGCCTCCTGTGAATCGTGAGCATTTTGATGTAGTGAGCGTCAATTAGGGTTCGCCCCTCCCTCCCTCCACACAATCAAGAGAAAGACGATTACACATGTTGGAAACTTGAGCAGATTTTGAGAACTCACTTAGCATTAAAGCTTAGTTTATACTTTATAGCACCAATCTGAGGGAAAACAGGCCATCTGTCCAGCTTCAAACGTACTCCCTCCGTTCCAAAATAGATGACCCAACTTTGTACTAACTTTAATACAAAGTTAGTATAAAGTTGAGTCATCTATTTTGGAACGGAGGGAGTATGTGAGATGCCCCTTCCTCTGCGATTGTAAAATGCAAGAAACAATGAGTGTGATAGAGGGAAAATAATGGCATGCCTTCATGTAAGAAAAGGCTAGTAGATGCACTTATATCCACACCTGACATTGATTGGACATGAATGGTTCAACCGAAGATCACGATAGAAGATTCGGAACTGGGTCCCGGTCATTACAAGGCAAAGCAGGCCAAGTCCTGATTGCTGATGGTTCTGACAATACACAACACACATTTCTTCCTCTTGTTCATTGATCACTGAAACTGATTGATAGCTATAGGCACTACTATTTCCGAATGTCCGTTGTGCAGATTCCTTCTTTCCTTTTCACGACATAATCGTCCCCTTCGTGTTACTACTCTTACTTGACCCTTCGTTCGGCGGATATTGTGAGGACGCATTCACTGCGATGCGACTGAAGGAGAGGAATTTCCAACCTCTCGCATCAAGCAATTCACCGTATATATACATTCCCTGGGCTTCCTTTCTAGCCTTGCACAGAAATAACACAATGGCCACAGCAACACGATCTGCCTCGGGTGCAGCCAGCTGTATTTTCATCATCCTAGCAGCAACCACCATGTCCATGGCCACCTCCTCTTCCTATGCCGGAGAAACATCCAGCAGGAGCTGCATCGCGGCTGAGAGGGCGGCGCTGCTCTCCTTCAAAACCGGCATGACAAGTGACCCTGAAAAACGACTGGACTCCTGGAGAGGCCATGACTGCTGCCAGTAGAGCGGTGTCACTTGCGACAACCGGACAGGCCACGTCGTCAAGCTCAGCCTCCGCAATGCCTTCATCGAAGATGATGAGAATTTTGTTTGGTGCATGCCTCGTGCTCATGGGGAATCCGGCGGATTGCAAGGGAAGATAAGTTCGTCTTTGCTTGCTTTACAGTACTTGAACCATCTTGATCTAAGTGGAAACAGCCTTGGGGGAGTAGGTGTGCCCATACCAAAATTCTTAGGCTCCATCAAGAGCTTGACATATCTGAACCTTGCTTGCATGAATTTCGATGGGGGAGTGCCACCTCAACTTGGTAACCTCTCTAGGTTGCTCCACCTTAACCTTGAGGCCACTATTTTCTCTGATACTCTTTTGCATTCTGATGACATATCATGGTTATGTCGCCTTGGTTTACTAAGATCCCTTGACATGAGTGGAGTGAACCTCAGCACTATTCCTGATTGGGTTGGGGTGGTCTCCCTTGTTCCTTCTCTGGAAGTCCTTCAACTCAGTCAATGTGGACTCAGTTTACAACATGAACCCATAGTGCATTCAAATCTTAGTTCACTTCAGGTGCTTGATCTATATAGCAACAGAATTGACACGTTGAATCCAACCTACTGGTTCTGGGATGTTCTCATCATCAAGGAACTTGACCTTTCAAGGAACAAAATAGTTGGCCAACTTCCAGATGCAATCGGAAACATGACATCTCTTCAGACACTGAGGCTAGGTGACAATTACCTCTCAGGTGTAAAATCTGAACTGTTCAAAAACTTGTGCAACCTCAGCTGGCTAGACCTATGGTCAAATGAGATCGACCAGGATATGTCAGATTTTATGGAGGGGTTTCCGGCGTGTACAAAGAGTAAATTGCAGTCCTTAGATCTGTCTGCTACCAACCTTACTGGCAGGATTCCCAGCAGTATTAAACAGTGGGAAAATTTAACTGATCTTCAACTCTCTGATAATAGGCTTGTGGGGTCAATACCTTTGGGAATTGGCAAGATGACTAATCTACGGTCATTGATTCTAAACAACAACCAGTTGAATGGTTCTGTATCAGAGGAACATTTTGCAAGTCTAGTGTACTTGATGGAACTGAGTTTATCTCACAACCCTGTACACATCACTATCAGCTCAAACTGGATCCCCGCATTTAACCTGGAAGTGGCTCATTTTGCAAATACCAAAATGGGACCTCACTTTCCATTGTGGCTTGAAGGACAGAAGGATATTGTCGAACTTGACATTTCAGATGCAGGCATAGTTGATCTTGTCCCTGTTTGGTTTTGGACTGTATTCTCCAATGTCAGCTATGTAAATATCTCTTGTAATCAAATAAGTGGTCGGCTGCCAGCAACACTGGAATTTATGACTTCTGCACAAATGCTTGACCTCAACTCAAATGACTTCACAGGTTTGCTGCCACTGCTACCAGAATCGTTATTGTTCTTGGATATCTCCAGGAATTCTTTATCAGGACCACTTCCCCAGGACTTTGGAGCTCCAATGCTTAGAGAGCTTGTATTGTTCGCAAACCATATAAATGGAACAATTCCAATATATATATGTCAACTGCAGTATATGGAAGTGTTGGATCTTTCAGAAAACCTTCTAGTGGGACAACTTCCCCAATGTTCAAAAGGCAGAGATGATAAGGAAGAACTGAACACAACAGTAGATCCCGGAAACAGGCTATTGTCGGCTCTGATCTTGCACAACAACAACCTGTCTGGCAAATTCCCTGAATTCTTGCAATACAGTCCACTTTTGACACTACTTGATCTTTCCCACAACAAGTTCAAAGGAGAGCTACCAACGTGGACATCAGGGAAATTGCCATATTTGTCTTTTCTGTTGTTACGGCATAATATGTTCTCTGGTTCTATTCCACTTGAGCTAACAGAGCAAGTACATCTCCAGTTCTTGGACCTTGCAAATAATAGAATATCAGGAGCTATACCTCGTGGTTTGGCCAACTTAAAAGCAATGGCTCAATATAGCAAAATAAGATCTGATAACCCCTTGGAGAGCAAATTCGGAGGTACAGGAGCAGACAACCACATTGAAGCAATAAAATATGATGACAGCCAACAAATAGTAATGAAAGGCCAACAACTTTATTACACCAGTGCAATTGTATATATGATTGGCCTTGATTTCTCCTGCAATAATCTACTTGGAGAGATTCCAGAAGAAATAGCATCCCTTTTTGGGCTAAAGCTTCTGAATATTTCCCATAATCAGTTCAGTGGAAAGATTCCAGACAAGATTGGCCTGCTGCGAGGATTGGAATCTCTTGATCTCTCATTCAACGAGCTTTACGGTGAAATTCCGTGGAGTCTGACAGAGATAACAACACTAAGCCACTTAAATCTGTCCTATAATAATCTTTCTGGAAGAATACCCTTGGGAAGTCAGCTACAGACACTTTCTGATTCAGAATCCATGTACATCGGCAACAACTATCTATGTGGGCCTCCTCTATCCATGAGCTGCTCACGACCCGGTGTGACTGAAGATCACCATGAAGGTAACAATACAAATAACAGAGATTTGTATCTCGGGCTGGCTGCAGGGTTTGTCACGGGGCTTTGGATGGTCTTTGTCATCTTCTTATTCGTGAAGACCTGGAGAGTTGCCTACTTCCAACTGTTAGATAATCTCTACAGGCCAAGATGCAAATGTCTGCGGCCAAAATATCCACAAACTGCTGTTGCTTCACTGAAGACTGAAGACTAAAGACTAGCTTGGGCTTTCTGATCCACCTCTTATCTTCTGCTCTTGATCCATGCTTGTATTTGGTGAGTTTTCCCGCATTTCGCTTGTACTTCAGGGTTAAGTATTTGATGGACTGTTGCTGCTTGCTGCTTGTCGTCATAAAGCAAGACAAAATGTGATGAACCGGGACAAGATCCAGAGTATGGATATCAAACGACTTGCCTTTGTAACAGAACGAACTTGCGTTCATGTAAGAGAGCAAGTCTGCCAAATCGTGAGCGATCCATTGGTATGGTATTAGCATAGCGATGCATTGTTGGTTGATATGATCAGTTATCCTTCCACACACGACCGAATCGCAGAACCCTCGGTGCTATAGATAGATAGGTCTGCCTCTGCACGAAGCCTGGGCATTTCGTCGAACAGCTGTCGGGCATATATACCAGTACCACCAGCCGACCGCTGCTGGTCAGAGCTGACAACCTCCCCCAATCTCTGTCTGTGTCGCTGGAGGCCGCGCCAGGACTAGTGCAGCGTCCGGAGCGGAGGAGGGGATGTCGGCGAGGAGCGAGGCTTCGCTGCGTTTCCTGAGCCGGGCATGGCGATGTGATAACGAAGCGACCCATTAAGTGTTTACATGGGCCCTCTAGAAGGAGGGAGCGACTAGTTAATGAGCGAGCGCTCGTAGGAGCGGTTCGGGAGCGCCCCACGCGTGACAAGTGTCGCGCGGGAAGCGCTCCCGCCAGGGAAAACCAAGTGGTGCGGTTGGTTCCTGGTTTTCCCTTTTTGGTTTGTGGTTTCGTGTGTTTTGCAGTTTGACCCTCATACTATTACATTTTTCCGTTTTTCCTTTCCGCGCGAGAAGCCAGATGGGACCTTCATACTAAGCAGGTAATCAAAGAAGATTTCCTTCTCTTCTTTGGTAAGAGCGTAGCTGGCATGACCCTGATGTATGCCATCTTTTCCGTGCATACATTACTGGTCCTCCCGTGCCTCCGGTGTATCTTTTGTCTCCCATATACGCCCAAGAAGCCAAGCAGGGTCACGCAAAGATTCTTCGTCACATGCATCACGTCCATTGCAGAGCAGACCTCTAGGTCTTTCCAATAGGGTAGGACCTAAAATATACATTTCTTCTTCCATACGGGTGCTCGTCCGTCAGCGTCATTCAGAACAGATAGTCCGCCAGGACCCTTTCCAAAGATTACCTTTAAATACTTGACCATATCATGTACATCATCACCAATATGGTGGCGAGGCTTCGTCTAGTGATCTTCCTCGCCTTTGAAATGCTTGCTTTTCTTTCTTACGGGATGCCTGCTCGAAAGAAATCGACGATGTCCCAGGTACACATTCTTCTTACAATTATCTAAATATATATTGTTGGTATTATCCAAACAGTGCGTGCATGCGTGCGGTATTCCTTGTTTGTCTGTCCTGAAATGTTCCTGAGAGCAGGCCACTCATTGATGGTCACAAACAACAACGCATGTAGGTCAAATTCTTCCTGATTGAGCTCATCCCACGCACGTACACCTTTTCCATTCCAGGGCTGTAAGAGTTCTTCAACTGATGGCCTTAGGTACACATCAATGTTGTTGCGGGGTTGCTTAGGGTCTTGGATGAGCACTAGCATCATAATGTACTTCTGCTTCATGCACAACCAAGGAGGAAGGTTATACATACATAGAGTCACGGGCCAGGCGCTATGATTGCTGCTCTTCTCCCCAAAAGGATTAATGTCATCCGCGCTTAAACCAAACCATACATTCCTTGCGTCACCTGCAAAGTCCCCCCACTTCCTCTAGATTTTTCTCCACTGCGACCCATCAGCAGGTACTCTCAACTTCCCGTCTTTCTTACGGTCCTCTTTGTGCCATCGCATCATTTTGGCATGCTCTTCGTTTTGGAACAAACGTTTCAACTGTGGTATTATAGGAGCATACCACATCACCTTGGCAGGAATCTTCTTCCTGGGGCACTCGCCCTCGACATCACCAGGGTCATCGCGGCTGATCTTATAGCGCAATGCACCGCATACCGGACATGCGTTCAAATCCTCATAATCACCGCGGTAGAGGATGCAGTCATTAGGGCATGCATGTATTTTCTGCACCTGTAATCCTAGAGGGCAAACAACCTTCTTTGCTTCGTACGTACTCTCGGGCAATTGGTTTTCCTTTGGAAGCATCTTCTTTAACATTATCAGCAACTTTCCAAATGCCTTGTTAGCCCACACCATTCTCTGCCTTCCATTGCAGCAATTCCAGTGTGGTGCCCAGCTTTTTCTTGTCAGCTTCGCAATTTGGGTACAACAATTTCTTGTGATCCTCTAACATGCGCTGCAACTTCAGCCTCTCCTTTTCACTTGCGCAGTTTCTCTTTGCATCGGCAATGGCCCGACCTAGATCACCAGCGGGCTCATCTAATGCCTCTTCCTCACATTCTTCCCGCATTACCGGCTCAGCCTCTTCCCCCATTGTTGTACCATCGTATTCAGGGAATCCATGGCCAGGATAGTTGTCGTCTTCCTCTTCTTCTTCATTGTCTTCCATCATAACCCCTCTTTCTCCGTGCTTGGTCCAAACATTATAGTGGGGCTTGAAATGAGACTCAAATAGGTGCCAGTGAATGGTTTTTGACTTAAAGTAATTCTGATCATTCTTACAGCCAACACATGGATAACACATAAAACCATCTGCCCACTTGTTTGCCTCCGCCGCAAGCAGAAAAGTATGAACTCCATTAACAAACTGGGGAGAGCATCGGTCATCGTACATCCATTGCTGGCTCATCTTCATTACACAGCACTGGAAAGACCAAATTAGTACAAGTTCATACATAAAGTTCATACACACTTATTCTCATAAAACAACATACAAACTCTCTAGCTAAAGCATTTAAATGCAACAACAAATGCGATCAAGATCGCAACTAAGGTAACAATTGATCCAACAACATAATGATACCAAGCCTCACTATCAATGGCATATTTTCTAATCTTTCTAATCTTCAAGCGCATTTTCTCCATCTTGATCTTGTGATCATTAACGACATCGGCAACATGCAACTCCAATTCCATCTTCTCGTCCTCAATTCTTTTCTATTTTTCTTTTAAATACACGTTTTCTTTTTCAACTAAATTTAACCTCTTGACAATAGGGTCGGTTGGAATTTCCGGTTCACATACCTCCTAGATAAAAGTATTTATTTCAGCTTGATGGGCATAATTTGTCATAAACACGAAATGCAACAAATAGTTATAAAAGAGAATATACCACATCTGAATCATAAACCGGACGAGGGCCGACGGGGACGGATATCAAAACCATGGCACTATGTATAACAAACAACGTACGGGTAATAAAATTATACAAGTAACTATATATCTAAATCACACAAACATGATTTTTTATATAAAAAGATAAGAACAAGAGGCTCACCACAAGGTGGTGACGGCGACCGACGGTGGTTAGGACAAAGATAGGAAGGCACTAAGTAAACCACACCTACATAAGCAAACTAAGAGTTATTTTGAGCTCAAATTGCATATAAATCAAATAAACTACTGATGTCTGCTAGACTACGTCGGTATTTCCCCAAAGAGGAAGGGATGATGTAGCACAACGATGGTAGGTATTTCCCTCAGTGATGAGACCAAGGCTATCGAATCAGTAGGAGAACCAAGCAACAATACGTAAATATCACCTGCACACAAATAGCAGATACTCGCAACCCGACGTGTTAAAGGGGTTGTCAATCCCTTTCGGGTAACGGCGCCAGAAATTGGCGAGTTGAGGGGAGAAAGTTGTAATAGATTGATAATGTCTTTCAGAATATCAACACTAAAATAAGTTATCCCTAGCCCATCATGCTCAATCATTCATCCATTCATGAAACACACACACATATTAGCTACACCCAATGCTCAAGTACGATCATAGTGCCCCCTAGTTTGTGCTTTATTAGAGAAGACGCAGACTCAAATTAAAAATAAAAATTTCATAAAGTAATATAAAGGCCCTTCGTGGAGGGAAGTAGGGATTTGTAGAGGTGCCAAAGCTCAAAGCGAAAATTGAGAGATAAAAACATTTTTAGAGGCATACTTTTCCCACCAACGAAAATGACTTAGAGCACCCAACACTTTCCATGCTATATATATCATAGGCGGTTACCAAACAGAAAAGAAAGTTTATTCCTTTTCCAACCATGCTTTCACTTTCCATGCCTAACCGTATGCACGGGTGCCCTCCATACCAACACTTTCCAAGGAATTTATTATTTGACAACGTAAAGTAAATTCATTTTTTCATTTCGGGACTGGGCATCCCTAATACCTTTGCCTTACTCTCGTGCAATGACTAGTGAATAAACACTCATCGTGAGAATAACACATCTAGCATGGAAAATATTAGCCACCCCTCACCGCCTTGTTAGCAGTACGAGCACACAAAAGAGAAATTTATTTTGAAAATTAGAGATGGCACATACAAATTTGCTTAGAAAGGCAAAAGAATACCGCATATAGGTAGGTATAGTGGACTCATGTGGCAAAACTGGTTTAAAGAATTTTGGATGCACAAGTAGTGATCATACTTAGTGCAAAATGAAGGCTAGCAAAAGATTGAGAAGCGACCAACCAAGAAATGAATATTCTCATAAGCAAGCATTGAGCATAATTAACACTGAATAATGCACCACAAGTAGGATGTAATTTCATTGCACAACTATTGACTTTTGTGCTTGCATAGGAATCACAAACCTTAACACCAATATTCTTACTAATGCACAATTACTCATCAACACGACTCACATATCACATCATCATATCTCAAAAATATTACTAAGAATCAAGTTTATTTTGTCTAATGATCTTCATGAAAGTTTTTATTATATCCCTCTTGGATATTTATCACTTTGGAACTAATTTTCATGTCTTGCATTTGATAAGCTCAAACAAATATAAGTGAAGATCATGAGCATAATTTCTCTCAAATTAATTTAACTGAAGCAAGAGAGATTTTCTTAACAAATTTAGTAACTCTCAAACAAATCTAACTAAAGCAAGAGAGCATTTCTTCAAAAATACCAAAGCACACCATGCTCAAAAAGATATAAGTGAAGCACTAGAGCAGCTCATGAAAATTTAAGTGAAGCATAGAGAGCAATTCTAACAAGTCATGGCATAATTTTGGCTCTCTCAAATAGGTGTGTCCATCAAGGATTCATGACTTAAAACGAAAAGAAAAACAAGCAAAGACTCATATCATACAAGATGCTCCAAGAAAAACTCATAGAATGTGACAAATAAAAATATAGCTTCGAGTAAAATACCAATGGTCGTTAGAAGAAAGAGGAGATGCCACTCGGGGCATCCCCAAGCTTAGTTGCTTGCTTCTCTTTGGATAATAGCATGGGATGCCATGGGCATCCCCAAGCTTAGGCTCTTCTTACTCCTTATTCCTTCATCCATCGTAACATCACCCAAAACTTGAAAACTTCAATACAATACTCAACAAAACCTTCGTGAGGTCCGTTAGTATAAGAAAACAAATCACTACTATAAGTATTGTAGCAAACCCATTCATATTTTATTTTTGAATTATATCTATTGTATTCCAACTTTTCTATGGCAAAAACACATCAAAGAAAACCATAGAATCATTTAAACATGCACACAACAAAAAGAAAACAGAATATGTCAAAAACGGAACATCTTTAGTAATCCGGATAGTTCGTATACTTCTCTGACTCCAAAAATCCTAAAAAAAATAGCATGACCTGAGAAATTTGTATATCAATCTACTGTAAAAATTCAGAATTATTTATTGCTTCTGTGATTTTTTTAAAATTCAAACTCTGGACGCAGAAGTTCCTGTTTTACCAAGATTAAACAACTATCACCCAACAAGATCCAAAAGGATTTGCTCGGCACAAACACTAATTAAAACACAAAAAACACAGTCATAAAAGAAGCATAATTGTGCAAACACTCAAGAACAGAGTGCAAAAGCCAAAAATAGATTTTATTCATTGGGTTGCCTCCCGACAAGCGCTATTGTTTCACGCAGATAGCAAGGCATAAAGCAAGGATCTAAGTTTTGTCATCTTTGTTTCTAGATCCGAAAGATGCCCTCGTGATTTATTCATATGGTGGCCTAATTCTTGTTCGAGGGAAGTGTTCCATACCCTTCCTCGAAGGAAATTGGAACTTAATATTATCTTCTGTCATATCAATCACGGCATCGATAGTGCGTAAAAACGGTCTACCAAGAATAATTGGACAAGACGGATTGCAGTCAATGTCAAGAACAATAAAATCTATGGGCACATAATTTCTATTTGCAAGAATAAGAACATCAGTAATTCTTCCCATAGGCTTTTTAATAGTAGAATCCGCCAAGTGCAAATTTAAAGAACAATCTTCAATATCGGTAAGACCAAGCACATCATATAGAGATTTCAGAATTGTAGAAACACTAGCACCCAGGTCACATAACGCAAAACACTCATAATTTTTAATCTTGACTTTGATAGTAGGTTCCCACTCATCATGTAATTTTCTAGGAATTGAAACTTCTAATTCCAACTTTTCTTCTAAAGCTTTCATCATAGCATTAACAATATGTTTAGTAAAAGCTTTATTTTGTTCATAAGCATGGGGTGAATTTATCATCGATTGCAACAAAGAAATACATTCAATCAAAGAGGAACTATCATAATTAAAGTCTTTGTAATCCAAAAGAGTGGGCACATCACTAGTTAAAGTTTTGACCTCTTCAAACGCACTTTTATCAATTTTCTCAACGAGATTTTCACTCTCCAAAATATTGGGACGCCTTCTAACTAAACTTGACTCTTCTTCAGTCCAATTTTCATCAATCTTAATTTTACTAAACAAGGAATCAATAGAAGAAACACCAATCATTTTAAGATCTTCATCACTTTTACGAAAGCAATCACTAGAAAACACTTTTTCTAAAAATTCTCTTGTAGCTTTAAGCATAGCGGTTCTTTTCTTAATTTTATCCAAAGAAACATAAAGAGCTTTAATTGATTCCTCAACTTTAGGCACAAAATTTTCATCTTGAGATTTTGTACATCATGAGAAATTCTATCAACACTCCTAGACATATCATCAATCTTATTCAACTTTTCTTCCATTGTAGTGTTGAAATTTTTTGAGTGTTGATAAATTCTTTAACATTATTCTCAAGATCAGAGGTGTTACTATTATCATTGTAAGAAGGATTACCATAATTATTAGAGGAATTATTAGGAAAAGGCCTAGGATTAAAATTACCTCTATAAGCATTGTTATTGAAATTGTTTCGCGAAATAAAATTCACATATATGGCATCACTATTTTCTCAATCAAAGTAGACAAAGGCACATCATTAAAATCAATAGGAGCACATTTACTAGCAACCAATTTCCTAAGAGCATCAACTTTTTTACTCGACGAAGAAATTTCTTCAACTGGATTAAGTTTTCTACTAGTATGCGCTCTTTCAGTATGCCATTGTGAATAATTTGCCATAATATTATCAAGAAATTTGGTGGCTTCACCCAAAGTAATTTCCATAAAAGTACCACACGCGGCGGAATCTAAAAGATTACGGGAGACAAAATTCAACCCTGCAAAAAAAATTGTATGATCATCCAAAGATTTAACCCATGAGTTTGGCAATTCCTTAGCATCATTTTTATCCTTTCCCAAGATTGTGCAACATGCCCATGTTCAAGTTGCTTGAAATTCATTATCTGGGTTCTAAGGGAAATAATTTTTGCGGGCGGAAAATACTTAGTGATAAAAGCATCTTTGCACTTATTCCAAGAATCGATACTATTGCGAGGCAACGAAGAAAACCAAATTTTTGCATGATCTTGCAAAGAAAACGGAAATAATTTCAACTTCGCAACATCATTGTCCACATCTTTTTTCTTTTGCATATCGGGTAATTCCACGAATGTGTTAATATGGGGCGCGACATCCTCATTAGGAGTACCCAAAAATTGATCTTTGATAACAAGATTCAGCAAAGCGGTATTAATATCACAAAACTCCGCACTAGTGGCGGGAGGAGCAATCGGAGTGCCAATAAAATCATTATTGTTGGTATTTGAGAAATCACACAACTTGGTGTTTTCTTGAGTCATGGTGACTACGCAACAAGATTGCACTCAAAAAACAGATCCCGCAAGAAAACGACAAACAAAAAAGAGGGCGAATAAAACGAGAAGTTTTTGTGAAGTGGGGGAGAGTAAAACGAGAGGAAAATGGCAAATAATGTAAATTGAGAGGAGATGAGATTTGTGATAAGGAACCTGGTATATGTTGATGATGTCTCCCCGGCAACGGTGCCAGAAATTCCTTTTGATGTCTGCTAGACTACGTCAGTATTTCCCCAAAGAGGAAGGGATGATGCAGCACAGCGACGTTAGGTATTTCCCTCAGTGATGAGACCAAGGTTATTAACGAACCAGTAGGAGAACCAAGAAACAATACGTGAACAGTACCTGCACACAAATAACAAATAATCGCAACCCTACATGTTAAAGAGGTTGTCAATCCCTTTCGGGTAACGGCGCCAGAAATTGGCAAGTTGAGGGGAGAAAGTTGTAATGTGTTGATAGATCGAACGCCATATAAAATAAAGTGCAGCAAGGTATTTTTTTATTTTTGTTTAATAGATCTGAAAATAATAGAAAACTAAAATAGATCGACAAGGAAAATATATTAAAGAAGAGACCCGGGGGCCATAGATTTCAATAGTGGCTTCTCTCGAGAAAAATAGCAAACGGTGGGTGAACAAATTACTGTTGGGCAATTGATAGAACTTCAAATAATCATGATGTTATCCAGGAAATGATCATTATATAGGCATCACGTCCAAGATTAGTAGACCGACTCCAGCCTGCATCTACTACTATTACTCCACACATCGACCGCTATCCAGCATGCTGTTGGAAATATGCCCTAGAGGCAATAATAAAAGTATTATCATTATATTTCCTTGTTCATGATAATTGTCCTTTATTCATGCTATAATTGTATTATCCGGAAATCGTAATACGCGTGTGAATACATAGACCACAATATGTCCCTAGTGAGCCTCTAGTTGACTAGCTCGTTGATCAACAGATAGTCATGGTTTCCTAACTATGGACATTGGATGTCATTGATAACGGGATCACATCATTAGGAGAATGATGTGATGGACAAGACCCAATCCTAAGCATAGCACAAGATCGTAGTTCGCTTTGCTAGAGCTTTTCCAATGTCAAGTATCTCTTCCTTAGACCATGAGATCGTGTAACTCCGGATACCGTAGGAGTGCTTTGGTGTACCAAACGCCACAACGTAATCGGGTGACTATAAAGGTGCATTACAGGTATCTCCGAAAGTGTGTCATTGGGTTGACACGGATCGAGACTGGATTTGTCACTCCGTATGACGGAGAGGTATCACTGGGCCCACTCGGTAGTGCATCATCATAATGAGCTCAAAGTGACCAAGTGTTTGGTCACGGGATCATGCATTACGGTACAAGTAAAGTGACTTGCCGGTAACGAGATTGAACGAGGTATTGGGATACCGACGATCGAATCTCGGGCAAGTAAAATACCGATTGACAAAGGGAATTGTATACGGCGTTGTTTGAATCCTCGACATCGTGGTTCATCCGATGAAATCATCGAGGAGCATGTGGGAGGCAACATGGGTATCCAGATCCCGCTGTTGGTTATTACCCGAGAGCCGTCTCGGTCATGTCTGCATGTCTCCCGAACCCGTAGGGTCTACACACTTAAGGTTCGGTGACGCTAGGGTTGTATGAATATGAGTATGCAGCAAACCGAATGTTGTTCAGAGTCCCGGATGAGATCCCGGACGTCACGAGGAGTTCCGGAATGGTCCGGAGGTAAAGATTTATATATGGGAAGTCTTATTTTGGTCGCCGGAAAAGTTTCACGCGTTATCGGTATTGTACCGGGAGTGCCGAAAGGGGTCCGGGGGTCCAGGGGTCCACCTGCCCCGGGGGGGCCACATGGGCTGTAGGGGGTGCGCCTTGGCCTATATGGGCCCAGGGCACCAGCCCCAAGAGGCCCATGCACCTAGAGATAAGAGAGAAGGGAGAGTCCTAAAGGGGGAAGGCACCTCCGAGGTGCCTTGGGGAGGATGGACTTGTTGGAAATATGCCCTAGAGGCAATAATAAATTGGTTATTATTATATTTCCTTGTTCATGATAATCGTTTATTATCCATGCTATAATTGTATTGATAGGAAACTCAGATACATGTGTGGATACATAGACAACACCATGTCCCTAGTAAGCCTCTAATTGACTAGCTCGTTGGTCAACAGATGGTTACGGTTTCCTGACCATGGACATTGGATGTCGTTGATAACGGGATCACATCATTTGGAGAATGATGTGGTGGACAAGACCCAATCCTAAGCCTAGCACAAAGATCGTGTAGTTCGTATGCTAAAGCTTTTCTAATGTCAAGTATCTTTTCCTTAGACCATGAGATTGTGCAACTCCCGGATACCGTAGGAATGCTTTGGGTGTACCAAACGTCACAACGTAACTGGGTGGCTGTAAAGGTGCACTATAGGTATCTCCGAAAGTGTCTGTTGGGTTGGCACGAATCGAGACTGGGATTTGTCACTCTGTGTAAACGGAGAGGTATCTCTGGGCCCACTCGGTAGGACATCATCATAATGTGCACAATGTGACCAAGAGGTTGATCACGGGATGATGTGTTACGGAACGAGTAAAGAGACTTGCCGGTAACGATATTGAACAAGATATCGGTATACCGACGATCGAATCTTGGGCAAGTACAATACTGTTAGACAAAGGGAATTGTATACGGGATCGATTGAGTCCTTGACATCGTGGTTCATCCGATGAGATCATCGTGGAACATGTGGGAGCCAACATGGGTATCCAGATCCCGCTGTTGGTTATTGACCGGAGAACGTCTCGGTCATGTCTGCATGGTTCCCGAACCCGTAGGGTCTACACACTTAAGGTTCAATGACGCTAGGGTTATAGGGAATAGATATACGTGGTTACCGAATGTTGTTCGGAGTCCCGAATGAGATCTCGGACATCACGAGGAGTTCCAGCATGGTCCGGAGGTAAAGATTTATATATGGGAAGTCCTATTTTGGCCACCGGAAAATGTTTGGGATTTTTCGGTATTGTACCGGGAAGGTTCTAGAAGGTTCCGGAGTGGGGCCCACCTGCATGGGGGGACCCACATGAACGTGGGTAGTGGGGGCAGGGCCCCACACCCCTGGTCAAGGTGCACCAAGATCCCCCCTTAGAAGGAATAAGATCATATTCGGAAGGGATAAGATCAAGATCCCTAAAAAGGGGGGATAACAATCGGTGGGGAAATGAAAGGATGGGATTTTTTTCCTCCCACCTTTGCCAACGCCCCAATGGACTTGGAGGGCAAGAAATAATCCCCCTCCACCCCTATATATAGTGGGGAGGCGCATGGGAGCTGCACCCTTGCCCCTGGCGCAGCCCTCCCCCTCTCCCAAGTCCTTCTCCTCTCCCGCGGTGCTTGGCGAAGCCTGCAGGATTGCCACGCTCCTCCATCACCACCACACCGTCGTGCTACTGCTGGATGGAGTCTTCCCCAACCTCTCCCTCTCTCCTTGCTGGATCAAGGCATGGGAGACGTCACCGGGCTGTACGTGTGTTGAACGCGGAGGTGCCGTCCGTTCGGCACTAGGATCTCCGGTGATTTGGATCACGACGAGTACGACTCCTTCAACCCCGTTCTTGAACGCTTCCGCTTAGCGATCTACAAGGGTATGTAGATGCACTCTCCTTCCCCTCGTTGCTAGTTTCTCCGTAGATAGATCTTGGTGACACGTAGGAAAATTTTGAATTTCCGCTACGTTCCCCAACAGGACTCCTCCCCCCCCCTTGGCCGCACCCCTTCCTTGGAGGAAGGGGCAAGGCTGCGCCCTCCCCCTCTCTCTTGCACCTATATAAAGGGAGGGGAGGGAGGGGCAACCGCACCATAAGCCCTGGCGCCTCCCTCCTCCCTGCAACACCTCCTCCTCCTCCCGTAGTTGCTTAGCGAAGCCCTGCCGGAGTTCTGCAGGATCCACCATCACGCCGTCGTGCTGCTGGATCATCATCAACCTCTCCTTCCCCCTTGCTGGATCAATAAGGAGGAGACGTCATCCGGTCCGTACGTGTGTTGAACGCGGAGGTGATGTCCGTTCAGCACTAGGTCATCGGTGATCTGAATCACGGCGAGTACGACTCCATCATCCCCGTTCCATTGAACGCTTCCGCACGCGATCTACAATTGGTATGTAGATGCAATCACTCTCCCATGACTCGTTGCTAGATGAACTCATAGATGGATCTTGGTGAAACCGTAGGAAAATTTTTAATTTTCTGCAACGTTCCCCAACAGTGGCATCCTGAGCTAGGTCTATGCATAGTTCTCTATTGCACGAGTAGAACACAATTTCGTTGTGGGCGTAGATCTTGTCAACTTGCTTGCCGCTACTAGTCTTTTCTTGCTTCAACGGTATTGTGGGATGAAGCGGCCCGGACCGACCTTACACGTACGCTTACGCGAGACAGGTTCCACCGACTGACATGCACTAGTTGCATAAGGTGGCTAGCGGGTGTCTGTCTCTCCTACTTTAGTTGGAGCGAATTAGATGAAAAGGGTCCTTATGAAGGGTAAATAGAAGTTGACAAAATCAC
Source organism: Aegilops longissima (assembly GCA_021605205.1). NCBI lineage: Eukaryota > Viridiplantae > Streptophyta > Magnoliopsida > Poales > Poaceae > Aegilops > Aegilops longissima. The sequence continues at coordinate 563,850,935 of CM038680.1, forward strand.
GTTGTGGTTATTCGTAGGTAAGAAAACGTTCTTGCTAGAACCCAATTGCAGCCACGTAAAAGATGCAACAACAATTAGAGGACGTCTAACTTGTTTTTGCAGCAATTGTCGTGTGATGTGATATGGCCAGAAGTTGTGATGAATGATGAATGATATATTGTGATGTATGAGATCATGTTCTTGTAACAGGAATCACGACTTGCATGTCGATGAGTATGACAACCGGCAGGAGCCATAGGAGTTGTCTTAATTATTGTATGACCTGCGAGTCATTGATTCAACGCCATGTAAATTACTTTACTTTATTGCTAAATGTGTTAGCCATAGTAGTAGAAGTAATAGTTGGCGAGCAACTTCATGGAGACACGATGATGGAGATCATGGTGTCATGCCGGTGACAAGATGATCATGGAGCCCCGAAGATGAAGATCAAAGGAGCTATATGATATTGGCCATATCATGTCACTACTTTATATAATTGCATGTGATGTTTATTATGTTTTATGCATCTTGTTTACTTAGAACGACAGTAGTAAATAAGATGATCCCTTATAATAATTTCAAGAAAGTGTTCTCCCTAACTGTGCACCGTTGCTAAAGTTCGTCGTTTCGAAGCACCACGTGATGATCGGGTGTGATAGATCCTTACGTTCACATACAACGGGTGTAAAACAGTTTTACACATGCAATACATTTAGGTTAACTTGACGAGCGTAGCATGTACAGACATGGCCTCGGAACACAAGAGACCGAAAGGTCGAACATGAGTCGTATGGAAGATACGATCAACATGGAGATGTTCACCGACAATGACTAGTCCGTCTCACGTGATGATCGGACACGGCCTAGTCGACTTGGATCATGTAACACTTAGATGACTAGAGGGATGTCAAATCTGGGTGGGAGTTCATTAAACAATTTTATTAGATGAACTTAATTATCAATGAACTTAGTCTAAAGTCTTTGCAAAATATGTCTTGTAGATCAAATGGCCAATGCTCATGTCACCATGAACTTCAACGCGTTCCTAGAGAAAACCAAGCTGAAAGACGATGGCAGCAACTATTCGGACTGGGTCCGGAACCTGAGGATCATCCTCATAGCAGCCAAGAAACAATATGTCCTAGAAGCACCGCTAGATGATGCACCATCCTGCAGAACCAAGACATTATGAATGCTTGGCAGTCTCGTGCTGATGATTACTCCCTCGTTCAGTGCGGCATGCTTTACAGCTTAGAACCGGGGCTCCAAAAGCGTTTTGAGCAACACGGAGCATATGAGATGTTCGAGGAGCTGAAAATGGTTTTCCAAGCTCATGCCCGGTCGAGATATGAAGTCTCCGACAAGTTCTATAGTTGTAAGATGGAGGAAAACAGTTCACGGTGAGCACATACTCAAAATGTCTGGGTTGCACAACCGCTTTGTCCCAGATGGACATTAACCTCCCGGACGAGGCGGTCATTGACAGAATCCTTGATCGCTCCCACCAAGCTACAAGAGCTTTGTGATGAACTACAATATGGAGGGGATGGTGAAAACTATTCCTAAAGTATTTTCAATGCTGAAGTCAGCAGAGGTAGAAATCAAGAAGGAGCATCAAGTGTTGATGGTCAATAAAACCACTAAGTTCAAGAAGGGCAAGGAAAGAAGAACTTCAAGAAGGACGGCAAGGATGTTGCGCGCTTGGGAAGGAGTTGCCGGAAGAAGTCAAAGAATGGACCCAAGCACGAGACGAGTGCTTTTATTGCAAAGGAAGGGTCATCGAAGCGGAACTGCCCCAAGTACTTAGCAGACAAGAAGGCCGGCAACACTAAAGGTATATTTGATATACATGTAATTGATGTGTACCTTACCAAGACTCGTAGTAACTCCCGGTATTTCATACCGGTGCCGTTGCTCATATATGTAACTCACAGCAGGAGCTGCGGAATAAACAGAGACTGGCGAAGGACGAGGTGACGATGCGCGTCGGGAATGGTTCCAAGGTCGATGTGATCGCCGTCGGCACGCTACCTCTACATTTACCTACGGGATTAGTTTTGAACCTCAATAATTGTTATTTAGTGCCAAGTTTGAGCATGAACATTGTATCAGGATCTCGTTTAATACGAGATGGCTACTCATTTAAATCCGAGAATAATGGTTGTTATATTTATATGAGAGAAATGTTCTATGGTCATGCTCCGATGGTCAATGGTTTATTCTTAATGAATCTCGAACGTAATGTTACACATGTTCATAGTGTGAATACCAAAAGATGTAAAGTTGATAACGATAGTCCCACATACTTGTGGCACTGCCGCCTTGGTCACATTGGTGTCAAGCGCATGAAGAAGCTCCATGCTGATGGACTTTTAGAGTCTCTCGATTATGAATCATTTGACACATGCGAACCATGCCTCATGGGAAAGATGACCAAGACTCCGTTCTCCGGAACAATGGAGCGAGCAACCAACTTATTGGAAATCATACATACCGATGTGTGCGGTCCAATGAGTGTTGAGGCTCGCGGAGGATATCGTTATGTTCTCACTCTCACTGATGACTTGAGTAGATATGGGTATGTCTACTTGATGAAACACAAGTCTGAGACCTTTGAAAAGTTCAAGGAATTTCAGAATGAAGTAGAGAATCAACGTGACCGAAAGATAAAATTCTTGCGATCAAATCGTGGAGGAGAATATTTAAGTCACGAATTTAGTACACACTTAAGGAAATGTGGAATCGTTTCACAACTCACGCCCCTGGAACACCTCAGCGTAACGGTGTGTCCGAACGTCGTAATCGCACTCTATTGGATATGGTGCGATCTATGATGTCTCTTACCGATTTACCGCTATCATTTTGGGGAAACGCTCTAGAGACAGCTACATTCACTTTAAATAGGGCACCGTCTAAATCCGTTGAGACGACACCGTATGAATTATGGTTTGGGAAGAAACCTAAGCTGTCGTTTCTAAAAGTATGGGGGTGCGATGCTTATGTCAAGAAACTTCAACCTGAAAAGCTCGAACCCAAGTCGGAAAAATGCGTCTTCATAGGATACCCTAAGGAAACCATTGGGTATACCTTCTACCTTAGATCCAAAGGCAAGATCTTTGTTGCCAAGAACGGATCCTTTCTGGAAAAAGAGTTTCTCTCGAAAGGAGTAAGTGGGAGGAAAGTAGAACTCGATGAAGTACTACCTCTTGAACCGGAAAGTAGTGCAGATCAGGAAAATGTTCTTGTGGTGCCTGCACCGACTGGAGAGGAAATTAATGATGATGATCAAGGTACTTCGGATCAAGTTGCTACTGAACTTCGTAGGTCCACTAGGACACGTTCCGCACCAGAGTGGTACGGCAACCCTGTCCTGGAAATCATGTTGATAGACAACGGTGAACCTTCGAACTATGAAGAAGCGATGGCGGGCCCAGATTCCAACAAATGGCTTGAAGCCATGCAATCCGAGATAGGATCCATGTATGAAAACAAAGTATGGACTTTGACAGACTTGCCCGATGATCGGCGAGCGATAGAAAACAAATGGATCTTTAAGAAGAAGACGGACGTGGATGGTAATGTTACCATCTATAAAGCTCGACTTGTCGCTAAGGGTTATCGACAAGTTCAAGGGATTGACTACGATGAGACTTTCTCTCCCGTAGCGAAGCTTAAGTCCGTCCGAATCATGTTAGCAATTGCCGCATACTATGATTATGAGATATGGAAGATGGACGTCAAAACAGCGTTCCTTAACGGTTATCTTAAGGAAGAGCTGTATATGATGCAGCCGGAAGGTTTGTTGATCCTAAGAATGCTAACAAGGTATGCAAGCTCCAGCGGTCCATTTATGGGCTGGTGCAAGCATCTCGGAGTTGGAACATTCGTTTTGATGAGATGATCAAAGCGTTTGGGTTTATGCAGACTTATGGAGAAGCCTGCGTTTACAAGAAAGTGAGTGGGAGCTCTGTAGCATTTCTCATATTATATGTAGATGACATACTTTTGATGGGAAATGATATAGAACTTTTGGACAGCATTAAGGCCTACTTGAATAAGAGTTTTTCAATGAAGGACCTTGGAGAAGCTGCTTACATATTAGGCATCAAAATCTATAGGGATAGATCGAGACGCCTCATAGGTCTTTCACAAAGCACATACCTTGATAAGATTTTGAAGAAGTTCAAAATGGATCAGTCCAAGAAAGGGTTCTTGCCTGTTTTGCAAGGTGTGAAATTGAGCTCAGCTCAATGCCCGACCACGGCAAAAGATAAAGAAGAGATGAGTGTCATCCCCTATGCCTCAGCCATAGGATCTATTATGTATGCCATGTTGTGTACCGGACTGATGTAAACCTTGCCGTAAGTTTGGTAGGAAGGTACCAAAGTAATCCCGACAAGGAACACCGGACAGCGGTCAAGAATATCCTGAAGTACTGAAAAGGACAAAGGACATGTTTCTCGTTTATGGAGGTGACGAAGAGCTCGTCAGAAGGGTTACGCCGACGCTTAGCTTCGACACAGATCTGGATGACTCAAAGTCACAAACCGGATACATGTATATGTTGAATGGTGGAGCAGTAAGCTGGTGCAGCTGCAAGCAGAGCGTCGTGGCGGGATCTACATGTGAAGCGGAGTACATGGCAGCCTCGGAGGCAGCACATGAAGCAATTTGGGTGAAGGAGTTCATCACCGACCTAGGAGTCATACCCAATGCGTCGGAGCCGATCAAACTCTTCTGTGACAACACTGGAGCTATTGCACTTGCCAAGGAGCCCAGGTTTCACAAGAAGACCAGGCACATCAAGCGTCGCTTCAACTCCATTCGTGAAAATGTTCAAGATGGGGACATAGAAATTTGCAAAGTGCATACGGATTTGAATATCGTAGATCCGTTGACTAAACCTCTTCCGCGAGCAAAACATGATCAACGCCAGAACTCTATGGGTGTGCGATTCATCACAATGTAACTAGATTATTGACTCTAGTGCAAGTGGGAGACTGTTAGAAATATGCCCTAGAGGCAATAATAAAAGTATTATTATTACATTTCCTTGTTCATGATAATTGTCTTTTATTCATGCTATAATTGTATTATCCGGAAATCATAATACGCGTGTGAATACATAGACCACAATATGTCCCTAGTGAGCCTCTAGTTGACTAGCTCGTTGATCAACAGATAGTCATGGTTTCCATACTATGGATATTGGATGTCATTGATAATGGGATCACATCATTAGGAGAATGATGTGATGGACAAGACCCAATCCTAAGCATAGCACAAGATCGTGTAGTTCGTTTTGCTAGAGCTTTTCCAATGTCAAGTATTTCTTCCTTAGACCATGAGATCATGCAACTCCCGAATACTGTAGGAGTGCTTTGGGTGTACCAAACGTCACAGCGTAACTGGGTGACTATAAAGGTGCATTACAGGTATCTCCGAAAGTGTCTGTTGGGTTGACACGGATCGAGACTGGGATTTGTCACTCCGTATGACGGAGAGGTATCACTGGGCCCACTCGGTAGTGCGTCATGAGCTCAAAGTGACCAAGTGTTTGGTCACGGGATCATGCATTACGGTACGAGTAAAGTGACTTGCCGGTAACGAGATTGAACGAGGTATTGGGATACCGACGATCGAATCTCGGGCAAGTAAAATACCGATTGACAAAGGGAATTGCATACGGGGTTGTTTGAATCCTCGACATCGTGGTTCATCCGATGAAATCATCGAGGAGCATGTGGGAGCCAACATGGGTATCCAGATCCGCTGTTGGTTATTGCCCGAGAGCCGTCTCGGTCATGTCGCAGATGTCTCCCGAACCCGTAGGGTCTACACTTAAGGTTCGGTGACGCTAGGGTTGTATGAATATGAGTATGCAGCAAACCGAATGTTGTTCGGTGTCCGGATGAGATCCCGGACGTCACGAGGAGTTCGGAATGGTCCGGAGGTAAAGATTTATATATGGAAGTCTTACTTTGGTCGCGAAAAAGTTTCGCGTTATCGGTATTGTACCGGAGTGCCGAAGGGGTCCGGGGTCCACCAGGGGTCCACCTGCCCGAGGGGCACATGGGCTGTAGGGGGTGCGCCTTGGCCTATATGGGCCAAGGGCACCAGCCCCAAGAGGCCCATGCGCCTAGAGATAAGAGAGAAGGGAGAGTCCTAAAGGGGGAAGGCACCTCCGAGGTGCCTTGGGGAGGATGGACTCCTCCCCCCCCTTGGTCGCACCCCTTCCTTGGAGGAAGGGGCAAGGCTGAGCCCTCCCCCTCTCTCTTGCACCTATATAAAGGGAGGGGAGGGAGGGGCAGCCGCACCATAAGCCCTGGCGCCTCCCTCCTCCCTGCAACACCTCCTCCTCCTCCTCCCGTAGTCGCTTAGCGAAGCCCTACCGGAGTTCTGCTGCATCCACCATCACGCCGTCGTGCTGCTGGATCATCATCAACCTCTCCTTCCCCCTTGCTGGATCAAGAAGGAGGAGACGTCATCCTCTCCGTACATGTGTTGAACGCGGAGGTGCTGTCCGTTCAGCACTAGGTCATCGGTGATCTGAATCACGGCGAGTACGACTCCATCATCCCCGTTCCATTGAACGCTTCCGCACACGGTCTACAAGTGGTATGTAGATGCAATCACTCTCCCATGACTCGTTGCTAGATGAAATCATAGATGTATCTTGGTGAAACCGTAGGAAATTTTTTAATTTTCTTTAACATTCCCCAGCACATGCATCTAGTGTATTAAGTTCATGCAAAAACGGGGTAATGCAATAAGAACGATGACGTGATGTAGACAAGGTCTTTTTATGTAGAAATAGACCCCATCTTGTTATCCTTTATAGCAACGATACGTACGTGTCGGTTCCCTTCCGGTCACTAGGATCAAGCACCGTAAGATCGAACCCATCACAAAGCACCTCTTCCCATTGCAAGATAAATCGATCAAGTTGGCCAAACAAAACCCAAATATCGGAGAAGAAATACGAGGCTATAATCAATCATGTATATAAGAGATCAAAGAAGACTCAAATAACTTTCATGGATAAAAAGATAGATCTGATCATAAACTCAAAGTTCATTGGATCCCAACAAACAAACCACAAAAAGAGTTACATCATATGGATCTCCAGAGACCGTTGTATTGAGATCAAAAGAGAGAGAGGAAGCCATCTAGCTACTAACTACGGACCCGTAGGTCTACAAAGAACTACTCACGCATCATCGGAAATGGACATGATGCACCCCTCCGAGATGGTGTCTAGATTGGATTTGGTGGTTCTTGAAATTGAGGCGGCTAGAATTGATTTTCGTTGACTCCCCAAGGGTTTCTGGAATATTGGGGTATTTATAGAGTAAAGAGGCGGTCCGGGGGGCACCCGAGGTGGGCACGACCCACCAGGGTGCGCATGGGCCTCCAAGCACGCCCTGGTGGGTTGTGCTCCCCTCGGAGCAGCCCCGAGGCGCTTCTTCGGCCTAGTGGATGTCTTCTGGTCCAAAAAAATCCACAAAAAGTTTCACTGCGTTTGGACTCCATTTGGTATTGATTTCCTGCGTTGTAAAAAATATGCAAAAAACAGCAACTGACACTTGGCACTATGTCAATAGGTTAGTACCAAAAAATGAGTAAAATGACTATAAAATTATTATAAAACATCCAAGAATGATAACATTACAACATGGAACAATAAAACATTATAGATACGTTGGAGGCGTATCAGCATCCCCAAGCTTAATTCTTGCTCGTCCTCGAGTAGGTCAATGATGAAAACAGAATTTTTGATGTGGAATGCTGCCTAACATGTCATCTTATATTTTTTTCCTTTATAGCCTGGACATTTGGACTTTTATATTGTTCAAAGCAATAGTCTAGTTTTGACATGAGACTTAAATACTCAAGCATATCAACAAGCAACCATGTCTTTCATAATATCAACACTAAAATAATTTATCCCTAGCCCATCATGCTCTATCGTTGATGCATTCATGAAACACACTCACATATTAGCTACACCCAATGCTCAAGTATGATCATAGTGCCCCCTAGTTTGTGCTTTATAAGAGAAGATGGAGACTCAAATTAAAAATAAAAATTGCATAAAGTAAAAGAAAGGCCCTTCGCGGAGGGAAGTAAGGATTTGTAGAGGTGCCTGAGCTCAAATCGAAAATTGAGAGATAAAAACATTTTTAGGGGCATACTTTTCCCACCAACGAAAACGACTTAGAGCTCCCAACACTTTCCATGCTAGATATATCATAGGCGGTTACCAAACAGAAAATAAAGTTTATTCCTTTTTCAACCATACTTTCACTTTCCATGGCTACCCGTATCCACGGGTGCCCTCCATACCAACACTTGCCAAGGAATTTATTATTTGACAACATAAAGTAAATTCATTTTTTCATTTCGTGACTGGGCATCCCTAATACCTTTGCCCTACTCTCGTGCAATGACAAGTGAATAAACACTCATCGTGAGAATTACACATCTAGCATGGAAAATATTAGCCACCCCTCGCCGCCTTGTTAGTGGTATGAGCACACAAAAGAGAAATTTATTTTGAAAATTAGAGATGGCACATACAAATTTGCTTAGAACGGCAAAAGAATACCGCATATAGGTAGGTCTAGTGGACTCATGTGGCAAAGCTGGTTTAAAGAATTTTGGATGCACAAGTAGTGATTAGACTTAGTGCAAAATGAAGGCTAGCAAAAGATTGAGAAGCGACCAACCAAGAAACGAATAATCTCATAAGCGAGCACTGAGCATAATTAACACTGAATAATGCACCACAAGTAGGATGTAATTTCATTGCACAAATATTGACTTTCGTGCTTGCGTAGGGAATCACAAACCTTAACACCAATATTCTTACTAATGCACAATTACTCATCAACATGACTCACTTATCACATCATCATATCTCAAAACTATTACTAATAATCAAGTTTATTTTGTCTAATGATCTTCATGAAAGTTTTTATTATATCGCTCTTGGATATTGATCACTTTGGAACTAATTTTCATGTCTTGCATTTGATAAGCTCAAACAAATATAATTGAAGACCATGAGCATAATATTTCTTTCTCTCAAATTAATTTAACTGAAGCAAGAGAGAATTTCTTGAAATTTTACTAACTCTCAAACAAATCTAAGTGAAGCAAGAGAGCATTTCTTCTAAAATACTAAAGCACACCATGCTAAAAAAGATATAAGTGAAGCACTAGAGCAGCTCATAAAAATTTATGTGAAGCATAGAGAGCAATTCTAACAAGTCATGGCATAATTTTGGCTCTCTCAAATAGGTGTGTCCAGCAAAGATTCATGACTTAAAATAAAAAGCAACACAAGCAAAGGCTCCTATCAGACAAGACGCTCCAAGCAAAACTCAGAGTATGTGACGAATAAAAATATAGCTTTGAGTAAAATACCGATGGTCGTTAGAAGAAAGAGGGGATGCCACTCAGGTCATCCCCAAGCTTAGTTGCTTAATGATCTTTGGATAATAGCTTGGGATGTCATGGGCATCCCCAAGCTTAGTCTTTTCTTACTCCTTATTCCTTCATCCATCGTAACATTGCCCGAAACTTGAAAACTTCAATCACACAAAACTCAACAAAATCTTCGTGAGGTCCGTTAGTATAACAAAACAAATCACTACTATAAGTACTGTAGCAAACCCATTCATATTTTATTTTTGCATTGTATCTACTGTATTCCAACTTTTCTATGGCAAAAACTCATCAAAGAAAACCATAGAATCATCGAAACAAGCACACAACAAAAAGAAAACAGAATATGTCAAAAACAGAATAGTCTTTAGTAATCTGCATAGTTCATATACTTCTGTAACTCCAAAAATCCGAAAAAATTAGGGCGACCTAAGAAATTTGTATATGAATCTACCGTAAAAAAATCAAAATTATTCGTCGCTTCTGTGATTTTAAAAAATTGAAACTCTGGATACAGAAGTTCCTGTTTTTCAGCAAGATTAAACAACTATCACCCAACAAGATCCTAAAGGCTTTGCTTGGCACAAACACTAACTAAAACACAAAAAACACACTCATAACAGTAGCATAATTGTGAAAACACTCAAGAACATAAAGCAAAAGCCAAAAATAAATTTTATTCATTGGGTTGCCTCCCAACAAGCGCTATTGTTTCACGCCGATAGCTAGGCATAAAGCAAGGATCTAAGTTTTGTCATCTTTGTTTCTAAATCCGTAAGATGCCCTCATGATTGATTCATATGGAGGCCTAATTCTTATTCTAGGGAAGTGTTCCATACCCTTCCTCAAAGGAAATTGGAAATTAATATTGCCTTCTTTCATATCAATCACAGCACCGATAGTGCGTAAAAACGGTCTACCAAGAATAGTTGGACAGGATGGATTGCCGTCAATGTCAAGAACAATAAAATCTATGGGCACATAATTCAAATTTTCAAGAATAAGAACATCATTAATTCTTCCCATAGTCTTTTTAATAGTAGAATCTACCAAGTGCAAATTTAAAGAACAATCTTCAATATCGGTAAGACCAAGCACATCACATAGACATTTCGGAATTGTAGAAACACTAGCACCCAAGTCACATAAAGCAAAACACTAATAATTTTTAATCTTGAATTTGATAGTAGGTTCGCACTCATCATGTAATTTTCTATTAATTGAAACTTCTAATTCCAACTTTTCTTCTAAAGCTTTCATCATACCATCAACAATATGTTTAGTAAAAGCTTTATTTTGTTCATAAGAATGGGGTGAATTTATCATGGATTGCAACAAAGAAATACAATAAATCAAAGAGAAACTATCATAATTAAAGTCTTTGTAATCCACAAGAGTGGTCATATCACTAGTTAAAGTTTTGACCTCTTCAAACCCACTTTTGTCAATTTTCTCAACAAGATTTTCACTCCCCAAAATATTGGGACGCCTTCTAACTAAAGTTGACTCTTCTTTAGTTCCTTTTTCATCAATCTTAATTTTACTAAACAAGGAATCAATAGAAGAAACACCAATCATTTTAAGATCTTCATCACTTTTACGAAAGCAATTACTAGAAAACGCTTTTTCTAAAAATTCTCTTTTAGCTCTAAGCATAGCGGTTCTTTTTTTAATTTCATACATAGAAACATAAAGAGCTTTAATTGATTACTCAACTTTAGGAACAAAATTTTCATCTTGAGATTTTGTACATCATGAGAAATTCTATCAACAATCCTAAACAAATCATCAATCTTATTCAACTTTTCTTCCATTGTAGTGTTGAAATGTTTTTGAGTGTTGATAAATTATTTAACATTATTCTCCAGATCAGAGATGTTCCTATTATTATTGTAAGAAGGATTACCATAACTATTAGAGGAATTACTAGGAAAAGACCTAGGATTAAAATTACCTCTATAAGCATTCTTTTAAAATTGTTTTGCAAAATAAAATTCACATCTATGGCATCACTATTTTACTCAATCAAAGTAGACAAAGGCACATCATTAAAATCAATAGGAGCACTTTACTAGCAACCAATTTCATAAGTGCGTCAACTTTTTCACTCGAAGAAGAAATTTCTTCAACCGAATTAACTTTTTTACTAGTAGGCGCTCTTTCGGTATGCCATTTTGAATAATTTGCCATAATATTATCAAGCAATTTGGTGGCTTCATCCAAAGTAATTTCCATAAAAGTACCACCCGCGGCGGAATCTAAAAGATTACGAGAGACAAAATTCAACCCCGCATAAAATTTTTGTATGATTATCCAAAGATTTAACAGATGAGTTGGGCAATTCCTCAGCATCATTTTTATCATTTCCCAAGATTGTGCAACATGCCCATGTTCAAGTTGCTTGAAATTCATAATCTAGTTTCTAAGGGAAATAATTTTTGTGGGTGGAAAATACTTAGTGATAAAAGCATCTTTGCACTTATTCCAAGAATGGAAACTATTGCGAGGCAACGAAGAAAACCAATTTTTTGTATGATCTTGCAAAGAAAACGGAAATAATTTCAACTTCGCAACATCATTGTTCACAACTTTTTTCTTTTGCATATCGCATAATTCCACGAATGTGTTAAGATGGGGACACGACATCCTCATTAGGAGTACCGGAAAATTGATCTTTCATAACAAGATTCAGCAAAGCGGTATTAATATCACAAGACTCCGCACTAGTGAAGGGAGGAGCAATCAAAGTGCCAATAAAATCATTATCGTTGGTATTTGAGAAATCACACAACTTGGTGTTTTCTTGAGTCACGGTGATTACGCAACAAGATTGCACTCAAAAAACATATCCAGCAAGAAAACAACAAACAAAAAAGAGGATGAATAAAACGGGAAATTTTTGTGAAGTGGGGGAGAGGAAAACGAGAGGCAATTGGCAAATAATTAAAATTGCGAGGAGATGAGATTTGTGGTTAGTAACCTGGTATATGTTGATGATGTCTCCCCGGCAACGGCTCCAGAAATTCCTTTTGATGTCTGCTAGACTACGTCGGTATTTCCCCTAAGAGGAAGGGATGCTGCAGCACAGCGACGGTAGGTATTTCCCTCAGTGATGAGACCAAGGTTATCAAACCAGTAAGAGAACCAAGCAACAATACGTAAACAACACTTGCACACAAATAACAAATAATCGCAACCCGACGTGTTAAAGAAGTTGTCAATCCCTTTCGGGTAACGGCGCCAGAAATTGGCGAGTTGACGGGAGAAAGTTGTAATAGATTGATAGATCGGACGCAAAATAAAATAAAGTGCAGCAATGTATTTTTGTATTTTTGGTTTAATAGATCTGAAAATAAAAGCAAAGGAAAATTGATCGCAAAGGCAAATATATTAAAGAAGAGACCCGGGGGCCGTAGATTTCACTAGTGGCTTCTCTCGAGAAAAATAGAAACCGGTGGGTGATCAAATTACTGTTGGGCAATTGATAGAACTTCAAATAATCATGACGATATCCAGGCAATGATCATTATATAGTCATCACGTCCAAGATTAGTAGACCGACTCCTGCCTGCATCTACTACTATTACTCCACACATCGACCGCTATCCAACATGCATCTAGTGTATTAAGTTCATGTAAAAAGGGAGTAATGCAATAAGAACGATGACATGCTGTTGACAATATCTATTTATGTAGAAATAGACCCATCTTGTTATCCTTAATAGCAACGATACATATGTGTCAGTTCCCTTTCGTTCACTGGGATCAAGCACCGTAAGATCGAACCCATCACAAAGCACCTCTTCCCATTGCAAGGTAAATAGATCAAGTTGGCCAAACGAAACTCAAATATCGGAGAAGAAATACGAGGCTATAATCAATCATGTATATAAGAGATCAAAGAACACTCAAATAACTTTCATAGATAAAAAGATAGAACTGATCATAAACTCAAAGTTCATCGGATCCCAACAAACACACCGCAAAAAGAGTTACATCATATGGATCTCGAAGAGACCATGGTATTGAAGATCAAAAGGGAGAGAGGAAGTCATCTAGCTACTAACTACAGACCCATAGGTCTACAATGAACTACTCACGCATCATCGGAGAGGCACCAATGGACATGATCCACCCCTCCGAGGTTGTGTCTAGATTGGATCTGGTGGTTCTGGAACTTGCGGCGGCTGGAATTGATTTTCGTCAACTCCCCTAGGATTTCTGGAATATTGGGGTATTTATAGATTAAAGAGGCGGTCCGGAGGGCACCCGAGGTGGGCACAACCCACCAGGGCAGGCCTGGGCCTCCAGGCGCGCCCTGGTGGGTTGTGCTCCCCTCGGAGCAGCCCCCAGGTGCTTCTTCGGCCCACTGGATGTCTTCTGGTCCAAAAAAAATCCACAAAAGGTTTCCTGCGATGTAAAAAACATGCAAAAACAACAACTGGCACTTGGCACTCACTAGTAGAAAAAGGGGCTTTCGTCCAGGGCAGTTTAGCCCATTAGTCCCGGTTCAATCCAGAACCGGGACCAATGGAGCTATTTGCCCGGTTAAATGAGCCCAGGGGGCCGGCCGGGCCACGTGGGCCATTGGTCCCGGTTCGTCCGGACCTTTTGGTCCCGGTTGGTGGGACGAACCAGGACCAATGGTCCTGGCTCCTGGCCCACCACTATTGGTCCCGGTTCGTGGCATGAACCGGGACCAAAGGCTTCCCTTTAGTCCCGGCTCATGCCACGAACCGGGACCAATAGTGCTGCCTATATATACCACTGCTTGCAGCGAGCACTCCATTGCTCTGTTTTTCTCTTGCCGGGCGAGGGGGGCATTGTGGTGCTCTAGCTCACCTCCTATGCACATGAGGTGTTTGATGAAATGCCCGAGCCACACTACTTAAGCTTTCTCCTCTCCAAGCTCGACCTCCAACCTCCATTTTCCTCAATATTTGTCTAGGTTTAGCGGTCCGTCACGCCCCGTCCCCGTGTTCATCGCCGTCGATCACCCGCGCCGATCTCATCGCCAGCACCACCGTGGTGAGCCTCTTGTTCTTATCTTCTTTCTGAAAGGAAAAATATTCTTACTTGTATTATTTTCTTACTTTTATTATTGCATCTTATATAGTGCGATGGTTTTGGTATCCGGCCCCGTCGGCCCTCGTCCTGTCTATGATTCGGATGTGGTATATATTATCTTTTCATAACTATTGGTTCATTTATTGTTTATGAAAATTATGCCGACCAATGTGACATAGATTTTATTTATCTAGGAGGTTGTTGAACCAGAAATTCCAACCGACCCTATTGTCGAGAGGTTAGATTTAGTTGAAGAAGAAAACAATTTCTTGAAGGAAAAATAAAAAACTTGAGGAGGAGAAGATGATATTGGAGTTGCATGTTGCGGATGTAAATCGATGATCACAAGATCAAGATGGATGCAATGCGCTTGAAGATGAGAAAGATTAGAAAATATGCCATTCATACCGAGGCTTGGTATCATTATGTCGTTGGATCAGTTGTTACCTTGGTTGCGATTATGATCGATTTGTTTTCACATTGAAATGTTTTACATAGTTTCAATGTATGGTTTAATTAATTTAGATGCTCTGCAGAGCTTTATGTTGTTAGATGAGAACTATGTATGTACTTTGGTTTTATGTGATGATGAACTTCTATTAATTTGGTCACTTAATTATCTATTAATGATGTTCTGTAATGATTTTGACACACTTAATTATATATAATGCACGCAGATGAACGGCAATGGATGTACGGTGGTGAGACACACCTCCGAGTACATTAAGGCGTGCATGCTTTTCTCGAAGTGGCTGAGGCAAACAAGCAGAATTGTTTTATGTGTTGTCCATGCCCTATATGTGGGAATCGAAGTCTTACTCGACAGGAAAATCCTTCACACCCACCTGCTTTACAAGGGTTTCATGCCACACTATAATGTTTGGACGAGGCACGGAGAAATAGGGGTTATGATGGAAGGCGGCGAGGAAGAAGAGTACGATGACAACTATGTGCCCCCTGAATACGGTGATGCTCTGAACATCAAGATGCACCGGACAATGTGCACGATGGTGTTGCAACGGGCGAAGCTCTTGAAGATCAAGAGGAACAGACGATGTGCCCCATGATGATGATCTCCGTCGGGTCATTGTCGATGCAAGGACACAATGCGAAAGTCAAAGGAGAAGCTGAAGTTCGATCGCATGTTAGAGGCTCACAAAAAGGGTTGTACCCCAATTGCGAAGATGGCAACACAAAGCTCGGTGCCGTACTCGAATTTCTGCGATTGGAAGGCAGAGAATGCTGTGCTCGATAAAGGATTTGAGAAGCTCACGAAAATAATGAAGAAGAAGCTTCCAAAGGATAACGAATTGCCCGACAAGTACATACGCAGCAAAGAAGGTCGTATGCCCTCTAGGATTGGAGGTGGAGAAGATACATGCATGCCCTAATGATTGCATCCTCTACCGTGGTGCCTACAAGGATCTGAACGCATGCCCGTTATGCGGTGCATTGCGTATAAGATCGAGACGAGATGACCCTGGTGATGTTGACGGCGAGCCTCCGGGAAGAGGGTTCCCTTGAAGGTGATGTGGTATGCTCCTATAATACCACGGTTGAAACGTCTGTTCGAAACGGAGAGCATGCCAAGTTGATGCGATGGCACAGTGAGGACCGTAAGAAAGACGGAAGTTGAGAGCACCCGTGACGGGTCGCAGATGGAGAAAAATCGAGAGAAAGTCTTTGGGATGAGTTTGCAAAGGACCCAAGGAGCGTATGGTTTGCTTTAAGCGCGGATGGCATTAATCCTTTCGGGAGCAGAGCAGCAATCACAGCACCTGGCCCGTGACTCTATGTATGTATAACCTTCCTCCTTGGATGTGCATGAAGCGGAAGTTCATTATGATGCCGTTCTCATCCAAGGCCCTAAGCAACCCGCAACGACATTAATGTGTACCTAAGGCCATTAGTTGAAGAACTTTTATAGCTGTGGAATGGAAGCGGTTATGCGTCGTGGGATGAGCACAAAAGGAGGAATTTGACCTAAAGGCGTTGCTGTTCGTGACCATCAACGATTGGCCCGCTCTCAATAAAAATAGCAACATTAAGCATTTTGTTGTAAGTAGAAACAAAATAAAATAAATAAAGCAACAAAGAAAACAAAAAAAGTGTTTTCGAATTTTAAAACTAATGGCACAAACAGAAAGTTTATATTTTTTCTAAAACTAAGAGCATTAACAGAAAGTTTATAATTTTGCTGACCTAAAAGCAAAAAGAATTAAAAATAAAGCAAAAACCAAAAGAAAATAAATAATGCAGAAAACAAAACAAAAAACTTGAAAAAATAAAAATAGCAACAATAAGTATTTTGTTGTAAGTAGAAACAAAATAAAATAAATAAAGCAACAAAGAAAACAAAAAAGTGTTTTCAAATTTTAAAACTAATGGCACTAATAGAAAGTTTATATTTTTCTAAAACTAAAAGCAAAAAGAAATAAAATATAAAGCAAAAAAAGTGCCACCTCTCGGGCCCCCACGGCTGAATACGACTAGAAACCCTATGGGCGGGATTCAGGCCCGGAAGGCCCAGAGGCCTGAACCTGAGATGGCGAGTTAGGCCGAATGCCTGCTTTAGAGAGGAGCTCGAGAGGGAGCCGCACCGCACCTTATAAACTGGTGCGGCTCCTCTCAACTAGCGAGTGGGACTAAACATTTGGCGCTGAGGGCAGCACATGGCCTTTGGTCCCGGTTGGTGGCACCAACCGGGACTAAAAGCATTAGTCCCGGTTCGTGGCTCCAACAGGGGCTAATGCCCCCCTTTAGTCCAGTTGGTGCCACCAACCGACCAAAGGTCCCTTCCGCCCTTTGGGCTCTTGAAAACAGGCCTTTGGTCCGGTTGGTGGCACCAACCGGGACTAAAGGTGGCATTAGTCTCGGTTTGTGCCACGAACCGGGACCAATGCACTTTCTATATATCTGAGGACTTTGCGAAAATTTCATTCAGTTCCTCATCCCACATGAGCGCCGCCCTCTGCCTCGGCGCCTGCTCCTCGTCGTCGTCGCCGCCCGTCGTCGTCGCGCGCGCCGCCGCCCGTCGTCGCCAGCGCCGCCAGCGTCGTCGCCGCCCATTATCGCCCTGCCTGCCGCTTGAGCCCGTCGTCCCGTCGCCGCCCGAGCCCGCCGTCCCGTCGCCGCCCGAGCCCGCCGTCCTCGTCGCCCCTGCCCCTTGCCGCCCGAGCCCGTCGTCGCCCCTGCCCCGAGCCCCGCCGTCCTCGTCGCCCCGCCCCCGCGCCGCCTGAGCCCCGTCGTCGCCTGCTTGCCGCCTCAAGCCCGTCGTCGCCGTCGCCGCGCCCGCCGCCGACGCCCTCGCCGCCGCCGCCCTCGCCCTCGCCGGCCGCCCCGTTGTGAGCCGCGTCGCCGTCGAGCCTCTGCTCATATGTTGCAATATGTTTTTTATTTTATTAGTTTATTTTTTTGTTCATATGTGATGTATATGTGTATGTGGCTATAATGTATATGGTTTTTATATTTATTAGTTTAGTTTTTGTTCATATATAGAAAGTTACAATTTTAATTAGGTTAGTGCAGGAAAAGGTTAGTGCATTTTAATTAGGTTAGTGTAGAGAAAAAGTAAAATAAGGAAAAGGAAGAAAAGAGGAAGAAGGAAGAAGGAAGAAGAAGAAGAAAAGAATGAGAGGAAAAAAGAAGAAAAGAAGAGGAGAAGAAGGAGAAAAGGAATAGAGGAGAAGAAGAAAAATAGAATTTCTTCTATTTTCTTCTTCTTCTTCTTTTCTTCTTCTTCTTCTTCCTTCTTCTTCTTCTTTTCTTCCTTTTTCTTATTTTCCTTTCTCGAGGATAAGAAGAAAAGAAGAGGAGAAGAAGAAAGAAAGGAATAGAGGAGAAAGAAGAAACTTTGACACGAGGGGGGGTACGATACCCCTCCCCGATAACATTATTTTCCCATGTGTATGTATGTTGCGTGGTTGTCGATATAACGAGGGTGTCGAGGATCGCCGAGGGTCGAGGGTCGGGAACTAGGGTAGAGGGTCGAGGGTCGTTAAGGGTCAAGGGTCGAAGGTTTCAGGTCGAGGTTCCTATAGTGTCAAAGTATTGAAGAAATCCATGGCTTCATCATTAGCGGAGTAACCATGGCATGATGGTGCGAAGTCCTCAAAGTTGTTACGGAATGGAGTCCGGATAGGATAATTTGCCTTTTGCTGAACTTTGTACCAAAAAGCGAATTATCCTATCGGGACTCCGTCCAAAACAACTTTGGAGAGCTTGCACCATCATGCACCTGTTACTTTCGCCTAATGATGAAGACATGGTTTTGTTGAACTTTGACACTAGGCAACCTCCCGACCCTCGGCGATCTTGACCCTTGACCTCGACCGCTCGGCGATCCACGACCCTCTACTCTATCATGGCGTCGATGCCCACGTCACTTGTGGGACATAGATGTCTTGTTCAACGCCGACCCCTCCCGATAGCTTCAACACGTGGGGGGGTCGATATTACCCCTCCTAGCTTGAAGCGTTCTCGAGGCCACCCCTAACCCTTGAAGCGTTGTCGAGGCCACCCCAAACCCTAGAGAAGCAGCGTCGATGCCACTAATATGATTCCTTATTGTGATTAGCTAGCTAGTTCTCGTTGGCACTAATATATCCATATCTGTCATGTTTGAATAATAATTGCCATGTTGTAAATATTTGTAGAAACTATGGACACCCCCGAGACGAAGCACAAGAAGCGTTGTTGAGGGACATAATCGCACAAGGAAGTGATGCCGTCGCTCGTTGATGTTTCTCAACGACAACGATGGTCCGGAAGGAGAGGGTGAAGAAGCAGCTGGCTATGATTTACATGGCTCCGATGACCCAATGCGGTGCAAGAAGGAGAGGGTGAAGAAGTAGACCGTGAGGACGGCTCGGTGATCACCAAACCGAGTCCGCCAGGTATATATATTAGTTAAGCTGTCTGACTAGCTCTCGTCTTTGTTTTGGTATATATGTACACATATTAATTAACTCTCGTCTTTGTTCTTTTTCTAGCCCTCCGGATCGAGCACAACTTCCGGTAAAGACGAGGCCGAAGAAAAAGTTGAGCTTGGATGAAAAGTTTGAGATCATACAAATCGCAGCGAGGCCAACCGATTGAACCCTACTGGGACAAAGAAGGCATTTGTTGCTCGGTCTGGGGTTACGGTTAGGGACAAGATCGATCAGCATCCACCAATGGTATAAGCCTAAGAGCGAAGACCACGAGGTGTCTTGTGTCAATGATATGCAGAAAAATGATCTTTGGATTGAGCTGAAGTCAAATTTTACCCTACCGCTAGAGGATGATCCGGAGAAGCCAGTAATAGAGCCATTAATCAAGTCTTTTGCTCTTAAGAAGATGGCAGAACTATTCAGGAATTGGAAGAAAGAAATCAATACGTATGTAGAAAAAAATGAGACACCAGAATTCAAGGGCAAATATGAGAAGATCAGAGATGACTGGCCCGCATTTGTGGCCTACAAGACATCGGAAAAGAGTAAAAAGATGTCAGCGACAAACAAGAGAAATGCTGCAAAGAAGAAGCTTCACCATCGCACGGGTCGGTGGCTACCTCGTAGCCCGGCCTAAGTGGGCCAAGGCTGAGAATGATCTGCTTGATAAAGGGATCGAACCGAGACAATGAACTGGCGGACCGTTGCGGACTTGGTTCTTGGGGCGGCGGATCCTTGGACCCTATAACGGGAAGTGCATTTGGGACGGACGAACAATTGGACATACCAGTCAAGAGGCTTCAGCATTATATCGAAGCAGCGCAGCAAGGGAAGTTCGTTCGCACGAGGGAGAAGGACGAGCTCACAATGGCCCTCGGGAATCTGAGCACCTGGACGGACACGAGGCACGCCGAGCTCCGTTTCGTGGAAGGCTGGATTTCGGACGCAGGGGTTACAAAACCCATGAGAGGAGGAAGAAGCTGGAGCAGAGCCTAATGCAGCGCTGCACGAAAGGGTAATGGGGCTAGAGGAGCGAGAAGAGGAGCGAAGCAGCAGATCACAACAAACGACCTGCGAAGCTTCCCGAAGCTACCCGCCATCTCGGCGGAGAAGCAGCGTGGCTTCCACCGAGCTGCTTCAGCTAGAGCAGCATGCCTTGACGGCTCTGCCAGCTATCCGTGGATGCTATCACGGATGCTGAAAATTGCCACCTTATGGCGCAATGGAGCAATTTGAAGGTCAAGGCGGCTGTTGGCTCTGTTTATCCTACTAAACCCGACTCAACTTTTCACTGCGGCCGATTCCGAAGGATATGCTAAGGTGATGGTCGATGAAATAACGGAGGATTTGAGGACCTCGGCTTGACCACCCTACCGGTGAAGGGAGTATCGGCTGGGTTACGCTCAAGACTCCATGCCTATGGCGGAAGGATCTCATCAACCTTCCGAGGCTGGGCGCCTCCGCCTCCTCCTCCTCCTCCCGTGAGTCGGGGCACTCCGCCTCCTCCACCGCCTCCTCCTCCGGCGAGTGACGATCAGGGCACTCGGCGGCTCCTTCTCCGGCGTGGCGGCACTCCGTCTCCTTCTCCGCCTGCACCGGCGGCGTCCCAGCAGCCAGCCTCCTCCTTCTCCGCCTCGTCGGCAAAGGCGGAAGAGACCCGCCGCCGCTCCGGCTGCTCCGCGCGTCGTAGTCCTTCTCCTCCGCCTCGTAAGCAAGGAAAGAAGACATCTGCCCGTCCTGCCTGCCGGGCGTCTAGCAGTACAGCCAAAGGCGGGAGGAGATCTGATTCGGTCCTTCTCTGAAGACTCGGAGAAGTTACCGTCACGAGAGGAGCGAGGAGGAAAGCGAAGATCGCGCAGACCGAAGTGGATGACGGGTTTCAAGGGTTGAAAGCAAAGAGACATCCACCTCCGGAGGAGAAGGTAGATCCGTCAAGCGAAGCGCACTCTGCTGCCCCGACAAAACCACCCAAGTCTCCGCCAAAGGCAACTATGAGCGCATTATTGGAAGGCATTTGCGAAGCGGAGAGATCGGGAAATCTGTCGGTGATCAAAGGATGAAAGAACGACGAGCTGGGAAACAAATTGCCCAGCTCGGCGAACAAGCAAGCAATCGTGCCCCCGCTCAAGGTGCACGCTAGCGACATCGTCGATCCGAGGATGGTGCCGGTTATGGCAATCCTGCAGATTACCTGCTTGACGATGTACATTATGATTTCTTGGAGGTGCAGATACAAAGATCTGATACGGAAGCCTCTCGTCAAAGATGAAAGCTCTCTAACAACGATGATCACGAAGATTGCATGATTGGTACATGAA
Organism: Aegilops longissima; assembly: GCA_021605205.1. Classification (NCBI taxonomy): domain Eukaryota; kingdom Viridiplantae; phylum Streptophyta; class Magnoliopsida; order Poales; family Poaceae; genus Aegilops; species Aegilops longissima. Next base: position 563,872,683 of record CM038680.1, read on the forward strand.
AACCTGCAAAGAGTCCGAGGGAGGAATACTTTGTATGTGAGAGTTAAAGGAGCATGAACTCCTTGGAATTGAATTGTTGCCTATTCCATTTGAGGAGTTCTATCAGTTTTCAATCAATTGGCCCTCGATAAAGAAAGCGGTCACACTGCTCGTCATGCGTAAGTAGTACTACTACGTCATTAAGTATCTCTATATAACTCAGCTCTTTCATTGCATGTATTTATAAATATCCTCACTATATTATGCAGATTGAAGATCGCAGAAATGAAGAAAAACAAGTGGGTGATATTGGGTTCATTAACACATATCTCATAGATGCAAATGAGGTTAAATATCGTGTCATTGAAACCGAGGCCAACTTACTACGATCGTTGGAAATAAATGAACACAAAAATATAATACTCTTTCCTTACAACTACATGTGAGTGTTCTTGTCTTGTGGCATATTCGGTTTCCTTATTTAGTCCAGGTTATAGTAATGTAATATTGATGAGTTATGCATGCGTGCAGGTTCCACTATATTCTCCTAGAGATTAAGCTTGAGCGGGGAGTAGTAACTGTCTTAGACTCGAGGCGAAAAGATCCCAAGGAGTATGCGGAAATGACTGAAATGCTCGAGAAGTAAGTTAAATCGATCATTATCCACCATATCAACAACTTTGTTCATTTCAGATATCAAGTAATTGTTTTCTTTGTATGGCAGGGCTTGGGAAAATTCACCAAAAAGCTCGGGACTACCGAAGAAGCTGCAATTTAGACACCAGTAAGTACTATATAGTAGCATATTCCACGCGCATCTCCTAGTGATTCAAGCGCTAGTTTCATCAATACCATTTAGCATGCTTGCTAATTATCAGTTTGATTGACCTCTGTTTCTTGTAAAGTGGTTGTAGCAGGAACAAGGAATGATTTACGTGGATACTACGTTTGCGAGTCCATCCGCCACACGACCTGTGAGAGGGCTACTCCGACAAACAATATGAAGTGCGTAAATAAAATATTCACAATTTTATTTTATTACCATCATTTGTGTTGAGTTTCATTCATTCATATATATATATATGTATTGACCCTTGCATAAAATTAGATGTTTTGAGCGGGATGAACTCCTAGCACCAGATCGCATGCGAGCAATTCAAGAGGAATTGGCGGCATTCTTTCTTGACCATGTGATCGCTGAAGGCGGAGAATACTATGTGGATCACGCGTCCGTATTGTAAAAGATAATTATTGTATATATGTAGCGGTAGTGTCGGATAGATATACGAGAACTTGTTGTTCGACCAATCTCTCGGAGAAGGAGAGGTGGTCGATATCACTTCTCTCTGTATGCATATATGTTCATGGCGATCTTACATTTGCTTAATTACTAGCTAGCTAGCGTGTCTAGCTAGTCCTCTCTATACGTATGTATAGTACGTAGCGTCGACCAAGCACGGACAAAAGAGAGGACACTTTATCTATTAATTAGCTAGCTATAGCACAATATATGAAACACCTAAATTAACCCCCAAAACCCCCAAACCCCCTTCAAAAAAAACAAAAACCACAGGCATAGAAATCTTGTGGCGTGGATGCCTATTGGTCCCGGTTGGTGCCACCAACCGGGACCAAAGGCCCTCTGCTGGGCTCGTGAGACAGGCCACGTGGAGGCCCATCTGTCCAGTTTGGATTGAACCGGGACTAAAAATCAGGGCATTAGTACCGACCCTTTAGTCCCGGTTCATGAACCGGGACTAAAGGCCCTCACCAACCGGGACTATAGGCCCTTTTTCTACTAGTGACTATGTCAATAGGTTAGTAACAAAAAATGATATAAAATGATTATAAAACATCCAAGAATGCTAACATAACAACATGGAACAATAAAAAATTATAGATACGTTGAAGACGTATCAAGTACCACATATAATTCCTCCCAAACTAAAACCCACAAATCACTATACTTATATAGCATTGCAAGAGCTAATCTAGCAATAAGAGATGAAAGGACAAAGTTGCTAACCATTGTGATCACTTGGATGAATTGGGTGCTTCAAATCTTGACAAATTTTGGCAAAAATGGAGGATGAGCTCGAGAGGAGAGGAAAGGGGAAGAACAGAGAGCTGGGGCTCGAAGAAGGGTTTATATAGGATGATCTTTAGTCCTGGTTGGTTATACGAACCGGGACTAAAGGTGCATCTCTATCCCGGTTCGTGGCACGAACCGGGATTAAAGGTGTTGGTGGGGCCCTAGCCTGACACCAGCTTGCCACCACCTCTTTAGTCCCGGTTCGTGGCACGAACCAGCACTATAGGTTCGCCACGAACCGGGACTAATGAGCGCCGCCCACCTAGCCATTGGAACTGACACTAATGATCATATTAGTGCCGGTTTATTTACAAACCGGGACTAATAAGTTGAACATTAAATGGTTTTTCTACTAGTGTACGTGGGCATATGCAGCTAGATTCTTTTATTTTGAAGAGCAGTTGCCCTACTTTACATGATGCGTTGGAGATGCTCTTGATTTTGCTGGGGTCTCTTGGCTGTAGTGTGAAATATGAATCAAAACCGCAGAGACGGTCTAACGATTGTCATGTATCAAACGTATGACTTGTCTTTAACATAATACATACACAGACGATCATACATATGCACATATACTCATCCTTATGAATGGATGGACACACACTCTACCCCTACAAGCACCTCACAGAGAATGAGTCAATACATCATCTTGAGATTGACAAAATCTTCACAAGTGTGTTCGTAGTCAACGAGAACGTATACTTCCACTCAACGCATATTTGTCAAAAAATCTGAAATAAATTCAGAAAAATGCGAACACCGGTGTCAAGTCTAGGACTGGAACTCTCGTGGGCTGAAAATACGACTATCCTTCTAACCATCCAACCATAGTTTCTCAAAATAAGAAAGTCCAACCACGCATCAAACGTATGATCTGATGTGTTTCCCTAGAAAGAAACTGATCAGAACGAAACAATTAGTGCCTGAACTTCCGTGGTGTTATTCTTTTTTTTTTAAGTTCCGTGGTGTTATTCTGCGGAAGTAATTGATTGATTGACCCAGCCAAGTTTGGAAACGAATAATTACCAAGGGCGGCATACATGCATGGACGCAAATTATCCTGCCTTAATTAACGTAGACGAATATATAGCACCTAATAATCTTCAGAACTAATTGGCATACATCTCCTACTTACTTAAGAATTTAACCCCTCTATATATTGATCGGTTCACCACAACCATGTGGTCATCGCTCGTTCATCTCACATAAGCGGAGAGTTAACTCCATCGACTAAGCAAGCAGTAAAGAGTTAACGAAAATGAGAGGGACTTATGCCATGACCTTCTTGTTCCTGGGATGGCTCATGGTCACCGCACAGTGTTAGTACTACTTCATCCCTTGTTTTCTTTTCTTCAGTTTTTACATGTATGAACTTAATTAGTACTGACAACTTAAACACTACATGCATGATTTTAGGTCGTCTCGAGGCCGGAAGAAGGAGCTATCTAGACGGTGGCGATAAGAATGCTTCCGTTGCCAACTCGATGTCATCGTTAGATGATGGCAAGTCTAGCCAGTATTATTGCTGGCATTATGCTTGTAGCGATGGTACCTGTTACTGCTGTGACGACCTCACGGACCGCCGGTGCTTCGGGACGTTTGCTGAGTGCAAGTCTAAATGCCCTAGGGCAATCCCAGGTGCCCGCTTGAATCAACGATAGAGTTACAAGCATGAAAGAATGACATACTCTCGTCCCTGAAAAACCAACAATAATAGTAGATTCTTGTGATAAGCCGTTGTGGAACGGCCATTGTAATACCTGTTGAAACTTTCTATTCTATACCTACCTATTAATAAAACGGAAAAGCTAAAATCCCGCCGACTGGCAGATTGCAACAGATCCGCACGACTCGAGCTTCATTGGATCATGATCGCGCGGCTGTGTTTTTCCCTGTGATTTCGCATCGATAGCTCGCGACATCCTCACTTTCCCGCGGCAGAGAAAAATAAATACCAACTGCGTTGCCAGGATTCGAACTATGGTGGCTCCAGCTATAGGACATCTCGTTGACCGACTGAGCTACTTTGCTATTGTTGTCACGTACGTCAAGTTTAACAATTTGATCTTCTCTTTCTACCGCACTAATAAACATATCTCTGTTTTTTTCTCCTCCCTTGCGTTGTACCATTTTTGTTCTTATTCACCATACAAAACCATTTGCTCCAAGTTTTTAAATCCAGATTAACTGGTATTTCTACCTTAGTAAATGAGAGCGAGAAAGAAAGACCACAACGCCTTTGACGAGGAGACAAAACCATTCGCTCCAAGTTTTTAAAAGGACCAATGCAACGTGTTTTATACTTCACTTGTCTCTTTGTTGTACTAACAATTTTTTCTAGAGAAATAAATGTTTCATCCTATAGAATTTGAACAACGGTCTTTCTCTCGTTTGTCATACCTTGGTAAATTCTCTGTAATGAGCCCGATATTTATACGCACCACAAACCTGATAGCTTACGTACAAATATCGTAGTAGTTTTTTGACCCAAAAAAACTAATGTAAACATACACTCGATAACATTTTTGTATGAATAGCATGGTAACTCACACATTGCATACCTGATAACTTAACTTATGCACCAAGGTCCTGGTAACTTCAGCGACCCGGGGGGGGGGGGGGGGGAGTTGATCAAATATCCCCCGATAACTTTTCTGTGAATAGTATGGTAACTCACACATTGCAGACCTGATAACTTATGTACCCATGCCCTGATAACTTTGGTGACCGAAGGGTGGGCGTTGACGAACTTTTGTGTGAATAGCACGATAACTCACACATCACAGACCTCATAACTTATGCACCCCATCCTGGTAACTTTGGCAACGAAGGGGGGAGTTGATGGAATATCCCCTCGGTAGATTTTGTGTCAATATCATGATAACTCACACATCTATACCTGATAACTTATGGACCCCGGTCCTGATAACTTTGGCACGGGGGGTGGGGGGGGGGAGTTGATGAAACATCCCCTCGGTAGCTTTTGTGTGAATAGCATGGTAACTCACACATCGCACAAAACCATTTGCTCCAAGTTTTTAAAAGATAAGGTCAGCGCAACTTTGCCAAGGGGGGAGATAACCTTTTTTCCCACAAATTTTTTTTTTCTCTGGGCCAAAAGTTACCGCAGTGTCTGTGAGCGAGTTATCAGGTTCGTGGCGTATATATTACCATGCTCTTTATAGAGAATTATTGGCGTGTGTTAAAAAATCCTGTGGTCAGAAACATTACCATAGTGTTTGTGCGTGAGTTATCTGATTCATAGCGTATAAATTACCATGCTCTTTTTACAGATAAGTTATCGGGATGTGTTACAACAACATTTTTTCTTCGGGTCAATAGTACCACGGTGTTTGTGAGTGAGTTATCAAGTTCGTGACGTATAATTACCACACTCTTTTACAGATAAGCTATCGGGGTGTATTACAACAATTATTTACCTCGGGTGAAAATGTTACAGCGGTGCATGAGTTATCAGGTCTATGATGCACGAATTATTGTGTACAATGTTGGGGATCGTTGTAGAAATTAAAATTTTCTACGCATCACCAAGATCAATCTATGGAGTTTACTAGCAACGAGATGGGAGTGCATCTTCATACCTTTGAAGATCGCGATGCGGAAGCGTTGCAAGAACGCGGTCGGTGGAGTCGCACACGAAGCGACTCAGATCACGGCCGAATCCGATCTAAGCACCGAACAACGGTGCCTCCGCGTTCAACACACGTGCAGCCCGGTGACGTCTCCCGCGCCTTGATCCAGCAAGGGAGAGGGAGAGGTTGGGGAAGACTCTGTCCAGCAGCAGCACGACGACGTGGTGGTGGTGGAGCAACGTGGCACTCCAGCAGGGCTTCGCCAAGCACTGCGAGAGACGAGGAGGGAGAGGGGTAGGGTTGCGCCAAGAGAGAGGGAGACTCGTGTCTCTGGCAGCCCCAAAACCCCCACTATCACTACTAGAAAAAGGGCTATAGATGGGATGGACACTAATGACGCACTGTACATGTGGTGCGCCATTACTAAATATTAATGGCGCACCATGTGTTGGTGCGCCATTAGTGTGCAAATACTAATGGCGCACCACATCCCACGGTGCGCCATTAGTAAAAAAATTTTTTTTTACAATTTTTTCAAAACTACTAATGGCGCACCGTGGGAGTGATGCACCATTACTAATTTCAACTACTAATGGCGCACCACTTCCACGGTGCGCCATTAGTATTTTGACCGAAAAATTCCCCCGAATGCACCCCCCGGATCGCCTTTTCAGTTTTAAAAAAAAAATAAAAGAAAATGATGGAAATTTCAAAAAAATAAAAGAAAATAAGTTTCCCATGTGATATGTGGTCTAGTTGTTGGGAAAATTTGCAAATGTGAATTTCGACTTTATTTGCAAAATCTCTCTGGAATTTGTAAATATGGGCATAACTTTTGCATACTAACTCGAATGAAAAAGTTTTTTATATGAAAAATCATCTACTCGAAAAGTTGCATCCAAATTTAACAGGGGGAACCCCTTTAAACATTTTCAAAATCCTCAAAAACCAAACAGAAAAAAAGTTACGGGCCTTTTAAGATCTGGAGAGGCAAAAAAATTCAAAAAAAATTCAAACTTACGTGCGCCATTAGTATTTTCCCGCCTTCAAAATTCAAAATAAATAAAAAAAAGTTACTAATGGCGCACCTGCCCGCGGTGCGCCATTAGTATGCCGTATATATGGCTGGGCGTGTCCTCTCCTCCTTACCTCTTCATTCTTCTCCTCCACTCCACCTCTCCTCCACTCCACCTCCCCTCCACTCCCCCGCTCCATCTTCCCTTCTCTCCTCCACCATACTACCCTTGTCCTCTCCGGCGACCTCCTCCTCCTCCTCTCCGGCGACCTCCTCCTCCTCTCCGGCGACCTCCTCCTCCTCTCTGGCGACCTCCTCCTCTCCGGCGACCTCCTCCTCCCTCCTCTCCTCTCCTCCCCTCCCCTCACCTCACGGTTTCTCCTCCCTCCTCTCCGGTGAGCTCCTCCTCCCTCATCTCCAGTGAGCTCCTCCTCCCTCCTCTCATGTGAGCTCCTCCTCCCTCCTCTCCGTGAGCTCCTCCTCCTCCTCTCCTCCCATGCCCTCATGGTTTCTCCTTCCTCCTCTCGATGCTCCGTGAACTCCTCTCCGCGACCTAAATCCTCCTCTCCGCGATCTGCAGTCACCTCCTCCTCCTCTCCGTGAACTCCTCTCCGGAAAAAGAACACGGCAAAAGAGCGTACAAGATCCAAAAGGGAACAAAATTTGAAATAATATCGCAAAAACGAGCAAAAAAACGAGCAAAAATGGGCAAAAAATCGCAATCCAGATCCAAATTCAAAATTCAAAAATAACAATGGCGCACGGTGGGGGTTAGACTGTAACATCCCAAAATTCTAAATTTTGGAATGTTATAAACAAATAGATAGATTTGATTTGATTGTTTGATTGGTATTTGAAAGTGAGTGAATTGAAACTTTTGAAAGTTAAATGAGAGGGAATAAAAGGACTTTCCCAAACTTTCATTTTGCATTTGATGATCTTCGGGAATTCAAATTCTTTTCATCACAAAACCCTGGAGAGAAGATGACATGACTTCTTCCATTTATTTAAATGACAAGCGGTGTTGAAAATATTTGAATTTCATTTGAGAATATTTCCAATTCTGAAACTTTATGCAACTCAATGATTTTCACGAGCGAAGATAAAAGGACTTCTTCAAAACATATGAAATATGAGTTGGGAGTTTCAAAGAATTAAAATCCAAAGTTCTTTTGAATTTATTTTTAATTTGGACTTATTTGAGTTTTATTCAAATTATTTTTCTCCAAAAATAAAAATATATGGAAAATAGGGTAACATGATTCCCTACCTCGAGAAAAATGGAGAGAAACAAATTTGAATTCATTTGATATTTTAAAATGATTTTGTTGGATTTTATTGGACCGAAGCAGTCTTTGCTTTATTTAAATTTGTGTGTATTTTATTTAATGCTAGAATAATGTTCATCTCGTAGGAAATCTTTTTCTGAAAATTTTGATATATTATATGCCTATATAAAAAATTTATTTGGTTTTATTATTTTTATTTTTTTGTCTGTGTCTTTAAAAAAAAGAGGGACTCTCGCCGACCGGGCGGCCCAAAGACTCGCCAGCAGCTGCCCAACCCACCAAGACCGCCTTCCTCCCGAAGGGAGTCCGCGCGCCGACCTCGGCATCCGTGTTCGCCCGGTCTCCTCTGCCTCCCTCCCACGCCAAGAAGCCGTCCCTCCCCTTAAATACCGGGCCCCGATGCCTGACTCTCCTCTCTCCCTCGCTTTCGCCGCCCTTAAGTCGCCGCCTTGTGGCAAGAACCACCAGCGCCGCCGCCCAAAGCCGCCACCCGCCGCCCATGCCCACCGCCGTCTCCACCACTTTGCACCGCGCCCAGCGCCGCCCTCTCTGTCGCCTCGCCGTCTCCGACGACCGAGCCGCATGCCGGAGCCCCGCGCCGCCTCGCCGGACTCGCCGGAGTCAACCGCCGCCGGTTTCCCCTCTCCGAACCGGTACAACCCCGAAAACCGATCCGGTTTTCTTTTAATCTCGGTTTTATTTTAAAAACCCGGTTTTCTGTTTTAATCTAGTTATTTAGAGAGCGTTCGCTAGTTAGAGTTAGAAAGCGAACGTTCGCTCGGTAGAGTTTTCTTTTATAAATAGATTTCAGCCAGGGACCCGTATGTAATTATTTTCTTCACAGATTAGTCCCTAATTTTCAAACAACCATAACTTTTTACTCGTTAGTCCAAGTTCAACGAAACCAACGCTCACTTCTTCGTTACGATCTCCTCTATCCAGTAATCCAACTCAAACATGTTTTTGAAAGTTTAAAATTTGAATTAGATCAGATTTGAATTCAAACTTTGTTTGATCATAACTTGAGTTTTACAACTCCGTTTCAGTTGATTCTTTTTGCAAATCGAAGCTCTTGACCTAAACTTTCTGATAAGGCCAAATTCACATAATTTTGGTACTGTTAGAAATTTTTTTATGTTGCAAGAGTTATTTGCTTGATTTTGATGTTTTCTGAATAGTTTTCTTCGTTCTTTCCGATCTTTTGAGTGAATGCTTATGTGTGGTTACTACTGCTTGCTTACGATAGATTTACCGGAGTGTGACGAGTAGATCTATCAAGAGTTTTGAGTGCGAATCATCTTCATCAACTTTACAGGCAAGTAACACTTGATCATACTCTTTTCATACCCAGTTTTTGTGCATTAGCTCAATCCTCAAACATTGCATGATTAGGATGTCATTAATTTGTGGGTTGGGAAGTAGATGATGAGGTAGGAACCTATTGCCCTGTTACTATCAAACCATTGGGAGTTACTTCTACGTTATGCTTATATTGCTATGCTATGCTCGTAGACGTGGTTTGAGTTTGAGAGATATTCACGACGGATGTGAGATTGTTAATTAATGGTTTACTTTAAGGTGGCAACTTAAATACACATCGGGTGGATTGAGGCACCGGGGAACCCAGTGTTGTCTTTTATTTCGGAAATCCGGGGTATCCGTGTGATCTTCCTATGGACCGCTACCTGGACTCAAAGGGGCGAGGTTATTCATGCTAGAAACTTCTGTGTGCAGCCACAAGCTATTATGGGCTCTAGCATAGTTGAGTAAGTTACGTGAAGCTCTCGAAGAGGTAGATCAGCAGGTAGTAGGTTTTATAGGTTTGGTATGATCTATCTGGAGTAGAGAGTTAATGTTTCTGAAACTATAGGCCCTTTTTCTACTAGTGACTATGTCAATAGGTTAGTAACAAAAAATGATATAAAATGATTATAAAACATCCAAGAATGCTAACATAACAACATGAAACAATAAAAAATTATAGATACGTTGGAGACGTATCAAGTACCACATATAATTCTGTTGGGGAACGTAGTAATTTCAAAAATTTTCCTACGCACACGCAAGATCATGGTGATGGCATAGCAGCGAGAGGGAGAGTGTATGTCCACGTACCCTCGTGAGACCGAAGCGAAGCGTTATAACAACGCGGTTGATGTAGTCGATGCGTCTTCACGATCCGACCGATCCAAGTACCGCATACGGCACCTCGAGTTGACACACGTTCAGCTCGATGGCGATCCCCGGCTCCGATCCAAAGAAAGCGTCGGGGATGAGTTCCGTCAAGACGACGGCGTGGTGACAATGATGATGCTCCACCGACGCAGGGCTTCGCTAAGCTCATGACGATATGACTTTATCGGCGCAGGCTTCGCCTAAGCTCCATAGCGATATGACGAAGTGGAATATGGTGGAGGGGCACCGACACGGCTAAGGCGATCCGTAGATCAACTTGTGTATCATGGGGTGCCCCCCCTCTGTATATAAAGGAGCAGGAGGAGGAGGCCGGCCCTAGGAGGAGGGCGCCAGGGGAGTCCTACTCCCACGGGAGTAGGACTCCTTCTTCCTAGTCCAACTAGGAGAAGGGGGAAAGGAGGAAGTGGAGAAGGAAGGAGAGGGGGCGCGCCCAAACCCCTTGTCCAATTCGGACTGGGCTTGGGAGGGGCGCGTGCCACCTCCTGGCTCCATCCCACTAAGGCCCATTAAGGCCCAATACTCTTCCCCATATTCCCGTAACTCCCCGGTACTCCGAAATTTACCCGAATCACTCGGAACCTTTCCGATGTCCGAATATAGTCGTCCAATATATCGATCTTTACGTCTCAACCATTTCGAGACTCCTCGTCATGTCCCGATCTCATCTGGGACTCGAACTCCTTGGTACATCAAAACTCATAAACTCATAATATAGCATCATCGAAACCTTAAGCGTGCGGACCCTACGGGTTCGAGAACTATGTGGACATGACCTAGAACTATTCTTGGTCAATAACCAATAGCGGAACCTGGATGCCCATATTGGCTCCTACATATTCTACGAAGATCTTTATCGGTCAAACCGCATAACAACATCGTTGTTCCCTTTTTCATCGGTATGTTACTTGCCCGAGATTCGATCGTCGGTATCCAATACCTAGTTCAATCTAGTTACGGCAAGTCTCTTTACTCGTTCCGTAATGCATCATTCCGTAACTAACTCATTAGCTACATTGCTTGCAAGGCTTATAGTGATGTGCATTACCGAGAGGGCTCAGAGATACCTCTCCGACAATCGGAGTGACAAAACCTAATCTCGAAATCGCCAACCCAACATGTACCTTTGGAGACACCTGTAGTACTCCTTTATAATCACCCGATTCACGTTGTGGCGTTTGGTAGTACCAAAGTGTTCCTCCGTAAGCAGGAGTTGCATAATCTCATAGTTACAGGAACATGTATAAGTCATGAAGAAAGCAATAGCAACATACTAAGCGATCAAGTGCTAGGCTAACGGAATGGGTCATGTCAATCAGATCATTCTCCTAATGATGTGATCCGTTAATCAAATGACAACTCATGTCTATGGTTAGGAAACATAACCATCTTGATTAACGAGCTAGTCAAGTAGAGGCATACTAGTGACACTCTGTTTGTCTATGTATTCACACATGTATTATGTTTCTGGTTAATACAATTCTAGCATGAATAATAAACATTTATCATGATATAAGGAAATAAATAATAACTTTATTATTGCCTCTAGGGCATATTTCCTTCAAATTCCTCCCAAACTAAAACCCACAAATCACTATACTTATATAGCATTGCAAGAGCTAATCTAGCAATAAGAGATGAAAGGACAAAGTTGCTAACCATTGTGATCACTTGGATGAATTGGGTGCTTCAAATCTTGACAAATTTTGGCAAAAATGGAGGATGAGCTCGAGAGGAGAGGAAAGGGGAAGAACAGAGAGTTGGGGCTCGAAGAAGGGTTTATATAGGATGATCTTTAGTCCTGGTTGGTTATACGAACCGGGACTAAAGGTGCATCTCTATCCCGGTTCGTGGCACGAACCGGGATTAAAGGTGTTGGTGGGGCCCTAGCCTGACACCAGCTTGCCACCACCTCTTTAGTCCCGGTTCGTGGCACGAACCAACACTATAGGTTCGCCACGAACCGGGACTAATGAGCGCCGCCCACCTAGCCATTGGAACTGACACTAATGATCATATTAGTGCCGGTTTATTTACAAACCGGGACTAATAAGTTGAACATTAAATGGTTTTTCTACTAGTGTACGTGGGCATATGCAGCTAGATTCTTTTATTTTGAAGAGCAGTTGCCCTACTTTACATGATGCGTTGGAGATGCTCTTGATTTTGCTGGGGTCTCTTGGCTGTAGTGTGAAATATGAATCAAAACCGCAGAGACGGTCTGACGATTGTCATGTATCAAACATATGACTTGTCTTTAACATAATACATACATGCACGATCATACATATGCACATATACTCATCCTTATGAATGGATGGACACACTCTACCCCTACAAGCACCTCACAGAGAATGAGTCAATACATCATCTTGAGATTGACAAAATCTTCACAAGTGTGTTAAGTAGTCAGCGAGCGTGTACTTCCACTCAGCATATTAGTCAAAAATCTGAAATAAATTCAGAAAATGCGAACACCGTGTCAAGTCTAGGATTTGGAACTCTCGTGGGCTGAAAATCGACTATCCTTCTAACCATCCAACCATAGTTTCTCAAAATAAAAAAGTCCAACCACGCATCAAACATATGATCTGATGTGTTTCCCTAGAAAGAAACTGATCAGAACGAAACAATTAGTGCTTGGACGCAAATTATCCTGCCTTAATTAACGAGGACGAATATATAGCACCTAATAACCTTCAGAACTAATTGGCATACATCTCCTACTTACTTAAGAATTTAACCCCTCTATATATTGATCGGTTCACCACAACCATGTGGTCATCGCTCGTTCATCTCACATAAGCGGAGAGTTAACTCCATCGACTAAGCAAGCAGTAAAGAGTTAACGAAAATGAGAGGGACTTATGCCATGACCTTCTTGTTCCTGGGATGGCTCATGGTCACCGCACAATGTTAGTACTACTTCTTCCCTTGTTTTCTTTTCTTCAGTTTTTACATGTATGAACTTAATTAGTACTGACAACTTAAACACTACATGCATGATTTTAGGTCGTCTCGAGGCCGGAAGAAGGAGCTATCTAGCCGGTGGCGATAAGAATGCTTCCGTTGCCAACTCGATGTCATCGTTAGATGATGGCAAGTCTAGCCAGTATTATTGCTGGCATTATGCTTGTAGCGATGGTACTATTCTTCGCTGTGACGACCTCACGGACCGCCGGTGCTTCGGGACGTTTGCTGAGTGCAAGTCTAAATGCCCTAGGGCAATCCCAGGTGCCCGCTTGAATTGACGATAGAGTTACAAGCATGAAAGAATGACATACTCTCGTCCCTGAAAAACCAACAATAATAGTAGATTCTTGTGATAAGCCGTTGTGAAACGGCTATTGTAATACCTGTTGAAACTTTCTATCTATACCTACTTATTAATAAAACGGAAAAGCTAAAATCCTGCCGACTGGCAGATTGAGCTTCATTGGATCATGATCGCGCGGCTGTGTTTTTTCCTGTGATTTCGCATCGATAGCTCGCGACATCCTCACTTTCCCGCGGCAGAGAAAAATAAATACCAACTGCGTTGCCAAGATTCGAACTCTGGTCGCTCCAGCTATAGGACATCTCGTTGACCAACTGAGCTACTTTGCTATTGTTGTCACGTACGTCAAGTTTAACAATTTGATCTTCTCTTTCTACTGCACTAATAAACATATCTCTGTTTTTTCTCCTCCCTTGCGTTGTACCATTTTTTGTTCTTATTCACCATACAAAACTATTTGCTCCAAGTTTCTAAATCCAGATTAACTGGTATTTCTACCTTAGTAAATGAGAGCGAGAAAGAAAGACCACAAACGCCTTTGACGAGGAGACAAAACCATTTGCTCCAAGTTTTTAAAAGGACCGATGCAACGTGTTTTATACTCCACTTGTCTCTTTGTTGTACTGACGATTTTTTTCTAGAGAAATAAATGTTTCATCCTATAGAATTTGAACAACGGTCTTTCTCTCGTTGACCATACCTTGGTAAATTCTCCGTAATGAGCCCGATAATTATACGCACCACAAACCTGATAGCTTACGTACAAATATCGTAGTAGTTTTTATGACCCAAAAAAAACTAATGTAAACATACACTCGATAACTTTTTTGTATGAAAAGCATGGTAACTCACACATCGCATACCTGATAACTTAACTTATGCACCAAGGTCCTGGTAACTTCGGCGACCAGCTGGGGTTGATCAAATATCCCCGATAACTTTTCTGTGAATAGCATGGTAACTCACACATTGCAGAGCTGATAACTTATGTACCCCTGCCCTGATAACTTTGGTGACCGAAGGGCGGGCGTTGACGAACTTTTGTGTGAATAGCATGATAACTCACACATCGTAGACCTCATAACTTATGCACCCCATCCTGGTAACTTTGGCAACGAGGGGGGGAGTTAATGGAATATCCCCTCGATAGATTTTGTGTCAATATCATGATAACTCACACATCTATACCTGATAACTTATGGACCCCGGTCCTGATAACTTTGGCACGGGGGGTGGGGGGGAGTTGATGAAACATCCCCTCGGTAGCTTTTGTGTGAATAGTATGGTAACTCACACATCGCACAAAACCATTTGCTCCAAGTTTTTAAAAGATAAGGTCACCGCAACTTTGCCAGGGGGAGATAACCTTTTTTCCCACAATTTTTTTTTCTCTGGGCCTAAAGTTACCGCAGTGTCTGTGAGCGAGTTATCAGGTTCGTGGCATATATATTACCATGCTCTTTATAGAGAATTATTGGCGTGTGTTAAAAAAATCTTGTGGTCAGACACATTACCATAGTGTTTGTGTGTGAGTTATCTGATTCATAGTGTATAAATTACCATGCTCTTTTTACAGATAAGTTATCGGGATGTGTTACAACAACATTTTTTCTTCGGGTCAATAGTTACAATGTTGTTTGTGAGTGAGTTATCAAGTTCGTGACGTATAATTACCACACTCTTTTACAGATAAGCTATCGGGGTGTATTACAACAATTTTTTACCTAGGGTCAAAATGTTAGAGTGGTGCATGAGTTATCAGGTCTATGATGCATGAATTATTGTGTACAATGTTGGGGATCGTTGCAGAAATTAAAATTTTCTACGCATCACCAATATCAATCTATGGAGTTTACTAGCAACGAGATGGGAGTGCATCTTCATACCTTTGAAGATCGCGATGCGGAAGCGTTGCAAGAACGCGGTCGGTGGAGTCGTACACGAAGCGATTCAGATCACGGCCGAATCCGATCTAAGAACCGAACAACGGTGCCTCCGCGTTCAACACACGTGCAGCCCGGTGACGTCTCCCGCGCCTTGATCCAGCAAGGGAGAGGGAGAGGTTGGGGAAGACTCCGTCCAGCAGCAGCACGACGGCGTGGTTGTGGTGGAGCAGCATGGCACTCCAGCAGGGCTTCGCCAAGCACTGCGAGAGACGAGGAGGGAGAGGGGTAGGGCTGCGCCAAGAGAGAGGGAGACTCGTGTCTCCGGCAGCCCCAAGACCCCCACTATATATAGGGGAAGGGGAGGGGGCGCCGGCCCCCTAGATCCATCTAGAGAGGAGGGGCGGCGGCCCCTTAGGTTTTCAACTAGGGCGCCCGCCCGGGGGCAGCGGCCCCCTAGGGTTTCCAACACTAGGTGCCTTGGGCCCTTGGGGGGCGCACCAGCCCACTAAGGGGCTGGTTCCCACCCAACTACAACCCATTAGGTCCTTCAGGGCAGGTGGTGTTGGAAATATGCCCTAGAGGCAATAATAAATTGGTTATTATTATATTTCCTTGTTCATGATAATCGTTTATTATCCATGCTATAATTGTATTGATAGGAAACTCAGATACATGTGTGGATACATAGACAACACCATGTCCCTAGTAACCCTCTAGTTGACTAGCTCGTTGATCAACAGATGGTTACGGTTTCCTGACCATGGACATTGGATGTTGATAACGGGATGACATCATTTGGAGAATGATGTGATGGACAAGACCCAATCCTAAGCCTAGCACAAAGATCGTGTAGTTCGTATGCTAAAGCTTTTCTAATGTCAAGTATCTTTTCCTTAGACCATGAGATTGTGCAACTCCGGATACCGTAGGAATTCTTTGGGTGTACCAAAGCGTCCTGGCGAATCGGGTGGCTATAAAGGTGCACTACAGGTATCTCGAAAGTGTCATTGGGTTGGTACGAATCGAGGCTGGGATTTGTCACTGTGTAAATGGAGAGGTATCTCTGGCCCCTCGGTAGGACATCATCATAATGTGCACAATGTGACCAAGGGGTTGATCACGGGATGATGTGTTGCGAGCGAGTAAAGAGACTTGCAGTAACGACATTGAACAAGGTATCGGTATACCGACGATCGAATCTCGGGCAAGTACGATACCGTTAGACAAAGGGAATTGTATACGGGATTGATTGAATCCTTGACATCGTGGTTCATCCAATGAGATCATCGTGGAACATGTAGGAGCCAACATGGGTATCCAGATCCGCTGTTGGTTATTGACGGAGAACGTCTCGGTCATGTGCATAGTTCCCGAACCCGTAGGGTCTACACACTTAAGGTTTGATGACGCTAGGGTTATAAAGGAAGTTTGTATGTGGTTACCGAATGTTGTTCGGGGTCCCGGATGAAATCCCGGACGTCACGAGGAGTCCCGGAATGGTCAGGAGGTAAAGATTTATATATGGGAAGTCCTGTTTTGGTCACCGAAAAAGTTTTGGGTTTTAGCGGTAACGTACCGGGACCACCGGGAGGGTCCCGGGGGTCCACCAAGTGGGGCCACCAGCCCCAGGGGGCTGCATAGGCCAAGTGTGGGAGGGGACCAGCCCCAGGTGGGCTGGTGCGCCCCCCCCCCCCCACCAAGGCCCAAGGCGCCTAGGGCTTGGGGGGAACCCTAAAGGGGGGCCCCCCTTGCCTTGGGGGGCAAGGCAACCCCCCTGGCCACCGCCCCCTCCTCAGATTGGATATGAGGGGGCCGGCCCCCCTCTCCCTTGCCCCAATATATATGTGGGGGTGGGAGGGCAGCCGCACCCAAGTTCTGGCGCAGCCTCCCCTCTCCCAAGTCCCCTCCTCTCCCGCGGTGCTCGTGAAGCCCTGCTTGGGATTGCCACGCTCCTCCATCACCACCACACCGTCGTGCTGCTGCTGGATGGAGTCTTCCCAACCTCTCCTCTCTCCTTGCTGGATCAAGGCATGGGAGACGCCACGGGCTGTACGTGTGTTGAACGCGGAGGTGTCGTCCGTTCGCACTAGGATCTCGGTGATTTGGATCACGACGCAGCACGACTCCTTCAACCCCGTTCATTGAGCGCTTCCGCTTAGCGATCTACAAGGGTATGTAGATGCACTCTCCTTCCCTCGTTGCTAGTTTCTCCATAGATAGATCTTGGTGACACGAGGAAAATTTTGAATTTCTGCTACGTTCACCAACAGGGCATCATGAGCTAGGTCTATTGCGTAGATTCTTTGCACGAGTAGAACACAAAGTAGTTGTGGGCATTGATTTTGTTCAATATGCTTACCGTTACTAGTCCAATCTTGTTTCGACGGTATTGTGGGATGAAGCGGCCCGGACCGACCTTACACGTACACTTACGTGAGACAGGTTCCACCGGCTGACATGCACTTGGTGCATAAGGTGGCTAGCGGGTGCCAGTCTCTCCCACTTTAGTCGGAACGGATTCGATGAAAAGGGTCCTTATGAAGGGTAAATAGCAATTGGCATATCACGTTGTGGTTTTGCGTAGGTAAGAAACGTTCTTGCTAGAAACCCATAGCAGCCACGTAAAACATGCAAACAATAATTAGATGACGTCTAACTTGTTTTTGCAGGGTATGCTATGTGATGTGATATGGCCAAGAGGAATGTGATGAATGATATGTGATGTATGAGATTGATCATGTTCTTGTAATAGGAACCACGACTTGCATGTTGATGAGTATGACAACCGGCAGGAGCCATAGGAGTTGTCTTAATTTATTGTATGACCTGCGTGTCATTGAACAAACGCCATGTAATTACTTTACTTTATTGGTAAACCGTTAGCCATAGTAGTAGAAGTAATAAGTTGACGAGACAACTTCATGTAGACACGATGATGGAGATCATGATGATGGAGATCATGGTGTCATGCCGGTGACGATGATGATCATGGAGCCCCGAAGATGGAGATCAAAAGGAGCAAAATGATATTGGCCATATCATGTCACTATTTGATTGCATGTGATGTTTATCATGTTTATACATCTTATTTTCTTAGAACGACGGTAGTAAATAAGATGATCCCTCATTAAAATTTCAAGAAAGTGTTCCCCCTAACTGTGCACCGTTGCGAAAGTTCGTCGTTTCGAAGCACCACATGATGACCGGGTGTGATAGATTCTTACGTTCACATACAACGGGTGTAAGCCAGATTTACTGTAACGCCCTCGATGCGGCTATATCTCACACGTGTCGAAGCACGACTGTCGGTGTCAAAACCGGCGGATCTCGGGTAGGGGGTCCCGAACTGTGCGTCTAGGCGGATGGTAACAGGAGACAAGGGACACGATGTTTTACCCAGGTTCGGGCCCTCTTGATGGAGGTAAAACCCTACGTCCTGCTCGATTGATATTGATATTGTGGATGTTTACAAGAGTGGATCTACCACGAGATCAAGGAGGCTAAACCCTAGAAGCTAGCCTATGGTATGATTGTAAGGGTTGTTTATGTTGTTCTACGGACTAGAGCCATCCGGTTTATATAGACACCGGAGAGGGCTAGGGTTACATAGAGTCGGTTACAATGGTAGGAGATCTACATATCCGTATCGCCAAGCTTGCCTTCCACGCCAAGGAAAGTCCCTTCCGGACACGGGGAGAAGTCTTCAATCTTGTATCTTCATAGTCTTGGAGTCCGGATGATGATGATGATAGTCCGGCCGATGATAGTCCGGCCGATGACGATAGTCTGGCTATCCGAACACCCACTAATCCGGGACTCCCTCAGTAGCCCCCGAACCAGGCTTCAATGACGATAAGTCCAGCGTGTGTGTAGTCTTCGGCGTTGCAAGGCGGGTTCTCCTTCAAGTTCTATGTACCTGCCGAACAGTGTCCGGCTTCCTCATCAATGTTGCGCGTCTTGGCTTCCACGCCCAATAATGGCCTTCTTCCACGCGTCGCGCGAATGTGAAAAGCCAGGGTGTCTTTTATGTTTTACCCCCTAGTTGTGTGAACAATCTGCCTATAAGGGAGGCAAGAATCCAGATCCAAATCACCATCTTCCTCTCGCAAATACTCATCGGAGCGCCTTCGACCAAGAATCTATTCCATCATGGACCGTCAACACGGCTCTTCTCGCGCTCGGCCCTTTGCCAGAGATTGGAGGAGATGCTCATTCCGCACAACGAGTGGCGAAGCTCCAAATGGGAGATATCTCCTCCGGCCTTCATGGTTCGGTTCGAGCAGGCTGGCCACCTACAAAGGTGGGAAGCAAGCGGAGGTTACCCCAAATCCCAACAAAGGGAGCGGGTATGCTTCGTCCCCTATCCGATAAGGGGCTCGGTTTCTGTACATCCATTCCTCCGCTGGGCTCCTCGGACTTCTACGGACTCCAGCTTCATCACCTCGGGACCGCCTCAATCCTACATATTGCGGGTTATGTAGCTCTTTGCGAGCTTTTCCTGGGCGCCGAGCCCCACTTCTGTTGTGGAAGAGGTTGTTCGCCTTGTACCCCGCTCTCACGAGGGGTCCATATATCAAGTGGGCGCCACGAAATATGGCGCATTCGGGACGGATATCCATCCGGAACCCGAAGAAAGCGTCCAAGACCGCCTTCGAATGGTTTTATATAGAAGACGCTCCGCTGCGGACCCTGTTCGGATCAGCCTCCGGAGTTCAGCAATGCCCTCTCGAAGAAACGCCTCGGTTGGCGTCATGAGCCCCCATCGGAGGAAGACAAGAGCGCCCATTATTTGATGGGTCGAATAAGGTTCTTGGCCCATGCCGGGTTGACCATGATTGGAATCATGGCAACATGCATTACGTGGGGTGCAGCCACTACAATACAGGCCACCCCATATGGGATTTCAACGGGAGGACGATGCCACCCGTCATGGCATAAAGGGCGGATTCGGCCAAGATCCGTGACGATCTTGTCCGGCCTGTATAAGGGGAGAAGGAGGATTTCCTTGGAAGAACCCGTTAAATTGGTTTTCCATGAATAATCCCCGGCCTTGGGTAAGCGAGCACTCAGCGTGTCCGACCCGTGCCTTTTGAAACTTAAGTTTCTTATAGTGTGTTCTTCTTGCGACGCAGGAACTGCGCCGGACCGTAGAGGGCATGCTAAGTCCGGCTCCACAGCCCGAGGATCCAGAGAGATCCTGGGATCCGGCCTCCGAAGAGGATCCGAACATAAAGGTGGAGCTAATCGACGGGGTGTTCCACCAGCTCAGCATGGACAATGCTTTAGTCGCCATCACGGCCGACTATCCCGGACTATATCCGGCTTCCCAGGTGATTGCGGCCGAAGCCCTGACACCGTCATTCCTTTCTTGCTTATTTCTGACCACCGTATATGATGGCACTGCAGGAGGAGCCCCTAGGCGAGAAGCCGAGCTCATGTGGCTGACCAACAAGGGCCATCCGGACGAAGAGGCGGAAGAGGAGCGCGACGCGGACTGAAACATCGCCGCAAAGGTGTAGTTCACAATTCAATATTTAGAGCAACGTTCCTAGGAAGCGTTTGAGTGCTCATGACTTTTATAGGGAGAAAAGCGTCCGCCGGACCGCGGGCGTGGAAGTTGTCAATCCAACCTCTACCAGCCGGGCTCCCGCACCTGGTCAGGAGGGGGAGGCGAGCGCAAGGCGCGAGCCGGACGTTCCTCCGACGGAGGATGCCGACAGACTGTCCACCACCAAGTCTGAGGTGAAGAGTGCCCTGAATCACAGGCGCCGCCGGATAGTATTTCGTGACGCGTGCTTCTCCCCCGAGGCGTTGAATGCCTTTAACACGGGGGACGCGCACCTTCGTGCTGCTCAAGATAGTTTTATCAGAGCCACGGAGCAGTATGTAAAAGACATACGGGTAAGAGAATTTAATAGTTATATATGCCAAGAGCCCCGAGACTTAAAGTAGTTATATTGAACTGATTTAAGGATCATATGAAACAATAGGATCTTACCGAGAAGAATACCCAAATGTCTCGGGAGCTGCAAGAGTGCAAGGCCCAACTGGAGGCCGCATTGTCTGGCGCAGGAGGAAACGCAAGAACCTCTCACAGTAACGCATTATTTGTAGAAAGATAAGTAGCGTTTGGCCTTTGCGCAAGTCTAAAAACGACATTGCAGGTGCTGCGGACAAGATCCAGACAGTAAGAACTTCGCGCCAACTAAAGGGCGGCGAGAGGGTGCTTGCATAAGGTGCAGCATGAAAGGAACAAGCTCCAGGATGCCCATGCCCAGCTTGGAGAAGAGCTGAAAGGCGTTCGCCAGCTGTCGGGCTCCGTTAAGGAGAATCAGCGGCTTCGTCGCGGCATACATAGTAGTGCTTGGCGAACTCCTTTGAAAAGAAGAGTTGGCGAGGAAGTCAATTTGATGTAATATGTATGCAGGTATGCTCACAGTGTCGCCATGCGGAGGAGATGCCCGTAACAACGGGTGATCAACTTCAATTGTTGCAACCGATCGAACGAGTTCGGCAGGCTATGAGCGGCGTCATCCGAGCGTTATGGCCAGCCGTCTCCATACCCGAGGGTCTTGGGGAGCTTGCTGGAGAAGCTGCAGGAGGCGGCGCTTCCATATATGGAAGATTTCGCCTGCCGCCAAGGTGCTGTGGAGGCCTGGGCCATGGTAAAGACGCGGTACAAGAAGGCGGATCCCAACCACATGGTCAAGTCGGACTGTGGGGCCGATGGGAAGGAGATCCTGTGAGTTTAGTATACGCCAAGTGGAGTTGGCGCTAAATTTTCCCAACAGGACTGTAAATTAGACAACCTGTTAGATGGGATTGAGGAAGAATACAATCAGTCGATTTGACAATGTATTATAAAATGACATACAAAATGCCTTCTAGCCGGATTGTAGATCGTTTGTCTTTGCCGACCTTTTCGCTTCGACCTCGGGACCCTAAAGTCCGGAGTGTGTCCGAATACCTTCTCGGTTATGAAACAACCGGGGTATGCATGGAGACCAGGCATAGGGGTCATCAGTGCTTTATCAGACAAGTGCCCAACTAGTTATGTTATATTACATGGGTAGTAAGAAACATCTTCCAGGGAGAATAGTTCCGTTAAGGGTTCCTTTCCTCTGGGGGTGGCATGCCCTAAAGTGCATGTCCTGACTGTGAAAAAGCAGAAAAACATCCGGGGCAGATAAATAAGTGGATAAAAATCATCTTTTAAGTCACCGATCGAATATTCCCTTAAGAACGCTAGCTTTCAGCTTCACCCGGTCGAGGTACACATCCGGCTGACCAGCGATAAGAATAATCGCAGAGGTGCTCCCTTTACCTCCTAGCCGAACAATCGGGAACGTAGGGGTAAGCACAGGAGCCAGGCAACCCAGCTTGGCCAAAACTTAAGTCATATCGATGCATATAATGGTGAATAAAAGGTACATGTGGAGGCTTGACACATGTGCCGGGCATGAAGCCCGTATAATTAAGCTTCTGGTAAAGAAGCCCCCAGGTAAAATGAGTGCGGATAGCACATCAATTGCACGCGAACGTTGCACAAGTAGGCCCTTTAAGGCTTGGATGAATAGGGTTGGGAAGAAAAAGATAAACAAAAGGCAGCTGAAGTAAAAATATTTGGATGGGGGGAAAGGGACGAACTCTTAGTCCGGCGCTAGGCATAGAATCGTCGGAGGCGGGCTGCGTTCCATGGGTTCGGCTCGAGTCGGTTATCCGATGCATTTAAAGAGCAGTGCGCTCCGCGGTCAGGACTTGATCGATGATGAAGGGGCCTTCCCATTTGGGCTTGAGCTTGTCCTTTTTCTTGTCCGGCAGGCGTAGAACCAGTTCGCCAACGTTGTAAGTCTTGGCCCGTACTTCTCTACTTTGATATCCTCAAGCCTGCTGCTGATAGAATGCGGTAACGAGCCTTGGCGACGTCGCGCTCTTCCTCCAATGTGTCCAAGCTGTCCTGCCGATCCAACTCGGATTTTCTTTCTTCGTACATGCGCACTCGAGGTGAGTCATGAATGATGTCGCGAGGCAAAACTGCTTCGCACCGTATACCATAAAAATGGTGTGAATCCGTAGTACGGTTAGGCGTTGTCCGCAGCCCCGAGTACGAAGTCGAGCTCCTCTACCCAAGTCGTGTCGATTTCGTAAGGACCGCACTAGTGCGGGTTTGATGCCGCTCATTATTAGACCATTTGCTCGTTCCACTTGACCGTTGGTTTGAGGATGATAGACTGAAGCGTAATCGAGCTTGATGCCCATATTTTTGCACCACGATTTAACCTCATCGGCGGTGAAGTTCGTGCCGTTATCGGTGATGATGTGTGGGGACACCATAACGGTGTACTACCCGGATATAAAGTCTATCACTGGTCCGGACTCTGCCGCTTTAACCGGCTTGGCCTCTATCCATTTGGTGAATTTATCCACCATGACCAATAGGTACTGTGCTTGTGGGTTCCCCCTTTAAGTGGTCCAACCATGTCAAGCCCCTGCATCGCGAACGGCCGGGTAATGGGTATAGTTTTGAGGCGGTGGGTGGCATATGGCTCGATTAGCAAAGAGGCGACAACCGACGCATCTTTGGACTAAGTCCGAGCATCTTCTCGGGCCGTCGGCCAATAGAATCTGTCTGGAATGCCTTTCTTACAAGGGCCGAGCTGCGGCGTGGTGTCCGCCTAGTCCGCATGAATTTCAGCCAGAGGTTTCGCCCTTCTTCTTGGAGATACACCTTTGAAGGACTCGGTTGTACTTTTCTTATAAAGTTCTCCTCATAGACATTGTAGGCTTTAGATCGCGGACAATGCAGCGGGCCTCATTTTGGTCTTCGGGAAGCTCTTGCCTAAGCAAGTAGGCGAGGAATGGTTCTGTCCACGGGGCAATTACTGCCATTATGTCGTGGGCGGAAGGTGTTATATCATCGGCTGAATCGCCGGTTGGTGCGGCTTGTTCCGGTTTGTTAGTTCCGGACTCCTCTTCCCATAGTACGGATGGCTTGAAGAGCCGTTCGTGAAGATGTTAGGAGGGACAGTGTCGCGTTTGCACCAATGCGTGCAAGACGTCGGCTGCTTGGTTATTATCCCGGGCTACGTGATGGAATTCAAGTCCTTCGAACCGGGCTGACATTTTTAGGACAACGTTGCGATATGCTGCCATTTTCGGATCTTTGGCGTCAAAGTCTCCGTTTATTTGGGATATTGCGAGGTTTGAATCCCCGCGCACCTCTAGGCGTTGGATGCCCATGGAGATTGCCATCCGGAGACCATGTAAAAGGGCCTCGTATTCGGCTGCGTTGTTGGAGTCCGTGTACATTATCTGAAGTACGTATTGGACTGTGTCCCCGGTCGGGGACGTTAAAACGACGCCATCCGGCTAACATTTTAGAGCCGTCGAAGTGCATAATCCAATTGGAGTATGCGCCGTATTCTTTAGGGAGTTCGGCTTCGGTCCATTCAGCGACAAAGTCAGCCAAAACTTGTGACTTTATAGCTCGCCGAGGTTTGTAAGATATATCAAATGGTAAGAGCTCAATGGCCCATTTTGCAATCCTGCCCGTCGCGTCACGGTTGTTTATAATGTCGTTAAGTGGTACTTCAGAGGCCTTGTTATGGAACACTCTTGAAAGTAGTGTCGAGCTTCCGGATGCCATGAACACGCGTATGCTATCTTACGATAGTGCGGGTAACAGGACTTGCAGGGGTTAACACGGTGGATCGTAGTATACTGGTTTTTGAAGAGGGAATTTATGCCCTTACATTTCTCGTTCGACGACAGTACGCGTTTACAACTTGATGCGTAGCTGCGATGTATAACAACATTGGTTCGCCCAGGTTGGGCGCAGCCAGGACCGGATTTTTTGCCAATATGGTCTTTATTTCTTCGAGTCCGGCGGTGTCATCATCCGTCCACTCGAAGTGTTCGGTGCGCCTAAGGAGGCGATAGAGGGGTAATGCCTTTTCTCCTAGACGGGAGATAAAGCGGCTTAGATCCGCCACACATCCAGTCAATTTTTGTATTTGCTTGAGGTCTTTTGGGATATCTAGCTGTGACAAAGCTCGGATTTTGGCTGGGTTTGCTTCAATTCCTCTACCGGATACGATGAAGCCCAGCAGCTTTCCAGCTGGTACGCCAAAAACGCATTTTTCCGGATTCAGCTTGATGTCATATGCTCTGGGGTTGTCAAATGTGAGCCTCAAGTCGTCTACTAGAGTTTCGACGTGTTTAGTTTTGACGACCACGTCGTCTCGTATGCTCTCTACTGTTTTGCCGATCTGGGTAGCGGACATGTACGAATCATGCGCTGACATGTTGCACCGGCGTTTTAAGACCGAAGGGCATCGTGTTGAAGCAGAATGGTCCGTATGGAGTAATGAATGCCGTTATGCTTGATCCGCTTCGCCATCTTTATTTGATGATAGCGGAGTATCGCCCGGAAGCACAATGAATCGTGCCTGCGGTGGCATCGATGATTTGGTCGATGCGGGGGAGGGGGAAGGGATCCTTTGGGCATGCTTTATTTAGGTCTTTGAAATCGACACATAGGCGCCAGGATTTGTCCTTCTTTGGTACCATTACCAGGTTTGCTAGCCAATCCGGGTGCTTGATGTCTCTGACGAATCCGGCTTCTAATAGTTTGGCTAGATCTTCTCCCATTGCCTGTCTTTTGGGTTCAGAAAATCGTCGAAGGGCCTGTTTGACTTGCTTGAATCCTTTTAGGATGTTTAGGCTGTGTTCTGCCAATCTGCGTGGGATTCCGGGCATGTCCGAAGGGTGCCAGGCGAAAATGTCCCAATTTTCCCGAAGGAATTCTCGCAGTGTGGCGTCTACATCGAGGTTCAATTGTGCCCGATGGAGGCCGTCTTTGTCGGGTCCGTTGGGTGGACCTGGAATTTTACTATTTCATCTGCTGGTTTAAAGGAGGTGGACTTGGATCTCTTATCGAGTATCACATCGTCCCTATTCGCCGAGAGCGCAGCGTGGTGAGTTCCTCTGCCGCTAGGGCTTGGATAGTGCCTCTAAGGCTAATGCGGTTGTCTTGTTTTCGGCGCGAGTGCTATGTCCGGATCACTAACGAGAGTGATTATTCCGCCGGGCCGGGCATTTTGAGCTTCATGTACCCATAATGGGGTACGGCTTGAAAAATTGTGAATGCCTCTCGTCCTAGTATAGCGTGATATCCTCTGTTGAACGGGGTCACTTGGAACGTGACTTCTTCGGATCTGTAATTGTCCGGTGAGCCGAATACCACATCGAGTGTGATTTTTCCTGTGCAGCGCCTCCGGCTAGGGATTATTCCTCTAAAGGTTGTGTTGCTTCGCTCAATGCGGCTCCAGTCTATTTCCATTTTTGAAGGGTTTCCTCGTAGATGAGGTTTAATCACTGCCGCCATCCATGAGGACTTTTGTAAGTCGAAGCCGTCCACTATTGGACTAAGTACCGGTCTTGGTGGAGCTCGGGCTGTCCGAATTTAGGTTCGTCGCTGGCGTTGAAGGTGATGGCTGTGTCGCCCATGGATTGGTTGTTGCTACTTGGTAGACTTGGCGAGGCAGCGGATTATTCGTTTCCGCATATTATTTGATGCGAAAGTCTCAAGACTGTTGATACCGCATCGATGTTGTTGGAGTGGTTTTCGGGGCTAGAAGCTCCTCTCCACTTTTGGCCACCTGCCGTAATATCCAACATGCTCGAAGGTTATGTGTTGGGACGGCGCCTTCTGTACTGTGAATTTTACAGGGTCCGCTAAGCCATCCCTCTAGTACGGTTCTGTGCCCTTTATGGGGTCTTTGCTTTTTGGTTTTTGTATCTGGTGCCTGAGTGTAATGCACCCTTTTGTTGCGGACTAGGGTTGTATTCGGGGCCGGATTGTCCCAAAAATTATTTTCGGTTGTCCGGAAACTCTCCATCGCACAGTACTTTCGTACTATGGACGCCAGGTCGGCGAAGCGTGTAATTTCACGACGGCTGACGGCGTTCAAGAGTCCTCGTCCGCAATTATTGCAAAAATTGAGATTGCGTTTTCCTCTCGGCAGTCCTTTATCCTGTCCATAACGGGAGGAATCTGGTCCAAGAGTGATGTAATCGTCTCAGCGAGCACTTGCCGGATTAGAGATAGATCGCATATGTCTGGGCAGGTGGGTGGAATTAAGTCCGGAACACTACCCATCTCAAGGCTCGAAGGCCGAGAAGTTTCCGAATTTGGAAGCTTGGATTGCTGGACGTTGTCCAACGAGTCTGGTCCGATGCCTGATTGTAAGTTCAGTTCTTGATCGAAGTCCATCCCTCCGCGGGAATCCGGCATGGGGGGTTCGGAAGCCCGGACATGACTAGTTTTCAATATAGGAGAAGCGTCGCCGCATTGTTCCTCTACCATCGCAACGTGGTGGGTGACTGGGAGATTTAATCTCTCTCGGATCGGTTTAAGCCCAATCTGTTTGTAGTCAGAAGCGACTCGAGGCGGCGATGCGATCCAAGAGCTCATTTACGGACGAGAGCTCTATTGATCCAGCCGCTCGCGAATTCGAGCTGACGTGAAAATTTCTTTTGACGACTTGAGAGGTCATTGTAGAAGCGGTGGCGGACAGCGGTCATAAGAAAACCACCTAGCCGGATTGTTTGGCGGTGGCGAGGGCTCTTTATGAAAATACCGTCCTTGAAGACGGAGGAGGCATCCTTCCTATCGGTGACGACACGAGGAACTCTCAATGAAAGCACCAATGTCGGTGTCAAACCGGCGGATCTCGGTAGGGGGTCCCGGCGTGCGTCTAGGCGGATGGTAACAGGAGACAAGGGACACAATGTTTTACCTGTGTTGGGCCCTCTTGATGGAGGTAAAACCCTATGTCCTGCTCGATTGATATTGATATTGTGGATGTTTACAAGAGTGGATCTACCACGAGATCAAGGAGGCTAAACCCTAGAAGCTAGCCTATGGTATGATTGTAAGGGTTGTTGATGTTGTTCTACGGACTAGAGCCATCCGGTTTATATAGACACCGGAGAGGGCTAGGGTTACATAGAGTCGGTTACAATGGTAGGAGATCTACATATCCGTATCGCCAAGCTTGCCTTCCACGCCAAGGAAAGTCCCTTCCGGACACGGGGAGAAGTCTTCAATCTTGTATCTTCATAGTCTTGGAGTCCGGATGATGATGATGATAGTCCGGCCGATGGCGATAGTCCGGCTATCCGGACACCCCCTAATCCGGGACTCCCTCAACGACTTAGAGGCATAACCGCATTGAAAGCAATGTCGCAAGAGAGGTAATCTTCACACAACCCATGTAATTCATAAGGGAAAGAGATACATAGTTGGCTTACAATCGCCACTTCACGCAATACATGAGTAAAGCATTACATCTTACAGATACAATAAAGGTCCGACTACGGAACCAAAAATAAAAGAAGACTACCCCAAATGCTACACAGATCCCCGGTCGTCCCAACTGGGCTCCACTACTGATCAATTGAAACGAAACAACACAATGAACAAGATCTTCATCGAGCTCCTCCTTGAGCTCGAGTGTGTCACCTGCATGGTTTCATCAGCACCTGCAAACTGGTTTTGGAAGTATCTGTGAGTCACGGGGACTCAGCAATCTCACACCCGCGAGATCAAGACTATTTAAGCTTATGGGTTGGAGAAGGTAGTGAGGTGGAGCTGCAGCAAGCGACTAGCATATCTGGTGTCTAACATACGCAAATGAGAGCGAGAAGAGAAGGCAAAAGCACGGTCGAACAACTATGGTCAAGAAGTGATCCTAGAACAACCTACGTCAAGCATTACTCCAACATCAGTTCACTTCCCGGACTCCGCCGAGAAGAGACCATCACTTGTTACACACGCCGTTGGTGTATTTTAATTAAGATCAACTTCGGTTTTCTACAACCGACATTAACAAATTCCCATTTTCCTCGTAATCATGGGCACGGCTTTCGAAAGATAATACCCTGCAGGGGTGTCCCAACTTAGCCCATGATAAGCTCTCGCGATCAATGAAGGATATTCCTTCTCCCCGGGAAGACCCGATCAGTCTCCGAATCCCGGCTACAAGACATTTCGGCAGTAATAAAACAAGACCAGCAAAGCCGCCCGGATGTGCCGACAAATCCCGAAATAAGCTGCACATATCTCGTTCTCAGGGCACACCGGATGAGCAAGACGTCGGGTTGGCATAGACCCTGATTGCCCAGGGGGCGCCGGACTGTTGGGCTTCGGGTGTTGGAACTCGAGATACGAAAAGGCGCAAGCGTGGTAGGCAAGAGGGATAGGCCTCGGCCCCTCTATAAAGGGGGTGAATATCAAGCGTCCTCAGCATAACCGCTTGGGACTTGCCTAAAAACACGGAGTCATACCAACATGCGTCGTGGGGTTGCCCGCGCCTGTATTGATGGAAGATCCCGCGATAAGGGGAACACGATCTCTGCTTCGACAAGGCGTGCCCAATAAAACCGCCTCGCAACGCGTGTCGGGGCAGGCCGAGAAAAACCGGTTCGTATTAAGCCAGGCCGCGGCGTGAGGGCACACCGCAAAAATAATTTTGTCAGCAGATTAGATTTGTAAAGTGTTATGCTCTCTACGGTGGTGTGCGGAAATTATCTCACAAAGCCGGACACAATCCTTAATCTATTTTGGAGTATTCAGAGATGGAACCCGCCTTGCAATGCTGAAGACAAACTGCGCGCCGGACTAATCGTCATTGAAGCCTGGTTTAGGGGCTACTGAGGGAGTCCTGGATAAGGGGGTATCCAGACAGCCGGACTGTTGGACCGCGAAGATACAAGACTCAAGACTTCGTCCGTGTCCGGATGGGACTCTCCTTTGCGTGGAAGACAAGCTTGGCGATTAGGATGTTAGATCTCCTTCTTTGTAACCGACTTTGTGTAACCCTAGCCTCCTCCGGTGTCTATATAAACCGGAGGGTTTAGTCCGTAGGACAAGAACAATCATAATCATCATAGGCTAGCTTCTAGGCACTACTAGGGAAAAGCTTATAGGCAGACGCTTACTAGTAGCGTGGGTTTAATACCCTCGCTACTGCTACTTAGTAGTAGCGCAGGTTTTTAACCCTCGCTACTATTAAGTTGATAGTAGTAGCGCGGGTTTTTAACCCTCGCTACTACTAAGTGGTATCTACCATGCCCCCCGGGGACATGCCATAGTAGTAGCGAGGGGTATAAACCCTCGCTACTACTAAGTTGATAGTAGTAGCGCGGGTTTTAACCCTTGCTACTACTAATTGGTCTCCACCGTGCGCCATCTGGGCCATGTCATAGTAGTAGCGAAGGGTATAAACCCGCGCTACTACTATCGACCCACCAAGACATGTGTACACATAGCGTGCAGAGGACCAAATCCAAACCACACTCTTCTGATTCCCCTTCTCCTCCCACCCGCGATTCCCTTCCTCACCTACCGCCACTGCCAGCCTTGCACCTCGCGCCACTCACAAATCCAGCGACCTCCTCGTGCACTGCAGACCCCTCTCCTCCCCCTCCATCCTCCTGTTGGAAATATGCCCTAGATGCAATAATAAAAGGATTATTATTATATTCCTTGTTCGTGATAATTGTCTTTTATTCATGCTATAATTGTATTATCCGGAAATCGTAATACACGTGTGAATACATAGACCACAATATGTCCCTAGTGAGCCTCTAGTTGACTAGCTCGTTGATCAATAGATAGTCATGGTTTCCTGACTATGGACATTGGATGTCATTGATAACGGGATCACATCATTAGGAGAATGATGTGATGGACAAGACCCAATCCTAAGCATAGCACAAGATCGTGTAGTTCGTTTTGCTAGAGCTTTTCCAATGTCAAGTATCTCTTCCTTAGACCATGAGATCATGTAACTCCCGGATACCGTAGGAGTGCTTTGGGTGTACCAAACGTCACGTAATCGGGTGACTATAAAGGTGCACTACATGTATCTCCGAAAGTGTCATTGGGTTGACACGGATCGGCTGGGATTTGTCACTCCGTGTTACGGAGAGGTATCACTGGGCCCACTCGGTAGTGCATCATCATAATGAGCTCAAAGTGACCAAGTGTCCGTCACGGATCATGCATTACTGATGCGAGTAAAGTGACTTGCCGAACGCGAGATTGAACAAGGTATTGGGATACCGACGATCGAATCTCGGGCAAGTAACATACCGTCGACAAAGGGAATAGTATACGGGTTGCGTGAATCCTCGACATCGTGGTTCATCTGATGAGATCATCGAGGTATGTGGGAGCCAACATGGGTATCCAGATCCGCTGTTGGTTATTGACGGAGAGTCGTCTCGGTCATGTCTGCATGTCTCCCGAACCCGTAGGGTCTACACACTTAAGGTTCGGTGACGCTAGGGTTATTAGGAAGATTTGTATGTGATTACCGAATGTTGTTCGGAGTCCCATATGAGATCCCGGACGTCACGAGGAGTTTCGGAATGGTCCGGACGTGAAGATTTATATATGGGAAGTTGTCATGCGGACACCGGAAAGTTTCGGGGGCATATCGGTATTGTCTGGGGCCACCGGAGAGGTTCCGGGGTCCTTGGGAGGCCACACATCTCGGAGGGCCTCATGGGCGCAAGGCAGGGAACCATCCTGGAGGGCTGGGCGCCCCTTGGGCCCATGCGCCTAGGGTTGGGGGAACCCTAGTGGGGCGGCCCCTTGCTTGGGGGTCAAGCCCCCTCCACGCCGCCGCCCTCCTCTAGATCTCATCTAGAGGCCGCCCCTGCCCCTTCCCTATAAATAGAGGGGTGAGGAAGGGCTGCAACACACTTCAAGGCGCAGCCCTCCCTCCCAACACCTCTCCTCCTCCGCTGAGTGCTTGGCGAAGCCTCGCCGAATCTTGCCTCTCCATCATCATCACGCCGTCGTGCTGCTGTTGGAGCCTTCTTCCTCAACCTCTCCTTCCCCTTGCTGGATCAAGAAGGAGGAGGCGTCGTCCGCTTACACGTGTGTTGAACGCGAGGTGTCTGTCCGTTCGGCACTTGGTCATCGGTGATCTGAATCACGGCGAGTACGAATCCATCATCACCGTTCCCTTCAACGCTTCCGCACGCGATCTACAAGTGGTATGTAGATGCAATCTCTCTCCCATGACTCGTTGCTTAGATGAACTCATAGATGGATCTTGGTGAAACCGTGGGAAAATTTTAATTTTCTCGCAACGTTCCCCAACGGTGGCATCATGAGCTAGGTCTATGTGTAGTTCTCTATTGCACGAATAGAACACAATTTTGTTGTGGGCGTAGATCTTGTCAACTTGCTTGCCGCTACTAGTCTTTTCTTGCTTCAGCGGTATTGTGGGATGAAGCAACCCGGACCGACCTTACGTGACGCTTACGTGAGGCAAGTTCCACCGGTGACATGCACTAGTTGCATAAGGTGGCTAGCGGGTGTCTGTCTCTCCTACTTTAGTTGGAGTGGATTAGATGAAAAGGGTCCTTATGAAGGGTAAATAGAAGTTGACAAAATCACGTTGTGGTTATTCGTAGGTAAGAAAGCGTTCTTGCTAGAACCCAATTGCAGCCACGTAAAGATGCAACAACAATTAGAGGACGTCTAACTTGTTTTTGCAGCAATTGTCATGTGATGTGATATGGCCGAAGTTGTGATGAATGATGAATGATATATTGTGATGTATGAGATCATGTTCTTGTAATAGGAATCACGACTTGCATGTCGATGAGTATGACAACCGCGAGAGCCATAGGAGTTGTCTCAATTATTGTATGACTGCGCGTCATTGATTCAATGCCATGTAATACTTTACTTTATTGCTAAGCGTGTTAGCCATAGTAGTAGAAGTAATAGTTGGCGAGCAACTTCATGGAACACGATGATGGAGATCATGATGATGGAGATCATGATGATGGAGATCATGGTGTCATGCCGGTGACAAGATGATCATGGAGCCCCGAAGATGAAGATCAAAGGAGCTATATGATATTGGCCATATCATGTCACTACTTTATATAATTGCATGTGATGTTTATTATGTTTTATGCATCTTGTTTACTTAGGTAGTAAATAAGATGATCCCTTAGAATAATTTCAAGAAAGTGTTCCCCTAAGCGTGCACCGTTGCTAAAGTTAAATGCGTTCAAGCACCACGTGATGATCGGGTGTGATAGATCCTTACGTTCACATATAACGGGTGTAAGACAGTTTTACACATGCATAAACACTTAGGGTTAACTTGATGAGCGTAGTATGTACAGATATGGCCTCGGAACACAAGAGACCGAAAGGTCGAACATGAGTCGTATGGAAGATACGATCAACATGGAGATTTTCACGGACGATGACTAGTCCGTCTTACGTGATGATCGGACACGGTCTAGTCGACTCGGATCATGTAACACTTAGACGACTAGAGGGATGTCAAATCTGAGTGGGAGTTCATTAAATAATTTGATTAGATGAACTTAATTATCATGAACATTAGTCTAAAATCTTTGCAAAATGTCTTGTAGATCAAATGGCGAACGCTCACGTCACCATGAACTTCAACGCGTTCCTAGAGAAAACCAAGATGAAAGGCGTTGGCAGCAAGTATTGGATCGGGTCCTAACACGAGATCATCCTCATAGCAGCCAAGAAACAATATGTCCTAGAAGCACCGCTAGGTGAAGCACCCATCGAGAGAACCAAGACATTATGAATGCTTGGCAGTCTCGTGTTGATGATTACTCCCTCGTTCAGTGCGGCATGCTTTCACTACACCACGGTAGAGCTTATGTGACACACTTCTGTTGGCAAAGGTCCACTAGTCTCCACGAAAAAACTGTCGGGGTAGCTATGAAGTTTTATCCTCGGACCATGTGTCGTCGTAGATACATTATTGTTGACACACTATGTGTCAGCAACTACGAAGCAACGACTTAGCTGTTGGCAACTGGCTAACAACATGTTGTGTGTCGGCACATGTGTGAGTCCTAACAATTTATGTGTCGGCGTAGGTATATGCTTAGTGACATCCAATATGTCGCTGTATATAGGGTGTATGGACACGGATTTAGTGTCGGCGTAGGTACATGCTTAGTGACATCCAATATGTCGCCGTATGTAGGGTGTATGGACATCGAATAAGTGTCGGCGTATGTGCACACGTGTCAAGCGACTGAACCTTGGAATTATTTTCTTTTCAAAATCCTGAAAGTTGGAAAGTTGGCGCGCCATTTAGGCAAGGCGCGAGACGGGCTTTTTTTGGCTGGCCCGTGCAAATTGCCCCTCAAATCGGACCAAGTGCATAACCTACCTGTGCCAGCCGCCGCCCTCGCACCCCATCCCTATCCCCTCGTCCGCGCGCTCAACCCACGCCCTGCCGCCGTCGCCGCCGTATTCGCTCTCCACCCACAGTCCTGCTGTTGTCGCCGCCGTCCTCGCGCTCTGTCCGAGATCCAGCCGCCGTCCTCGCGCTCCGCCCGAGATCGAGCAGCCGTTATCGCGCTCAGCCGGAGATCTAGCCGCCGTCGCTATGCCTGAGATCCAGCCGCCGTCCTCATGCTCAGGTATCAACCCCCTCCCTTGATCCCCGTCCTCCAGCCCCCAACTTCGTCCGCCATCTTCCTCGCGCTTCTCCCCTGTCGACCCCGTCTCGGGCCCCAGCCCTGCCATGAACTCTCCATCCGTGCTCCCCGTTCCTGCTGCCGCCAATAGAGATCCATCCACGAGCTCTTCGTACCGCTGCGACCCTCCCGAAGCCAGCCGTCTGTTGCTGCAGATCTCCGCACAGACTCATCTTTTCCAATAGGTAAGCATCGGCTCCTCCTGAGATATCCTTTTCTGTACTGCTACATGATGCGTGCTTGTGCATTGCTGAACTTTAAACCATATGTCATTGCTGAACTCTGAAAATTACGGTAACACATTCATATCTTGTGCTAAGATTTTTTAATTCTACAGTTCTTATTCCTATTTCTCAGCATCTCAATTTTGATACATAGATTGGTGCTACAAAACATAGCAAGCCATTTGACATCCATGTCTCATAGCTGATTTTCATTTTTATAGTCATCATACGATTCTGAACTCTTTATCTCCTTTAAATTAGAAAGTGGTTATTCCTTTAACATTTGATGTGGGTGAATGTTCATATGTTGTTAGCATTGTGTGACTTCCTGATTTCTAGGTGGTTCAATTTTGTTATTTAAAGCCGTGATCCATTGTGTGACTTCCAATTCTTTGGTGAGTTGCCGTGGTCAAACAGAAGCTCCTGTAGGTGCATAACCTCTGAATTTTTTTACATGAAGCACTTTTGATTGTCAATACGTATTTCTAAGTTATATAGTGCAAACGATTGAGTTGGCTTCAACTTCGTTGTACAACTGAATGTTGTTTGTTCTGTAACATCTTGTAGTTTCTGATGCTTCATGGTTTTATGTATTTCTTTTTGTATTTTCTGATGCTGGTATATGGGCTAAATAATATATGTGTAAAATCATATCAATTGAAACTTCAATTAGTCTTGCTTGCAGCGATACTAATATGATTTTCTTTTTGTATTTTCTTCAATTTGTCTCCCAGCTCATCTGAATGATTTTCACACAGCTAATGCATGCTGGTATATTAATGTTTTTTCTTCCCTAAAATAGGCAGCGGTGGGTGGCAGAATGTCAAGGCATCTCGTCAGATGACCTGGGTCCGTGGCGAGTTGGTGGATCTCAACTACAGGAACATCATAGAGACAATGCTATTAGGTTGGTCTATTGCTAACACAACATGTTTAGAATTGCAAACTTTTGCTCTTCTGTTTATTTTTTCTGACTAAAAGTAGCAGTTTTGCTTTTGTATTGAGATTTGAACAAGAATCTATAAAGGTCTCTAAGGGAGCAGAGGAAAGAAAAGAAAACGCCTAATAGTGTAGAGTGCACTTCGGCAGTAAGGTCAACATGAGACTACTCATGAAACGCCTCCATCAGGAGGCAAAAATATACAGATACGAAGATTGCATGCCGGGGAGCTTTCTTCTATTTAGGACTTAAGATACTCGATCATTTTCTCTAAGTTCAGAGGTAAGTTACTTTTTGTTCTGAATGATTTACAAACATAATACATCTTAGTCCAAGAAAAGACCTTTTTTAATTTGTAATCCTCATGTAATACCACTCGATTTTGTTTTTGCACAACTAGGCTGATAACATGCTCATGAAAGCTGATAATATGCTC
Source organism: Aegilops longissima (assembly GCA_021605205.1). NCBI lineage: Eukaryota > Viridiplantae > Streptophyta > Magnoliopsida > Poales > Poaceae > Aegilops > Aegilops longissima. The sequence goes on from CM038680.1 coordinate 563,909,176, forward strand.
ATAAAAAGTGATGCGTGCTAGCCGTGAACTTAATGGGTTGCTTGTTCCTTGTAAAGGAATCCGTTCTGATGAGCGGTGTAAATATTAGGTAATGTCGTGAATTTAAGATAATCTCTCAAGCATATAAGTTTGGTATTTCACTCCTAAGTGTAATGATATATGATTCTGTACCATTCGATTGCATATCTTAATATTCCCAAAATAGTCTAATTACCCTTACATTCTGGGAGGGTGGTAATAAGCTATTAAATTATACACAACGGGAATAAAATGGGCATTTACTTTATTTGGTCACAAATATGAGCTTGGGTTTTTCAGGTTGCATCTTATACAAAGCAAATTATATTATTTAGATAGGTGTACTTCAGTGCTCCTATTTCTAACATGTCTTACAAGTTATTGCTGCAATATGCGGAATTTAGAGCTGGTACTGCTAATGTGTGATTTGACTGATGCAAACTAAAAAGCTCACTGCAATACAAGTATTCTTTTTAATTGTCCGATGGCAAAATAGGTAAATAGCTTGTGAGCAGACATTCTGAACCAACTATGTCGTGAATGACTATGAGGCCTTCCTGCTTTTCCATACCTGTAATATTCTTCTTTCAGTTTTGTGCTATCTTGGCCCTGGGGTTGTGGCTGTTGCACATGCTCTAGGAAACAATCTCCCAGTTCTCTGCTCGAATTGACAGAAAGTTGGAAATGCGGATATTGTATACATATGTGTCTCCCAATTTTTATTAGCTCTTTCTTTTGCTGGAATTTCAAATTTTCGATTAGCTCTTTTTTTGTGGAATTTTAATGAGCTCTTTTGAAGTCCATGACCCTCTCTAGGAAGTTAGAAATTTCATTCATTCCTTAGACATGAGATATTGCACACTTGCATGCATAGTTTAAGGAACAGACATCATATCTGGCTGTATAGGCCAAGGCGCTGGACCTAGAATTGTGTTGTTTTAGGCTAATTTGGTAGTAGATCTTCTATTATCTAAACTTAAGGACCAGCCCAAATATGATTCTCCAACCATTTAATGTGTGATGTTGAACACTTCAGTCAACATAGTGCTATCTGAAACAATAAGAAAATCTACAGGTGCTTTTAACACATTACACATGTAGAATGTGGACTGCTAGGAGCTATGCATTTAATAGTCATGGAGAATGAATGGCATCTTCATGTAACATAGCTGAGTATCAGTTTTATCTTGAAAGTACTCCCTCCGTCCGGAAATACTTGTCATCAAAATGAATAAAAAGGGATGCATCTAGATGTATTTTAGTTCTAAGTACATCTCTTTTTATCCATTTTGATGACAAGTATTTTCGGACGGAGGGAGCATATGCTAACTTTTGCAGGTTCAAATCACTCGGAAGAGTATGAGAAGTGGGTATAGGAGGAGCTTGAACATTAGAGCGGCAGGGGTGGAGCAAATGATTACAGGGCCTATCAGCAGCTGGGCATGGGCGTGGTGGCGGATGGAGTGGGAGACCTGGACATGAGCATGTATCGCGGAGATGCATCTGCTCGGTTGATTGGCGATCCAATGCTAGGGAGAAGAAGATCAGGAAGGAAGTTGTGTGTAGAATGATGTTTTTCTGGAGAAAGGAAAAAGAGGAAGATGCAAGATAGTAAAAGAGAGGACGTGCTGGCTCAGGACCAGCCAACTTAATTGTAATCGTGAATCGTATGTGTGTTCTGGACTGGTGCTCAACTGTTATGGAGTAGAAATCTTGTGCTCATGGATATTACTCAATTGTTTGGACCATTTAGTGTTTGCACTATTTTAGAGCAGCAAATAGGGGTCCTTTTATGTGACTTGTGTTTTCTAAATGGTTGCCAAGATGGCCAAACTTTGCTTTTGTGAAGATTGACTTGTGTTTGAACCTGCGAACAATATGTGTGTGTGTGTGTGTGTGTGTGTGTGTGTGTGCGTGTGTGTGTGTATTTTTGTTACCAATTTATCAATTATCATGCAATGTGTTCATCTTGATACTGTTTGCGGATAACAGTTGAACATTGTATTTGTATATAACATTTGAATTAGAGTAGTATCCAATTGTTGTTTTGGCTGTGCACTATCTTACCAACAATTTATATGTCGGCAAAAACATTCCAACACAGAAAGTGTAGGCAAAAGTATACCCCTAACTAGACAAACCATGTGTCGGCAATACTAAATGCCTTTAGACAGACTAAGTGTCGGCATAGGTTGGGCTCCAAAAGTGTTTTGAGCAACATGGAGCATATGAGATGTTCGAGGAGCTGAAAATGGTTTTCCAAGCTCATGCCTGGGTCGAGAGATATGAAGTCTCCGACAAGTTCTATAGTTGTAAGATGGAGGAGAACAGTTTTGTTAGTGAGCACATACTCAAAATGTCTGGGTTGCACAACCGCCTGTCCCAGCTAGACATTAACCTCCCAGACGAGGCGGTCATTGACAGAATCCTTCAATCGCTCCCACCAAGCTACAAGAGCTTTGTGATGAACTACAATATGCAGGGGATGGTGAAGACCATTCCTGAAGTATTCTCAATCTTTGAAGTCGTGAGAGGTTGAAATCAAGAAAGAATATCAAGTGTTGATGGTCAATAAAACCACTAAGTTCAAAAAGGGCAAGGGTAAGAAGAACTTCAAGAAGGGCGGCAAGGATGTTGACGCCCGGTAAGCAAGATCGGGAAGAAGTCAAAGAATGGACCCAAACACGAGACAGAGTGCTTTTATTGCAAAGGGAAGGGCCTTTGAAGCGGAACTGCCCCAAATACTTAGCGGACAAGAAGGCTGGCAACACTAAAGGTATATTTGATATACATGTAATCGATGTGTACCTTACCATTACTCGTAGTAACTCCCGGTATTTGATACGGTGCCGTTGCTCATATTTGTAACTCACGGCAGAGCTGCGGAATAAGCGGAGGCTGGCGAAGGGCGAGGTGACGATGTGCGTCGGGAATGGTTCCAAGGTCGATGTGATCGCCGTCGTGCGCTACCTCTACATTTACCTATGGGATTAGTTTGAAACCTCAATAATTGTTATTTAGTGCCAAGTTTGAGCATGAACATTGTATCGGGATCTTGTTTAATGCGAGATGGCTACTCATTTAAATCCGAGAATAATGGTTGTTCTATTTATATGAGAGATATGTTTTATGGTCATGCTCCGATGGTCAATGGTTTATTCTTAATGAATCTCGAGCGTAATATTACACATATTCATAGTGTGAATACCAAAAGATGTAAAGTTGATAACGATAGTCCCACATACTTGTAATGCCGCCTTGGTCACATTGGTGTCAAGCGCATGAAGAAGCTCCATTCGATGGACTTTTAGAGTCTCTCGATTATGAATCATTTGACACATGCGAACCATGCCTTATGGGCAAAATGACCAAGACTCCGTTCTCGGAACAATGGAGCGAGCAACCAACTTATTGGAAATCATACATACCGATGTATGCGGTCCAATGGCGTTGAGGCTCATGGAAGATATCGTTATGTTCTCACTCACCGATGACTTGAGTAGATATGGGTATGTCTACTTGATGAAACACAAGTCGAGACCTTTGAAAAGTTCAAGGAATTTCAGAATGAGGTAGAGAATCAACGTGACCGAAAAATAAAGTTCTTACGATCAGATCGTGGAGGAGAATATTTAAGTCACGAATTTGGTACACACTTAAGGAAATGTGGAATCGTTTCACAACTCACGCCGCTGGAACACCTCGGGTAACGGTGTGTCCGAGCGTCGTAATCACACTCTATTGGATATGGTGCGATCTATGATGTCTCTTACAGATTTACGCTATTATTTTGGGGATACGCTCTAGAGACAGCTACATTCACTTTAAATAGGGCACCGTCTAAATCCGTTGAGGCGACACCGTATGAATTATGGTTTGGGAAGAAACCTAAGCTGTCGTTTCTAAAAGTTTGGGGATGCGATGCTTATGTCAAGAAACTTCAACTGAAAAGCTCGAACCCAAGTTGGAAAAATGCGTCTTCATAGGATACCCTAAGGAAACCATTGGGTATACCTTCTACCTTAGATCCGAAGGCAAGATCTTTGTTGCCAGAACGGATCCTTTCTTGAAAAAGAGTTTCTCTCGAAAGGAGTAAGTGGGAGGAAAGTAGAACTCGATGAAGTACTACCTCTTGAATCATAAAGTAGTGCAGCTCGGAAAATGTTCTGTGGTGCCTACAACTCTTGGAGAGGAAATTAATGATGATGATCAAGGTACTTGGATCAAGTTGCTCTTGAACCCGTGGGTCCACAAGGACACGTTCCACACAGTGGTATGGCAACCCTGTCACGGAAATCATGTTGTTAGACAACGGTGAACCTTGAACTATGAAGAAGCGATGGCGGGCCGGATTCCAACAAATGGCTTGAAGCCATGCAATCCGAGATAGGATCCATGTATGAAAACAAAGTATGGACTTTGACAGACTTGCCCGATGATCGGCGAGCGATAGAAAACAAATGAATCTTTAAGAAGAAGACGGACGCGGATGATAATGTCACCATCTATAAAGCTCGACTTGTCGCTAAGGGTTATCGGCAAGTTCAAGGGATTGACTACGATGAGACTTTCTCTCCCATAGTGAAGCTTAAGTCCGTCCGAATCATGTTAGCAATTGCCGCATACTATGATTATGAGATATGGCAGATGGACGTCAAAACAACATTCCTTAACGGTTATCTTAAGGAAGAGATGTATATGATGCAGCCGGAAGGTTTTGTCGACCCTAAGAATGCTAACAAGGTATGCAAGCTCCAGCGATCCATTTATGGGCTGGTGCAAGCATCTCGGAGTTGGAACATTTGCTTTGATGAGATGATCAAAGCCTTTGGGTTTATGCAGACTTATGGAGAAGCCTGCCTTTACAAGAAAGTGAGTGGGAGCTCTGTAGCATTTCTCATATTATATGTAGATGACATACTTTTGATGGGAAATGATATAGAACTCTTGGACAGCATTAAGGCCTACTTGAATAAAAGTTTTTCAATGAAGGACCTTGGAGAAGCTGCTTATATATTAGGCATCAAGATCTATAGAGATAGATCGAGGCGCCTCATAGGTCTTTCACAAAGCACATACCTTGATAAGATTTTGAAGAAGTTCAAAATGGATCAGTCAAGAAAGGGTTCTTGCCTGTCTTTGCAAGGTGTGAGATTGAGCTCGGCTCAATGCCCGACCACGGCAAAAGATAAAGAAGAGATGAGCGTCATCCCTATGCCTCGGCCATAGGATCTATTATGTATGCCATCTGTGTACCAGACCTGATGTAAACCTTGCCGTAAGTTTGGTAGGAAGGTACCAAAGTAATCCGGCAAGGAACACTGGACAGCGGTCAAGAATATCCTAAAGTACACGAAAGGACAAAGGACATGTTTTCGTTTATGGAGGTGACGAAGAGCTCGTCGTAAAGGGTTACGTCGGCGCTAAGCTTCGACACAGATCTGGATGACTCTAAGTCACAAACCGGATCGTGTATATGTTGAATGGTGGAGCGATGGTGGTGCAGCTGCAAGCGAAGCGTCGTGGCGGGATCTACGTGTGAAGCGGAGTACATGGCAGCCTCGGAGGCAGCGCATGAAGCAATTTGGGTGAAGGAGTTCATCACCGACCTAGGAGTCATACCCAATGCGTCGGGGCCGATCAAACTCTTCTGTGACAACTTTGGAGCTATTGCACTTGCCAAGGAGCCCAGGTTTCACAAGAAGACCGAGCACATCAAGCGTCGCTTCAACTCCATCCGTGAAAATGTTCAAGATGGAGACATAGAAATTTGCAAAGTGCATACGGATCTGAATGTCGCAGATCCGTTGACTAAACTTTCTCTTCATGGGCAAAACATGATCAACACGAGAACTCTATGGGTGTTCGATTCATCACAATGTAACTAGATTATTGACTCTAGTGCAAGTGGGAGACTGTTGGAAATATGCCCTAGAGGCAATAATAAAAGGATTATTATTATATTTCCTTGTTCGTGATAATTGTCTTTTATTCATGCTATAATTGTATTATCCGAAAATCGTAATACACGTGTGAATACATAGACCACAACATGTCCCTAGTGAGCCTCTAGTTGACTAGCTCGTTGATCAATAGATAGTCATGGTTTCACGACTATGGACATTGGGCGTCATTGATAACGGGATCACATCATTAGGAGAATGATGTGATGGACAAGACAATCCTAAGCATAGCACAAGATCGTGTAGTTCGTTTTGCTAGAGCTTTTGAATGTCAAGTATCTCTTCCTTAGACCATGAGATCGTGTAACTCCCGGATACCGTAGGAGTGCTTTGGGTGTACCAAGCGTCCTGGCGTGGCGGGTGACTATAAAGGTGCACTACGGTATCTCCGAAAGTGTCATTGGGTTGACACGGATCGGCCGATTTGTCACTCCATGTTACGGAGAGGTATCCTTGGGCCCACTCGGTAGTGCATCATCATAATGAGCTCAAAGTGACCAAGTGTGCGGTCACGGGATCATGCATTACTGATGCTGAGTAAAGTGACTTGCCGTAACGAGATTGAGCGAGGTATTGGGATACCGACGATCGAATCTCGGCAAGTAACATACCGTCGACAAAGGAATAGTATCTGGGGTTGCTTGAATCCTCGACATCTTGGTTCATCCGATGAGACCATCGAGGAGTATGTGGGAGCTGAAGGAAATATACCCTAGAGGCAATAATAAAGTTATTATTTATTTCCTTATATCATGATAAATGTTTATTATTCATGCTAGAATTGTATTAACGGAAACATAATACATGTGTGAATACATAGACAAGCAGAGTGTCACTAGTATGCCTCTACTTGACTAGCTCGTTAATCAAAGATGGTTATGTTTCTTAACCATAGACATGAGTTGTCATTTGATTAACGGGATCACATCATTAGGAGAATGATCTGATTGACATGACCCATCCCGTTAGCCTAGCACTTGATCGTTTAGTATGTTGCTATTGCTTTCTTCATGACTTATACATGTTCCTGTAACTATGAGATTATGCAACTCCGTTTACGGAGGAACACTTTGGTACTACCAAGCGTCACTGGCGTAAGCTGGGTGATTATAAAGGAGTACTACAGGTGTCTCCAAAGGTACATGTTGGGTTGGCGTATTTGAGATTAGGTTTTGTCACTCCGATTGTCGGAGAGGTATCTCTGGGCCTTCTCGGTAATACTCATCACCTAAGCCTTGCAAGCATTGTAACTAATGAGTTAGTTATGAGATAATGTATTACTGAGCGAGTAAAGAGACTTACGTAACGAGATTGAACTAGGTATTGGATACCGACGATCGAATCTCGGGTAAGTAACATACCGATGACAAAGGGAACAACGTATGTCGTTATGCGGTTTGACCGATAAAGATCTTCAGTAGAATATGTAGGAACCAATATGGGCATCCAGGTTCCGCTATTGGTTATTGACCGAGAATGGTTCTAGGTCATGTCTACATAGTTCTCGAACCCGTAGGGTCCGCACGCTTAACGTTTCGATGTGAGTTCATTATGAGTTTATAAGTATTGATGCACGAAGGTTGTTGAGTCCCGGATGTGATCACGGACATGACGAGGAGTCTCGAAATGGTCGAGACATAAAGATTGATATATTGGAAGCCTACATTTGGACATCGGAAGTGTTCCGAGTGAAATCGAATTTCTTGGAATACCGGAGGTTACGGAACCCCGGAACTTCATGGGCCCATAGTGGGCCTTGGAGGAAAGGAGAAAGGGCAGCCCTAGGTGGGCGCCCCCTTTCCCTAGTCCTATTAGGACTAGGAAAGGTGGGCTAGCCCCTCTCTCTTTCCCCTCAGGAATCCTAATCCAACTAGGATTGGAGGAATCCTACTCCCGGAGGAGTAGGACTCCTTAGTGCGCCTCCCCTTGGGCGGCCACCTCCCCTTGGCTGCTTTATATCTGAGGCGGGGGCACCCCATGACACACAAGTTGATCTACGGATCTTTCCTTATCCGTGTGCGGTGCCCCTTCCACCATATTCCACTTGGTCATATCGTCGCGGAGCTTAAGCGAAGCCTGCGCGCGGAGAAGTCATATCGTCGCGGAGCTTAAGCGAAGCCCTGCGTCGGTGGAGCATCAACATCGTCACCACGCCGTCGTCTTGTGGAACTCATCCCGACACTTTGCTGGATCGGTCCGGGATCGTCATCGAGCTGAGCGTGTGCGAGAACTCGGAGGTGCCGTCGTTCGGTGCTTGGATCGGTCGGATCGTGAAGGCGTCGACTACATCAACAGCGTTGTTATAGCGCTTCGCTTTCGGTCTCACGAGTGCGTGGGCGGACACTCTCCCTCTCGTTGCTATGCCATCACCATGGTCTTGCGTGATCGTAGGAATTTTTTGAAATTACTCGTTCCCCAATGATGGCATCCGAGCCTGGTTTTATGCGTTGATGTCATATGCGAGTAGAACACAAGTGAGTTGTGGGCGATACAAGTCATACTACCTACCAGCATGTCATACTTTGGTTCAGCGGTATTGTGAGATGAAGCGGCCCGGACCGACATTACGCGTACGCTTACGCGAGACTGGTTTCACCGCTCCGAGCACTCGTTGCTTAAAGGTGACCGGCGGTGTCTGTCTCTCTCACTTTAGTTGAATCGAGTGTGGCTCGCCCGGTCCTTGAGAAGGTTAAAAGCGGAGTCTATTTGTGAAATATCGTTGTGGTTTTGATGCGTAGGTAAGAACGGTTCTTGCTTAGCCCGTAGCAGCCACGTAAAACTTGCAACAACAAAGTAGAGGGCGTCTAACTTGTTTTTGCAGGGCATGATGTGATGTGATGTGGTCAAGGCGTGATGCTATATTTTATTGTATGAGATGATCATGTTTTGTAACGAGTTATCGGCAATGGCGAGAGCCATATGGTTGTCGCTTTATTGTATGAAATGCAAGCGCCATGTAATTGCTTTACTTTATCACTAAGGAGTAGCGATAGTCGTAGAAGCAATAGTTGGCGAGACGACAACGATGCTACGATGGAGATCAAGGTGTCGCGCCGGTGGCGATGGTGATCATGGCGGTGCTTGGCGATGGAGATCACAAGCACAAGATGATGATGACCATATCATATCACTTATATTGATTGCATGTGATGTTTATCCTTTATGCATCTTATCTTGCTTTGTTTGACGGTAGCATTATAAGATGACCTCTCACTAAAATTATCAAGAAGTGTTCTCCTGAGTATGCACCGTTGCCAAAGTTCGTAGTACCCGGACACCACGTGATGATCGGGTGTGATAAGTTCTCGTCCATCTACAACGGTGCAAAACAGTTTGCAGCGAATACTCGAGTTAAACTTGGCGAGCCTTGCATATAACAGATATGGCCTCGGAACACGGAGACCGAAAGGTCGAGCGTGAATCATATAGTAGATATGATCAACATAGTGATGTTCACCATTGAAACTACTCCATCTCACGTGATGATCGGACATGGTTTAGTTGATTTGGATCACGTAATCACTTAGATAACTAGAGATGTCTGTCTAAGTGGGAGTTCTTAAGTAATATGATTAATTGAACTTTAATTTATCATGAACTTAGTCTGGTAGTATTTTGCAAATTATCTTTGTAGATCAATAGCTCGCGTTGTTGCTTCCCTATGTTTTTATATGTGTTCCTAGAAAATTGTATTGAAAAATGTTAGTAGCAATGATGCGGATTGGATCCGTGATCTGAGGTTTATCCTCATTGCTGCCTGAAAAATTATGTCCTTAATGCACGCTAGGTGACAAACCTATTGCAGGAGCAAATGCGGGCGTTATGAGCGTTTGGCTAGCTCAATATGATGACTACTTGATAGTTTAGTGCACCATGCTTAAAGGCTTAGAATCGGGACTTCAAAGACATTTTGAGCGTCATGGACCATATGAGATGTTCCAGGAATTGAAGTTAATATTTCAAGCAAATACCGAGTTGAGAGATATGAAGTCTCCAACAAGTTCTATAGCTAAAAGATGGAGGAGAATCGCTCAACTAGTGAGCATGTGCTCAGATTATGCAGGTACTTCAATCGCTTGAATCAAGTGGGAGTTAATCTTCGAGATAAGATAGTGATTGACAGAATTCTCTAGTCACCATCACCAAGTTAGTAGAACTTCGTGATGAACTATAATATGCAAGGGATGACAAAATTAATTCCCAAGCTCTTCGTGATGCTGAAATCGACGAAGGTAGAAATCAAGAAAAGAGCATCAAGTGTTGATGATTGACAAGACCACTAGTCTCAAGGAAAAGGGCAAAGGGAAGAAGGGAACTTCAAAAGAGCGGCAAGCAAGTTGCTACTCGGTGAAGAAGCCCAAGTCTGGACCTAAGCACGAGACTAAGTGCTTTTGCTACAATGGAATTGGTCCTTTGAGCGGAACTACCCCAAGTGTTTGGCGGATAAGAAGGATGGCAAAGTGAACAAAGATATATTTGATATACAGATTATTGATGTATATTTTACTAGTGTTCATAGCAACCCCTCGGTATTTGATCTTGGTTAGGTTGCTAAGAGTAGTAACTCAAAGCAGGAGTTGCAGAATGAAGCAGAAACTAGTTGAAGGGAAGTGACGATGAGTGTTGGAAGTAGTTCCAAGATTGATATGATCATCATCGCACACTCCCTATACTTTCGGGATTAGTGTTAAACCTAAATAAATGTTATTTGGTGTTTGCGTTGAGCATGAATATGATTTGATCATGTTTATTGCAAAGCGGTTATTCATTTAAAGTCAAAGAATAATTGTTGTTCTATTTAAATGAATAAAACCTTCGATAGTCATACACCCAATGAAAATAGTTTTCAAAGCGGTTATTCATTTAAAGTCAAAGAATAATTGTTGTTCTATTTAAATGAATAAAACCTTCAATGGTCATACACCCAATAAAAATAGTTTGTTGGATCTCGATCGTAGTAATACACATATTCATAATATTGATGCCAAAAGATGCAAAGTTAATAATGATAGTGCAACTTATTTTGGCACTTGCCGTTTAGGTCATATTGGTGTAAAGCGCATGAAGAAACTCCATCTTGATGGGATTTTGGAATCACTTGATTATGAATCACTTGATGCTTGCGAACCATGCCTTATGGGCAAGATGACTAAAGACTCGTTCTCGGAACAATGGGCGAGCAAATGACTTATTGGAAATAATACATCTTGATGTATGCGGTCCGATGAGTGTTAAAGCTCACGGCAAGTATCGTTATTTTCGACCTTCACAAGATGATTTGAGCAGATATGGGTATATCTACTTGATGAAACATAAGTCTGAAATAGTTGAAAGGTTCAAAGAATTTCAGAGTGAAGTGGAAAATCATCGTAACAAGAAAATAAAGTTTCTGCGATCTGATCGTGGAGATGAATTTTGAGTTCTGAGTTTGGTCTTCAATTAAAACAAAGTGGAATAGTTTCACAGCTCACGCCACATGGAACACCACAACATAATGGTGTGTCCGAGCGTCGTAACCGCACTTTATTGGATATGGTGCAATCTATGATGTATCTTACCGATTTACCACTATCGTTTTGGGTTATGCATTAGAGACAGCTGCATTCACGTTTAATAGGGCACCATCTAAATCCGTTGAGATGACACCGTATGAACTATGGTTTAGCGATAAACCTAAGTATCGTTTCTTAAAGTTTGGAGTTGTGATGCTTATGTGAAAAAGTTTTCACGATAAGCTCGAACCCAAATCGGAGAATGCGTCTTCATAGAATACCCAAAAGAAACTGTTGGGTGCACCTTCTATCACAGATCTAAAGGCAAAACATTCGTTGCTAAAATGGATCCTTTCTAGAGAAGGAGTTTCTCTCGAAAGAAGTGAGTGGGAGGAAAGTAGAACTTGATAAGGTAATTGTACCTTCTCCCTAATTGGAAAGTAGTTCATCACGAAATCAGTTCAGTGATTCCTACACCAATTAGTGAGGAAGCTAATGATGATGATCATGAAACTTCAGATCAAGTTACTACAAAACCTCGTAGGTCTTCAAAGTAAGATCCGCTTTTGAGTGGTACGGTAATCGTGTTCGGAAGTCATGTTACTAGACCATGATGAACCTACGGACTATGAGGAAGCGATGATGAGCCCAGATTCGCGAAATGGCTTGAGGCCATGAAATCTGAGATAGGATCCATGTATGAGAACAAAGTATGGACTTTGATTGACTTGCTCGATGATCGGCAAGCCATGTTAAATAAATGGATCTTCAAGAGGAAGGCGAACAACGATAGTAGTGTTACTATCTACAAAGCTCGACTTGTTGCAAAAGGTTTTCGACAAGTTCAAGGTGTTGACTACAATGAGATTTTCTCAAGCGTAGCGATGCTTAAGTCTGTCCGAATCATGTTAGCAATTGCCACATTTTATGAAATCGGCAAATGGATGTCAAAACTACATTCTTTAATGGACTTATTAAAGAAGAGTTGTATATGATGCAACCAGAAGGTTTTGTCAATCCTAAAGGAGCTAACAAAATGTGCAAGCTCCAATGATCCATCTATGGACTGGTGCAAGCATCTCGGAGTTGGAATAAGCGCTTTGATAGTGTGATCAAAGCATATAGTTTTATCTGAGACTTGCGGTGAAGCCTGTATTTACAAGAAAGTGAGTGGGAGCAATACAGCATTTCGATAAGTATATGTGAATGACATATTGTTGATCGGAAATAATTATTCGCAAAGCATAAAGGAGTATTTGAAAGGAGTTTTTCAAAGAAAGACCTCGGTGAAGCTGCTTACATATTGAGCATCAAGATCTATAGAGATAGATCAAGGCGGCTTGATAAGTTTTTCAATGAATACATACCTTGACAAGATTTTGAAGTAGTTCAAAATGGAACAGTCAAAGAAAGAGTTCTTGCATGTGTTACAAGGTGTGAGATTGAGTAAGACTCAAAACCCGACCACGGCAGAAGATAGAAAGAGAATGAAAGTCATTCCCTATGCATCAGCCATAGGTTCTATAAAGTATGTCATCTTGTGTACCAGATCTATTGCATACCCTACCACTAAGCTTGGCAAGGAGTGCAATAGTGATCTAGGAGTAGATCAATGGACAGCGGTCAAAATTATCCTTAGTAGAATAAGGATATGTTTCTCGATTATGGAAGTGAAAAAGGTTAAATGCGTAAAGGTTACGTCGATGCAAGTTTTAACACTAATCTAGATGACTCGAGTCTCAATCTGGATACATATTGAAAGTGGGAGCAATTAGCTAGAGTAGCTCCGTGCGAGCATTGTAGACATAGAAATTTGCAAAATACTTACGGCTCTGAATGTGACAGACCCGTTGACTAAAATTATCTCACAAGCAAAACATGATCACACCTTAGTACTCTTTGGGTGTTAATCACATAGCGATGTGAACTAGATTATTGACTCTAGTAAACCCTTTGGGTGTTGGTCACATGTCGATGTGAACTATGGGTGTTAACCACATATAGATGTGAACTATTGATGTTAAATCACATGGCGATGTGAACTAGATTATTGACTCTAGTGCAAGTGGGAGACTGAAGGAAATATACCCTAGAGGCAATAATAAAGTTATTATTTATTTCCTTATATCATGATAAATGTTTATTATTCATGCTAGAATTGTATTAACCGGAAACATAATACATGTGTGAATACATAGACAAGCAGTGTCACTAGTATGCCTCTACTTGACTAGCTCGTTAATCAAAGATGGTTATGTTTCCTAACCATAGACATGAGTTGTCATTTGATTAACGGGATCACATCATTAGGAGAATGATCGATTGACATGACCCATCCGTTAGCCTAGCACTTGATCGTTTAGTATGTTGCTATTGCTTTCTTCATGACTTATACATGTTCTGTAACTATGAGATTATGCAACTCCGTTTACGGAGGAACACTTTGGTACTACCAAGCGTCACAAGCGTAATGGGTGATTATAAAGGAGTACTACAGGTGTCTCCAAAGGTACATGTTGGGTTGGCGTATTTGAGATTAGGTTTTGTCACTCCGATTGTCGGAGAGGTATCTCTGGGCCTTCTCGGTAATACTCATCACCTAAGCCTTGCAAGCATTGTAACTAATGAGTTAGTTATGCGATAATGTATTCTGAGCGAGTAAAGAGACTTACCGTAGCGAGATTGAACTAGGTATTGGATACCGACGATCGAATCTCGGGTAAGTAACATACCGATGACAAAGGGAACAACGTATGTCGTTATGCGGTTTGACCGATAAAGATCTTCGTAGAATATGTAGGAACCAATATGGGCATCCAGGTTCCGCTATTGGTTATTGACCGAGAATGGTTCTAGGTCATGTCTACATAGTTCTCGAACCCGTAGGGTCCGCACGCTTAACGTTTGATGTGAGTTCATTATGAGTTTATAAGTATTGATGCGAAGGTTGTTGAGTCCGGATGTGATCACGGACATGACGAGGAGTCTCGAAATGGTCGAGACATAAAGATTGATATATTGAAGCCTACATTTGGACATCGGAAGTGTTCCGGTGAAATCGAATTTTCGGAATACGGGAGGTTACGGAACCCCGGGAACTTCATGGGCCCATAGTGGGCCTTGGAGGAAAGGAAAGGGCAGCCCTAGGTGGCGCGCCCCCTTTCCCTAGTCCTATTAGGACTAGGAAGGTGGGCCGCCCCCTCTCTCTTTCCCCCTCAGGAATCCTAATCCAACTAGGATTGGAGGAATCCTACTCCCGGAGGAGTAGGACTCCTTAGTGCGCCTCCCCTTGGGCGGCCACCTCCCCTTGGCTCCTTTATATCACGGGGCAGGGGCACCCCATGACACACAAGTTGATCTCGGATCTTTCCTTAGCCGTGTCGGTGCCCCTTCCACCATATTCCACTCGGTCATATCGTCGCGGAGTTTAGGCGAAGCCTGCTTGGGAGAAGTCATATCGTCGCGGAGCTTAAGGCGAAGCCCTGCGTCGGTGGAGCATCAACATCGTCACCACGCCGTCGTCTTGTGGAACTCATCCCGACACTTTCTTTGGATCGGTCCGGGATCGTCATCGAGCTGAGCGTGTGCGAGAACTTCGGAGGTGCCGTCGTTCGGTGCTTGGATCGGTCGGATCGTGAAGGCGTCGACTACATCAACAGCGTTGTTATAATGCTTCCGCTTTCGGTCTCACAGTGCGTGGGCGGACACTCTCCCTCTCGTTGCTATGCCATCACCATGGTCTTGCGTGATCGTAGGAAATTTTTGAAATTACTCGTTCCCCAACGAGCCAACATGGGTATCAAATCCGCTATTGGTTATTGACGGAGAGTCGTCTCGGTCATGTCGCATGTCTCCCGAACCCGTAGGGTCTACACATAAGGTTCGGTGACACTAGGGTTATTAGGAAGACTTGTATGTGATTACGAATGTTGTTGAGTCCCGAATGAGATCCGGACGTAACGAGGAGTTCGGAATGGTCGGAGGTGAAGATTTATATATGGGAAGTTGTCATGCGGACGCCGGAAAGTTTCGGGGCATATCGGTATTGTCTGCAGGGCCCCGGAGAGGTTCGGGGTCCACGGGAGAGGCCACGGAGGGCCTCATGGGCCGCAAGGGCAGGGAACCAGCCTGGAGGCTGGGCGCCCCTTGGTCCCATGCGCCTAGGGTTGGGGGAACCCTAGTGGGGCGGCCCCTTTGCTTGGGGGCAAGCCCCCTCCCTGCCGCCGCCCCCTCTAGATCTCATCTAGAGGGGCCCCATTGCCCTTCCCTATAAATAGGGGGTGAGGGAGGGCTGCAACACACTTCAAGGCGCAGCCCTCCCTCCCAACACCTCTCCTCCTCCGTTGAGTGCTTGGCGAAGCCTGTTTGAATCTTGCCTCTCCACCATCATCACGCCGTCGTGCTGCTCTTTGGAGCCTTCTTCCTCAACCTCTCCTTCCCCTTGCTGGATCAAGAAGGAGGAGGCGTCGTCCGTTCGTGCGTGTGTTGAGCGCGGAGGTGCTGTCCGTTCGGCACTTGGTCATCGGTGATCTGAATCACGGCGAGTGCGACTCCATCATCACCGTTCCTTGAGCGCTTCGCCTGCGATCTACAAAGTGGTATGTAGATGCAATCTCTCTCCATGACTCGTTTCTTAGATGAACTCATAGATGGATCTTGGTGAAACAGTAGGAAAAATTTTAATTTTCTGCGTTCCCCAACACCTCCTTCTTCTCCGCTGTTGGAAGGAGAGGAAACCAGCCGGCGTCATCCATGGCGGAGGCCAGATCCGCCATGGACACAGCCACTTGCACCTCCTCGTCGGGTCAAGGATCCCGACAAGCAGCAGCAGTCATCGGGCTTCATCGAGGGTTTGGGCATCAGCTCCAACTCCGCTGCCACCGGTGAGTTCCTCCTCCTACTGCTCTCTATCTCTCTCTTCCTCTTTCTAATATTTTTCTCTTATTTTGTAGCAGCAGTAGAAGAGAGGTGCGGGCACAATTTGGGTGGGGAAGCACCATCACCATGGACAGCCTCATCCCCTCCAGGACCAGTAGTAGCCATGGATGGAAAGGATGATGACGCCCAGCATAAGCAGCCGCCATGGGTGGAATTGTTTTTAATTCTCAATTAGTTAGTAGTAGCACGGGGCCCTGACCCGCGCTACAACTAATTAGTAATCTCTTGGTGGCAACGCGCTACTACTACAAGTAGCGATGGCGGGTACCACCAGCTCGCTAAAAGTTAGTTGTAGCGCCCTATCAGTAGCGCAAGCCCCCGCGCTACTACTAGGTTTTTCCCTAGTAGTGGGGGTTTAGCCTCTATGATCTCGTGGTAGATCAACTCTTGTAATACTCCTATCATCAAGATCAATCAAGCAGGAAGTAGGGTTTTACCTCCATCGAGAGGGCCCGAACCTGGGTAAAACATCGTGTCCCCTGCCTCCTGTTACCATTAGCCTTAGACGCACAGATCGGGACCCCCTACCCGAGATCCGCCGGTTTTGACACCGACAGTCATCTCATCAAGTTCCACTTTCCTCCCACTTACTTATTTCGAGAGAAACTCTTTCTCTAGAAAGGACCCGTTCTTGGCAACGAAGATCTTGCCTTCGGATCTGAGGTAGAAGGTATACCCAATGGTTTCCTTCGGGTATCCTCTGAAGACGCATTTTTCCGACTTGGGTTCGAGCTTTTCAGGTTGAAGTTTATTGACATAAGCATCACATCCTCAAACTTTTAGAAACGATAGCTTAGGTTTCTTCCCAAACCATAATTCATACGGTGTCGCCTCAGCAGTTCGGCGGAGCCCTATTTAAAGTGAATCGGCGGTCTCTAAAGCATAACCCCAAAATGATAGCGGTAGATCGGTAAGAGACATCATAGATCGCACCATATCCAATAGAGTGCGATTACGACGTTCGGACACACCATTACGCTGAGGTGTTCCAGGCAGCATGAGTTGTGAAACAATTCCACATTTCCTTAAGTGCATGCCAAATTCATGACTCAAATATTCCCCTCAACGATCTGATCGTAAGAAATTTATTTTCCTGTCATGTTGATTTTCAACCTCACTCTGAAATTCCTTGAACTTTTCAAAGGTCTCAGACTTGTGTTTCATTAAGTAGACATACCCATATCTGCTTAAGTCATCAATGAGGGTGAGAACATAATGAGAGCCACCGCGAGCCTCAACGCTCATTGGACCGCACACATCAGTATGTATGATTTCCAACAAGTTGGTTGCTCGCTCCATTGTTCCGGAGAACTGAGTCTTGGTCATTTTGCCCATGAGGCATGGTTCGCACGTGTCAAATGATTCATAATCAAG
This sequence comes from Aegilops longissima, assembly GCA_021605205.1. NCBI lineage: Eukaryota > Viridiplantae > Streptophyta > Magnoliopsida > Poales > Poaceae > Aegilops > Aegilops longissima. Next base: position 563,926,961 of record CM038680.1, read on the forward strand.
AGACTCCAAAAGTCCATCTGCATGGAGTTTCTTCATGCATTAGACACCAATGTGACCAAGGCGGCAGTGCCACAAGTATGTGGGACTATCATTATCAACCTTACATTTCTTGGCATTCACACTATGAATATGTGTAACATCACGTTCGAGATTCATTAAGAATAAACCATTGACCAGCGGGGCATGACCATAAAACATATCTCTCATATAAATAGAACAACCATTATTCTCGGATTTAAATGAGTAGCCATCTCGCATTAAAAGAGATCCAGATACAATGTTCATGCTCAAAGCTGGCACTAAATAACAATTATTGAGGTTTAAAACAAATCCTGTAAGTAAATGTAGAGGCAGCGTGCCGACGGCGATCACATCGACCTTGGAACCATTCCCTACGCACATCGTCACCTCGTCCTTCGCCAGTCTCCGCTTATTCCGCAGCTCCTGTTTTGGGTTACAAATATAAGCAACCGCACCGGTATCAAATACCAGGAGCTACTACGAGTACTGGTAAGGTACACATCAATAACATGTATATCACATATACCTTTGGTGTTGCCGGCCTTGTTGTCCGCTAAGTACTTGGGGCAGTTCCGCTTCCAATGACCGTTTCCCTTGCAATAAAAGCACTCAGTCTCAGGCTTGGGTCCATTCTTTAGCTTCTTCCCGGCAGCTTGCTTACCGGGCGCGTCAACTCCCTTGCCGTCTTTCTTGAAGATCTATTTACCCTTGCCTTTCTTGAACTTGGTGGTTTTATTCACCATCAACACTTGATGTTCCTTTTTGATCTCCACCTCCGCTGATTTCAGCATCGAATATACCTCAGGAATGGTTTTCACCATCCCCTGCATATTGAAGTTCATCACAAAGCTCTTGTAGCTAGGTGGAAGCGACTGAATGATTCTGTCAACGACCGCGTCATCCGGGAGATTAACTCCTAGCTGAGACAAGCGGTTGTGCAACCCAGACATTTTGAGTATGTGTTCGCTGACGGAACTATTCTCCTCCATCTTACAACTGTAGAACTTGTCGGAGACTTCATATCTCTTGATCCGGGCATGAGCTTGGAAAACCATTTTCAGCTCTTGGAACATCTCATATGCTCCGTGCTCCTCGAAACGCTTTTGGAGCCCCGGTTCTAAGCTGTAAAGCATGCCGCACTGAACCAGGGAGTAATCATCAACACGCGACTGCCAGGCGTTCATAACGTCTGGATTCGCTGGGACGAGTGCTTCACCAAGCGGTGCTTCAAGGACATATGCTTTCTTGGCAGCTATGAGGATGATCCTCAAGTTCCGGACCCAGTCCGTATAGTTGCTACCATCGTCTTTCAGCTTGATTTTCTCTAGGAGCGCGTTGAAGTTGAGGTTGACATTAGCATGGGTCATTTGATCTACAAGACATATTGTAAAGATTTTAGACCAAGTTCATGATAATTAAGTTCATCTAATCAAATTATTAATGAACTCCCACTCAGACAGACATCCCTCTAATCATCTAAGTGATACACGATCTGAGTCAACTAGGCCGTGTCCGATCATCACGTGAGACGGACTAGTCATCATCGGTGAAAATCTTCATGTTGATCGTATCTGCTATACGACTCATGTTCGACCTTTCGGTCTCTTGTGTTCCGAGGCCATGTCTGTACATGCTAGGCTCGTCAAGTCAACCTAAGTGTATGGCGCGTGTAAATCTGGCTTACACCCATTGTATGCGAATGTTAGAACCTATCACACCCGATCATCACGTGGTGCTTCGGGACAACGAACCTTCGCAATGGTGCACAGTTAGGGGGAGCACTTTCTTGAAATTTAAGCGAGGGATCATCTTATTTATGCTACCTTCGTTCTAAGCAAATAAGATGTAAAACATGATAAACATCACATGTAATCAAATAGTGACATGATATGGCCAATATCATCTTGCTCCTTTTGATCTCCATCTTCGGGGCGCCATGATCATCCTCGTCACCGGCATGACACCATGATCTCCATCATCACGATCTCCATCATCGTGTCTTCATGAAGTTGTTTCGCCAACTATTACTTCTACTACTATGGCTAACGGTTTAGCAACAAAGTAAAGTAATTACATGGCGTTATTCAATGACACGCAGGTCATACAATAAATTAAGACAACTCCTATGGCTCCTGCCGGTTGTCATACACATCGACATGCAAGTCGTGATTCCTATTACAAGAACATGATCAATCTCATACATCACATATATTTCATTCATCACATCCTTTGGCCATATCACATCACAAGGCACATGCTGCAAGAACAAGTTAGACGTCCTCTAATTGTTGTTGCAATTTTTACGATGGATGCTATAGGTTTCTAGCAAAACGTTTCTTACCTACGCCAAAACCACAGCGTGATATGCCAATTTCTATTTACCCTTCATAAGGACCCTTTTCGCCGAATCCGATTAGACTAAAGTGGGAGAGACAAACACCCGCTAGCCACCTTATGCAACTAGTGCATGTCGATCGGTGGAACCTGTCTCACGTAAGCATACGTGTAAGGTCGGTCCAGCCGCTTCATCCCACGATGCCACGAATCAAGATAATACTAGTAACGGCAAGTAAATTGACAAAATCGGCGCCCACAACAACTTGTGTTCTACTCGTGCATAGAAACTACGCATAGACCTAGCTCATGATGCCCTTTGTTGGGGATCGTTGCAGAAATTAAATTTTCTCGCATCACCAAGATCAATCTATGGAGTTTACTAGTAGCGATAGGGAGTGCATCTTCATACCTTTGAAGATCGCGATGCAGAAGCGTTGCAGAAGCAGCGGTCGGTGGAGTCATACGAAGCGATTCAGATCGTGGCGAATCCGATCTAAGCACCGAACAACGGTGCCTCCGTGTTCAACACCGTGCAGCCGGTGGCGTCTCCGCGCCTTGATCCAGCAAGGGAGGCGGAGGTTGGGAAGACTCCGTCCGGCAGCAGCACAAGGCGTGGTGGTGGTGGTGGAGCATGGCACTCAGCGAGGCTTCGCCAAGCACTGCGAAAGGCGAGGAGGGAGAGGGTAGGGCTGCGTCAAGAGAGGGAGGCTCGTGTCTCAGCAGCCCAAAACCCCCACTATATATAGGGAAAGGGAGGCGCCCGGCCTCCTAGATCCATCTAGGGAGGAGGCGGCCCCTCGAGGGCAGCGGCCCCCTTAGGGTTTCAACTGAGGCGCCCGCCCGAGTGGCCCCTAGGGTTTCAACCCTAGGTGCCTTGGGCCCTTGGGGTGCACCAGCCCACTAAGGGGCTGGTTCCCACCCAACTACAGCCCATTAGGTCCTTCGGGGCAGGTGGACCCCCGGAACCCCTTCGGTGGTCCTGGTACAATACCGATAAACCCCGAAACCTTTCCGGTCACTGAAACTGGACTTCCCATATATAAATCTTCACCTCCGGACCATTCCGGAACTCCTCGTGACATCGGGATCTCATCAGGGACTCGAACAACATTCGGTAACCACGTACATCTATTCCTATAACCCTAAGCGTCGCCAACCTTAAGTGTGTAGACCCTACGGGTTCGGAACTATCTGAACATGACCAAGACATCTCTCGGCCAATAACCAACAGCGGGATCTGGATACCCATGTTGGCTCCCACATGTTCCACGATGATCTCGTCGGATGAACCACGATGTCAAGGATTCAATCAATCCGTATATGATTCCCTTTGTCTACCGATATAGCACTTGCCGAGATTCAATCGTCGGTATGCGATACCTTGTTCAATCTCGTTACGGCAAGTCTCTTTACTCGTTCCGTAACACATCATCCGTGACCAACCCTTAGTCACATTGAGCTCTTTACGATGATGCCTTACGAGTGGGCGGAGATACCTCTCCGTCATACGGTGAGAAATCTCGGTCTCGATTCGTACCAACCCAAGATACTTTCGGAGATCGCGTAGTGTACCTTTATAGCCACCCAGTTCGTTGTGGCGTTTGGCACACCAAAGCATTCCTGCGGTATCCGGAGTTGCACAATCTCATGGTCTAAGGAAAAGATACTTGACATTAGAAAAGCTTTAGCAGACGAACTACACGATCTTGTGCTACGCTTTGGATTGGGTCTTGTCCATCACATCATTCTCCTAATGATGTGATCCCGTTATCAATGACATCCAATGTCCATAGTCAGGAAACAATGACCATCTGTTGATCAACGAGCTAGTCAACTAGAGGCTCACTAGGGACTTGTTGTGGTCTATGTATTCACACATGTATTACGATTTCCGGATAACACAATTATAGCATGAACAATAGACAATTATCATTAACAAGGAAATATAATAATAATCATTTTATTATTGCCTCTAGGGCATATTTCCAACATACAAAAGGGTTGAAAAATTGGTAAAAAGAAAGAAAGGAAAGTGGCTTGTTCTTCTAGTGGCGTATGTACCAGTATACATATTCATCGATCTTCTTTGTAATCACAAGTCGAAACTAGACCAGGTGGATATGACAAGTGATGATGGACCTGACACGCAGGTCATACAATAAATTAAGACAACTCCTATGGCTCCTGCCGTTGTCATACACATCGACATGCAAGTCGTGATTCCTATTACAAGAACATGATCAATCTCATACATCACATATATTTCATTCATCACATCCTTTGGCCATATCACATCACAAGGCACATGCTGCAAGAACAAGTTAGACGTCCTCTAATTGTTGTTGCAATTTTTTACGTGGATGCTATAGGTTTCTAGCAAGAACGTTTCTTACCTACGCCAAAACCACAACGTGATATGCCAATTTCTATTTACCCTTCATAAGGACCCTTTTCATCGAATCCGATTCGACTAAAGTGGGAGAGACAAACACCCGCTAGCCACCTTATGCAACTAGTGCATGTCAGTCGGTGGAACCTGTCTCACGTAAGCATACGTGTAAGGTCGGTCCAGGCCGCTTCATCCCACGATGCCACCGAATCAAGATAATACTAGTAACGGCAAGTAAATTGACAAAATCGACGCCCACAACAACTTGTGTTCTACTCGTGCATAGAAACTACGCATAGACCTAGCTCATGATGCCACTGTTGGGGATCGTTGCAGAAATTAAATTTTTCTACGCATCACCAAGATCAATCTATGGAGTTTACTAGTAACGATAGGGGAGTGCATCTTCATACCTTTGAAGATCGCGATGCAGAAGCGTTGCAAGAACGCGGTCGGTGGAGTCATACACGAAGCGATTCAGATCGTGGCCGAATCCGATCTAAGCACCGAACAACGGTGCCTCCGTGTTCAACACACGTGCAGCCCGGTGACGTCTCCCGCGCCTTGATCCAGCAAGGGAGAGGCAGAGGTTGGGGAAGACTCCGTCCAGCAGCAGCACAAGGGCGTGGTGGTGGTGGTGGAGCATGGCACTCCAGCAGGGCTTCGCCAAGCACTGCGAAAGACGAGGAGGGAGAGGGGTAGGGCTGCGTCAAGAGAGAGGGAGGCTCGTGTCTCTGGCAGCCCCAAAACCCCCACTATATATAGGGAAAGGGGAGGGGGCGCCGGCCTCCTAGATCCATCTAGGGAGGAGGGGGCGGCGGCCCCTCAGGGGGGGCAGCGGCCCCCTTAGGGTTTCCAACTAGGGGGGCGCCCGCCCCCGGGGGGCAGCGGCCCCCTAGGGTTTCCAACCCTAGGTGCCTTGGGCCCTTGGGGGGTGCACCAGCCCACTAAGGGGCTGGTTCCCACCCAACTACAGCCCATTAGGTCCTTCGGGGCAGGTGGACCCCCGGAACCCCTTCGGTGGTCCTGGTACAATACCGATAAACCCCGAAACCTTTCCGGTCACTGAAACTGGACTTCCCATATATAAATCTTCACCTCCGGACCATTCCGGAACTCCTCGTGACATACGGGATCTCATCCGGACTCAACAACATTCGTAACCACGCACATCTATTCCCTATAACCCTAGCGCCATCGAACCTTAGTGTGTAGACCCTACGGGTTCGGAACTATGAACATATGACCAAGACATCTCCGCCAATAACCAACAGCGGGATCTGGATACCCATGTTGGCTCCCACATGTTCCACGATGATCTCGTCGGATGAACCACGATGTCAAGGATTCAATCAATCCCGTATATGATTCCCTTTGTCTACCGATATAGCACTTGCCCGAGATTCAATCGTCGGTATGCCGATACCTTGTTCAATCTCGTTACGGCAAGTCTCTTTACTCGTTCCGTAACACATCATCCCGTGACCAACCCCTTAGTCACATTGAGCTCTTTACGATGATGCCTTACCGAGTGGGCCCAGAGATACCTCTCCGTCATACAGAGTGAGAAATCTCAGTCTCGATTCGTGCCAACCCAACAGATACTTTCGGAGATACGCGTAGTGTACCTTTATAGCCACCCAGTTACGTTGTGACGTTTGGCACACCCAAAGCATTCCTGCGGTATCCGGGAGTTGCACAATCTCATGGTCTAAGGAAAAGATACTTGACATTAGAAAAGCTTTAGCGCATTTAACTACACGATCTTGTGCTACGCTTTGATTGTCTTGTCCATCACATCATTCTCCTAATGATGTGATCCCGTTATCAATGACATCCAATGTCCATAGTCAGGAAACAATGACCATCTGTTGATCAACGAGCTAGTCAACTAGAGGCTCACTAGGGACTTGTTGTGGTCTATGTATTCACACATGTATTACGATTTCGGATAACACAATTATAGCATGAACAATAGACAATTATCATTAACAAGGAAATATAATAATAATCATTTTATTATTGCCTCTAGGCATATTTCCAACATACAAAAGGGTTGAAAATTGGTAAAAAGAAAGAAAGGAAAGTGGCTTGTTCTTCTAGTCGCGTATGTACCAGTATACATATTCATCGATCTTCTTTGTAATCACAAGTCGAAACTAGACCAGGTGGATATGACAAGTGATGATGGACCAAGCGGTAGTGAGTTCCACTCCCACCTCCTACAATATTTTTGGCGCGTTTTTTCTACCATGTTAGAAAATAAAAAGGAAACGGGAAAGTGGTGGGATCGCCAGAAAAATCAGAGATCGTGCGCGGGGCGGAAGAAGTGGATCGCGAGAGGATCGTGCGGATCTGTTGCTTAACGTGCAGTCGACTGGACGTTAGCACACAGTGGGAAGCATTTCTGCCTGTCCGTTCTCATATATTCCTATTAAATTAGAAAATTCTGATTTTTTTAAATTAACCGAAATCACTAATTGAGGAGTACTCGTTTCAAGGATCACTTTCATCTCCTCGGGTTGCGAGAGTGACGCGGTGCACCAGGTTATGACAAGTGACGCGGTTGCATGTGCGCCACTTGCCTTAACCTGAGAGTTTTTCCTTTTTCGTAGATCCATTTATTCAAAACATTTTATCTGTTAAAGCGTGTGTCCAAATCTTAGACCATTTTCACCGTTGGATTCCTTGCGTCGAGATCTTCAGAACTAGATACCATGTTGATAGGTTTTGACGATTTTTTGTCAGAAAAAACCGACCAGGAACACGTTTTTTTTTCTTTTTCGAAAGTCGTTTCCGAGGCAAGGCCATGCCTCTCGCAGAAACAAAACCGTGTCTCTCACGAAAGCAAAATCATACCTCTCGCGGAATAAAAAATAGAAAACACCTTTTTTTCGTTTTAAAGAGGCACGACCATGCCTCTCGTAGAAGCAAAAAATGTGCCTCTAGCAGAAGGGGGGAAATGCCTTTTTCCGTTGCGAAAGCAAAAACGTGCCTCTCATGAAAGAAAAAATAATCAAAAGGTGTTTTTTCGTTTCTGAGAGGCACGTCGTGGAAGCAAATTCATAGCAAAACCATGCCTCTCGCGGAAAAGAAAAAACATGTTTTTCCCGTTTTCAAGAGGCGTGCCTCTCACGAAAGCAAGAAACAAACACGTTTTTTTGTGCAAAAAAGGTATTTTTTTCAAAAATAAAAACTTTTGTCCAAAAGCTTAGAAAGACCGGTGGAAGACCCAAAAGCCAAAAAAACCGAAAAATAGTCGAAAATGCTTATGGAAAAATAAAAATAAATAAAATTTGGAGGGAGCGGCCAGAGCACGACACGTGGCGGCGCAGCCTACCTCAAGTGATCGTTGGGAGGCTCCCGAAGGAGCGCTCGTCCCGTGGTGCCAACATTAAGTGTCATTTCTCTGTGGGGCTTCGGCCCAACTGCGGCAGCCTCTATCTCGTGCGCCCCGGCACCGGTTAGTATTCCGCATTCAGCTGCAGTTGGCCCAGTTTGCTCTGTTTTCAGCCCGTTAGGTCCCTGGCTTTTATATTATTCACACGGAATATGTTAACATGATTATGATATAACTTTGCAACCGTAACTCGGATTAAAATAATTTGTATATGTAATTTGATCAAAAAAATGTTTAGTTTTCAATCATGCTATTATTTGTTCCTATTAATCAATTTAAATTTCTGTTCAGGAAATAAACTTATTAACCTAATTAATTGTTATGGTGTATTTTGCGAAATGCTAATACACAATATAATTTTTATATCATCTTTATATATGTGAAATATGTTATGAGGGCCTATATGGATCGGAGGCGCCGGGTTCGGGTTCGGCCGGAATGAGCCTTGCTAGGGACGGCGAAGATGTCGTGTTCGGCTGCTTGCGGTCCATGGTGTGGCGCGAGACGGACGCCGAGGGACGGTCAAGGCTGTCCTGTTGCGTGTTTGCAGCGCGGAGTAGCTCGCGCATGCACTGCATGCGTTCCTGCAGCTGCTCCATGCCCACTGCCGCCACCTCCGCAGCGGCTAATTTTTTTAAAATAATACGTTTTTTTTATTAATTTGCACAAATATTACGCGGAAAAATTATTTTCAAAACTAATACACCGTCGCCCACAAGCAGGTCGATCGGTCCTAGTCGGCCCACAAAGAGGTCGACCGGGTTCCTATCGGCTTGCTGCAGGTCGATTGGGCTGTCGGCCACCATTTCAAGTGCCGATTGGGCTGTCGGCCACCATTAGTTCAATCGGCCTGCCTGTGGGCCGACAGGACTAATTGGCTCTTGTAGGCCGAATCGGTGCATGTGATTTTTTTTTGCCCGCACGATTTTTTTCTTTCAAAACTATGACATATTTTCCCGCCAACTCGCTCCCGCCACCGTTCTCATCCACCCGCTTCCGCCATATGTTCCCGCCAACTCTTTCCCGCCACTGCTTCCCGCCATATGTTTCCGCCAACTCTTTCCGCCACCCGCTTCCCGCCATATGTTTCCGCCAACTCTTTTCCGCCACTCGTTTCCGCCATATGCTGTCGTTTTTTCCGCCATTTTCTCCTCTCTACCTATAAAACCCCCTTCAGACGGAGGTGGATAAGCATTCCAGTCAAGTTTAGTTGAGATGTCCCATTATCCTTTCGATCGTAGTTTTCATCCTGGGATGAGCAGGACTCTTCTGAGCCTAGCTACCGATTTCAGGATGGACAATAGGGTAGTTCCATGGGACGAACTCACCAGTAGTGACACCATAATGAATGAGTTGGCTCACCAATTACTTAGGTCTGGGTGGCCTGAAAGGACCTATGAAGAGGTACGTAAAGAACTTCTTAGGTTGCATGAAAGGTGGGAGAAGGTAGTAGTGCCAAGAGTGAAACTTTCGAAGGATTGCAGCAAATAATCCATGTTTATGGACTGAGGAGAGCGAGGACGAAGATGATATCTTCATGTCGCCGCTTCCGGTTCTCGCATACTCAAGGGCAAGAGTTCTTCATCATCGAAGGGCAAGGTTTCGCATCATCGAAGGGCAAGGTTTCGCATCGTCAAGGGCAAGAGTTCTTCATCGTTGAAGGGCAAGAGTTCTTCATCGTCGAAGGCAAGAGTTCTGCATCCATCGAGGATGACGATGATGACTTCATGTAATTTTTATGCTGTATTTTGTGAGTTCATCGACGTACCATTTAATTTAGATTTAGTTCTATCTAGTTGTTTGTAATGTCTTGTTGTATGAGCATTATGTTCTATCAAAATATGATCTTGTAGTTCAAATAACATAGTACTAAAATAGAGTAGGCATATGTCTCACACATAAGTACATAGTCATTTGTCTCATACATAGAATAGACATAAGTCTCACACACAAATAGATGGTAATGTCTCTCTCGATAGATGGGCGTCGGTTACGCGTCTGCCTGGCGGGGGAGGCGGATCTCGAAGCGGCGACCATCCCCACCTGTCGGGTGCCCTAATGTGACGAGGAGGAATCTCAGACTCTTCCTGGTCATTTGTGTATCCTGTGTGGGGCCTGGTGGAGGAGTCGAAAACATGTTCATCCTTTGGGCGTGCGCAACATCTCGAGCTCTGTATGTTCTCCTCGGGATGTTGATCACTCCCCACGTATCATGTGATGCCGACATAGACGCCTGATATCCGTAGGCTCCTGCGCGATGAAATGTTTCATCATGAAGAATGAGGTCGCGTCAATTAATATAAAAACAATAAATATGAAGACGATACCTGCTGGCTGTGACGGCTGCTCGACTCAAACACGGCTGGACGAGGGACCGTGCTGCTGTGGCTGTGGAGAAAACATGAAGCTCGACGAGGGACCGTGCTGCTGTGGCTGTGGAGCAAACACGAAGCTCGACGTGGGACCATACTGTTGTGGTTGCTGCCACGTTGAACTGCCAGTTGGTCGACGGGTGGCTGGTTGATGTCGGTGCTAGACGTGCACGTGGTTGATGTCGGTGCGTGGAGTGACGCTGCTGCTGCTGCTGATGATGAACAACGTCGGTTCTCCGGTGCACGTGATAGCCTCGTACACAGTCCGTATCTTGTTCGAATTCGTTCCAAGAAGGGTTGTAGCACCGGACGGTGTGAAGGAGAGGTCAGATGATGGTGATCGCCCAAAGGTGGTCACGTCGTTGTAGAGGTCATGTGTCAAGGTAGCCTGCAAATTTCCATGACAATGAATAATGTCATCTCTTGCACGTCAAAGTATATGACAACATTACTTAAAGAAAATATATCTTACACAGTCTGCCTAGAGCCGAAGTGTCATAGCTCGGGTACATATCCCACGGAGTAGGATCCGTATCTCCTCGGGTGGGAGTGCTCAACGATGCGTAACCGTGTTCCGGTCATGTAGCGTCGCAAATAGAGATTGAATGCATTGAGATCAAAATTTTCATTCACGTGCCATAGATGCGTGTTTGCTGTCTCCCATTCTATAACATACGGCTCTAGTCTAACTAGCCAGTCAGCAGTTGTCCTAGTCATGCCCTTCCTTGTCGTCCTAAAATTGTGGTGTGTGTTCAACAATTACCTAAAGTTTCGAATGGAGTACTATGAAAGATAATGCAACATTGAAAAACTTGTTAATACCTGTGGATGTGTGCTGGCAGCGGGTTCTCTATAGGGGGAGGCACCACCAACTGCAGAAGACCAAATTGCCTCATAACCCTCTGTTGTGCCATCTCCTCGACGAAGAAATCGAAGATGATCTTTGATTTTGTCATCCAGTAATCTCGGTCCCTTGTGCATAGCACAGACATACCACCAGGGTTTCTCGCTTGTATGGCTGCTTCCGTGTAGGGCTGCTAGATGACCCCGGTGTATGAATCAAACTGCTCGTTCAATGCTGTGTATGCTTTCCTGGTCTGATTACTAGCAAAGCGTCTCTGCAGAAAACAAAAGTTAATAGCCGCTAGCATCGAACTATCTCTTGTGCAGAAAAAAGTTGCATTAAACTATAACACGATGCATACCTCGCGACGTGTCCAACATGCATCGAAAGTAGGCATGTCGATGCCGTCAACATCAAACATGGCGTCTATAGGCTCACGAACACGGACATCTGGTCGCCCTATAGAGAACCTCCCACGACCACAGCTGTAGGAATAGAGGGCATCCAAGAAGGGCTGGCTTTTCGATGTAAGCAGGCAACCGCTGCACATACCTCGGTATGTAGCCGCTAAGACCGCCGAACCCCAACTCCTCCGGCTCGATCTGATCCGCCGTCGGCGCCGCTATCTCGAGTGCCATAGGGATGTAGTTGGCGCTAATAGTGGTGACATGGTTCTCGGTGAACATCACCTTGCCGAAAAGCCACATTAAGTAGGCCTCGAGGCCCGAGTGATCTGTTTCGCATTCAACGGTGCTGAAAGTTCTTGATCTGCATTAAGTAAAGTGAAAGTTTTAGTAAGCCGCAATTATTTTCTCAGAAACCGTATGAACGATGACTTGAAGATAAGAGGTAGGGAAATTACCCGAAACCGAGGAACCACTCATACTTAGGTCCGTGATGCTCCCATACGGATCCGGAGCATCCGAAAAACACCATGAAAACGTTGTAAGAGCTTGCTCCCAACCAGCCGGTGCATCCAACGGTCCTATGGCATGACCTGCCAACGGTAGTCCGAGCAAAAGTGACACGCCCTCCGGTAGGAGCCATCTCTCCCCATCGGAAGTGAAACGTGTGGGTCTCTGGCCTCAACGGTCCACTAAGCAGCTCAGCAAGGACCCGTCGATGGCGTAGACGTTTCTCACCCGGATAGACTCAACCAGACGCGCGAAAGGTAAAAGACCGCCCATTTCAACCTTCATCGAGAACATTTCGTTAGTGTCTCCCATTAATATGCATGTCGGTGTGCAAATTAACAAAGCACGCATCGCTGAAGCCATCCCGGTGTATCATCCAGTTTTCCTTAGGAGTGCGAGTGACCAGAGGCTCAAGCTTGCGCTCATACCATATCGCAGCACGATGACCCTATCAATGTCCCCATCCAGCAACCACATTCCGACATTCCTGCACATAAAATTCAGAACGAGTGCCACACTTAATAAAAATCCAGAACATAGTGCCACATTTTATAAAAATTCAGAACATAGTGCTACACTTAATAAAAATTCAGAACATAGTGCCACACTTAATAAAAATTCAGAACATAGTGCCACACTTAATAAAAATTCAGAACATAGTGCCACACTTAATACAAATTCAGAACATAGTGCCACACTTAATACAAATTCAGAATATAGTGCCACACTTAATACAAATTCAGAACATAGTGCCACACCACACTTAATACAAATTCAGAACATACTACTGCTAGCTTAGCTTCTTCCTCTCACCCTTACTCCTCTCTGCCTCTACCTCCTCTTCTTCCCGGTTGCCTCGTCCACGACCAAGTGCGAAAGTGGGACAATTAGTGTCCCTATGGCCAAATTCATTGCATAGAATGCATTGCCTAGTCGGACCCCCGCTTCAGATTCGCCCATATCATTCCGGATCTGGCTGACACTTGCCGTCTGCCTCTACTTGTACGCATATGCTCGGGTTTGATTGTAACGCCTTTCGTGGGTTGACGCTGTTGAAATTACCCATTGATCGAAAACCCATCAGCTCACCTGTCCATGTATTGAGAACAGACTCTTTCAAAAAAATGGAGACACAAACGATATTGCGTCCATTCCAAGCTGCCCGCAAGCAGCAAGTACATGTGAGCAAGGTAGGTGAAGCAATTTGGGTTTGTTGCATGTGCACTCACACGTTGGCCAAGCTTCATTGCCAATTGTCACCTCATCGCCCTCAACTCGTTTGCACATCCGAATTTGTTGTTGGCTAAGCGGACCTCAAACCTTCTTTCTTGATTACCGATGGCGACTACGAGTGTGTGACCTAGCTTTTGCATCTTGTTGTCCATATACTTCGTGACTCTTTCACAAGACTGTATTTGGGTTGTTGAAGATATGCTGCTCGCTTTTGACGTCTATCTCTGAAATACTTGACGGTGCCATAGAAAATACCTCAACAATGGTGTAAGTGGCAATGCCGGTTTCCTCTTAGGACAAAGTTGTATGTTTCATGAGGTTCGTTGTCATGACACCGCACCTTGCTCCATGTGTGTCATGTAGCAAAGACCACCTCCAGAGGCTCATGCTCTATCCATTGCTCAAGGTTTTAATCGACCTCCCGAGCCTTCTCCTAGTACCTGTGGATCAAAGCCTGGCAGGTCACATAGCCCAACAGCTCCTCCTCCACCGCCGCTGTTCCTGTTGCCAACTGTGCAGCTACTGCTTCAACATGTGCCCTCACCGCTGCATCTCTTGCAGCTTTCTGTCCCTCACGTGTCTCTGCGTGCACACATTAAGTCATTGCGTATCAAATTGTACTTCCATAACTGATTCTGCTTGCAGAGTTTTTGAACAGATTCATCAGGTTCTTATTTCTAAACTGCGAGAAGAAATTAGCCCCAGATGTCGCATGCACCAACGGCTCTGCAAGTCCTGCCATGGAACTTGTTCCTCGGGCCTGGGTTTGTCGGTGTCCTTATCGCACCGAGTATACCTGCAGGCCTGTCATGAAGGATGCACACATTGGGCTTCTCCTTCACACAAGATATTTTCAACTGCCTCAAGAACCATGTCCAACTTTCAATGTTCTCACTCTCCACAAAAGCAAATGCGAGTGGGACGACTTGATTTTGGCCGTCTTGACCTATGGCTGTCGGGATCTCGCCCTTGTACTTGCTCGTGAGAAAAGTACCGTCAACACATATCACCGGTCGGCAATGCTCGAAAGCTTCGATGCATACACCGAAAGAGAATAAGAGACGATGCAGCACCCTCACAGTTGGGAACTCGCATGAACATGTCTTGATATCGATATAGGTGCTGGATTCCGCTGCTGCAGGTGTGGAGGAGCTGGACAACAGAGTCATATGCATCAAAATAAGAACCAAATCTCCTCTCAAGCGCCAGATGCTTAGCCCTCCAAGCCTTGCCATAAGAAATTCTGTACTTGAACCTGGCGAAGACTTTTGTCTGGACTGCCTTCACTTCCATAGCTTTGCCCTGCACTATCTCATCGTAAAACAACCGAGCAATAAGCGTGGATGAAAGGTTGGCATGATCTTGAGGGATGCAAGGAATAATACAAGCGTGATTAACTAAGTCACTTATCACCCAACTTGTGCCATACTTAGGGAGAAAGCCATGCACCCTCGCGGGACAATCTGCGTTCTTGCATACCATTGTCGAATTTCATCGACACCGAGCTGTGAAAACCCTTTGCGTGGACATTGCCCAATTAATTATTGCATCCTTCAGGCTTGTTTGGTCGGATACATAGCACCCGTCGCAATATTGTTCTGGTGATATTGCCAGGCTGAATCATGTCCATCATTCACGGTCATTGCAGATGAGAAGTCATGATTCCACGATGCAGGATTCGGGACCTCCACTTCATTTTCTTCTTCATCTGACTCGTCAGAATCATCGGCATGACCCCTTTCAACATCGGTGTCTTCTTCTTCCATCATGTCCTGCATGTGCCCATCTACCTCGTCAGCGTCCACCTCGCCATTGTAATCACCATCGGCATTTCCTCCTTCTACCTGACTGCTCTGTCCTTGTTCGTAACCATAAACATTTCCTCCTTCAACCTGACTGCTCTGTCCTTGTTCGTAACCATCATCTCCAGCATTTAACATAGATAACTGTCTCCCAACACTGCTATGACCAGGATCGTAGCCACCCTCGCCTTCATGTGCACTGACCTCCTTCACAACGGGAAGCACTAAAGCAATAGGATTGCATCCCCTTCGTTCACAACCTTGTAACCACCGCACCCAATCGGAGTCTTGCTCTATCGGCCTCAAATAAAAGTAAATTATTGTACTTGACCGTGTCCATAATGCATGAACACCGACGGTGTGTGTTTCAAGATCAAGACCTAAACTTGCCGCAATCCATTCTTTCAACTGACTAATCGACCATGTTTGAGGTGCGCTCATTGGCACCTCTATGTGAGTAAATTCACTCAGATCTGCTCCCATCTCAGTTGTTTGGACAGTACCAGGACCGTAGTAAAATCTGAACTTCACTACATCGACATCTCGCTCACCTATTTTTTTCAACAACGAAATACAATTCACTAACAAATATTAGACATGTTTATATATATATTACAGAATATTTACTGGTATAACTAATACAATTCACACACCTATAAGTATATTACAAATATTTGCGGAGCAACTACAAATATTTACAAATTTTAATATTTGACTGCCTACAACTACAACTATATTACGGATTTTACCGAGCTACTCCAAATATATTACGGATTTTACGGAGCTACTCCAAATATATTACGGATTTTACCGAGCTACTCCAAATCTGACACTAATAAACACGGATTTTACCAGAGCTACTCCAAATCTTGACAGTCCTAAATACTTCACATGCACATATAGTACGGAATATCACCGAGCAACTACACATTTTACACAAATAATTAGTTGACATCTAAGTATATTTAAGTATACTACGGGCAAATAACAATAATCGCACACCTAATTTATTTCACATGAAACATATTAACAAATACTACCAGAGCACCTCGAAAAATAAAATGTTTGCTGAAATATACCCTTGAAGCGTGCGAATGAAGAAGCATTTAACGGCGGCCAACGAACTGCCGGTGCTCCGCCTCCAACGATTTAACCATTTAACCACGAGCTTCACCTCCACCACAATGCCCCAACTTCACCACCACCACCTCCACCAAAATGCTCACCACAACCACCACGAGCTACCCCATCAAGAGATCGACACCTCTTTGGCTGCCCTAACTAAGTTGAATCCATTCACGGTGCCAAAACCGCAAAATACTGGCTCATTTGGGTGTAGAAATTGGTGCCTTTTTTTTACAGAGAGAGGAGAAAGTAAGAAAGAAGAAGAACAGAAGAAGAGCAGCAGCAGCAGCGAGAGGATAAGGGCGAAGGGCGCCGCAGGAGCCGGGCCAGCAGCAGCGAGGTGGGGCCGCACCACCGCCAGCCAGCAAGCCGATCGGCCCGCTGGCAGGCTGACAGGGTGCGCCGCCGACAGCTTCCTCTCCCCCTCGCGACGTGGCCTGCCCAATGCGAGGCCGACACGTGTCAAGCAGGCCAGCTGTCGACTTGCTGGTGGCCGCTGCAGCCACTCGGCTTGTCATGGGCCGACTAGAGCCTATCGCCACACTGGACGGTGTATTAGTTTTGAAAATAATTTTTCCGCGTAATATTTGTGCAAATTAATAAAAAAATGTATTATTTTAAAAAAATTAGCTCCGCAGCGCGCATGTTCTTGACAGAGCTGTCCATACAGTACTTAACAGCTTAGAATGGCAATGTCGCTGGTGTAAACTCAGCTGGTGGAACCGCGACACATGCCATGGATCCAAACAGTGTCTTTTGAAACAACTTTTACTAATTCTTTTCTTTTCGAACCATGCACAAGAACTGCATGTGATCAATAAGGAGAACTTGGACGCACTTCCTAAGCCGCAATATTATTTTGAACTGTACTTGAAAGTATTGTGTACTTGAAGGAACTGAGTCTATCTACCAACCCTGTACATATCACTGTCAGCTCAAACTGGAGCCTCATTTTTCAAGTACCAAAATAGGACCTCATTTTCCATTGTGGCTCGAAGTACAAAAGGATATTAGTGAACTTGGCATTTCAAATGCAGGCATAGTTGATCTTCTCCCTGATTGGTTTTGGACTGTATTCTCCAATGCTACATATGTAAATATCTCTTGTTTGGATCCTGCCCCGCACGTCACGCCTTGCCAGTTGGTGGCATCTGCCGAACTGCCACCCGACCAGATGCAGCGGCCCACCTCGGCCATTGGGCACCCCGATTCTCCTGCCGCAGATCCCCAAGGCTCTGGATTGGCCCCTCGGCCCCGTCTATGCAGCTGGAGGTGACCAGCCCCCCCCCCACACACACACACACGCACGCTCATGTACTCCCTCTGTCCCCAATTATAAGTCCTTTTAGAGATTCTAACTAGTGACTGAGTGAATCTATACTTTAAAATATGTCTACATACATCCGTATGTTGTAGTCCATTTGAAATGTTTAAAAAGACTTATATTTAGGAACGGAGGGAGTAGCTGATTGCGACCCCGCCCATGCAGTTCCCGCTAACGGCTGCCCATGTGGCGCGTCCACAGCCACGGAATTGCTGATCCCACCATGCACGTCCAACGGATCCGCATCCTGCGCCATCCCTCCCCACGTCCTGGAATTCCTGGACTCAGTCAAGACGCCAACAGCCTCCCTGCTTGCAACTCCCACCCCCAGGCGCAAGCGCGACGACATCCCGCCCAATTTCACCCCACGCCGTAGTGGGCGAATTGCCAGGTTGGACCAAGGCTACGACGCAGAAACTAAGGCCAAGCGCATCCTTCTCCGTAAGCTTGGCCTGCTGGGGAACGACGAGCCTCTTTCCGATGAGATTCTCACCAAATACTCACGACTCTTTGACCGACCGCTAGCCACCGACGTCGTGCTCGCCTTCGCGGATTTCTTCGGCTGGCAAGTGCCTCGCGAGCTTGCTGCTGGCCCGGCATGCAACCAACAACTACTTGTTGTCGTCTGATGGGACTTTCCCTGTCCACCAAGCACCACCCCCCCCCCCTCAAACATTCTATGGATAATCACAATAAAATTGTCTTTTGGAACGTACGTGGCCTCAACAGCAAAGCCAAGCGCACCGCTGTCCGCACCGTGGTTACCTCCTCCTCCCCCTTGGTGGTCTGTCTCCAAGAGACCAAACTAGCCGTGGTCATGCCCACCATCGTCTTCGAGACTCTCGGCGCAAACTTTGCAGATTTCTACTTCTTGCCCGCGACAGGAACGCGCGGCGGCTTCATCCTCGCTTGGCACAGTGACATGATCGCACTCGCCAACCCCATCATCGGAATGCACCATGTTTCCGCGACGGTCTCATCCTTGTCGGGCAGCAACACGTGGTGGTTGACCGGTTTTATGGACCTTAAAGCATCCCCGACAAGCTCGCGTTTCTCTCCGAGCTTCACGACCTACGCGATTCCATCTCTGGGCCTGGGTTCTTGGAGGCGATTTTAACATGGTCACTTCTATCGTAGATAAAATCACGGGTCGCGTCAACCACCGGACCATGAACCAGTTTTGCCATTTTATCGCCGACCACGCCCTGCGAGATATCTATCTCCACGGCAGACGCTTCACGTGGTCTAACGTGCAAGACAATCCTACTCTCGTCCGCAATGACCAAGTCCTCGCCACGCCCTCTTGGGAGACTCGCAACCCCCACCACATCCTAAACTGCCTCGCCTCCACAGCATCAGACCATTGTCCTCTTGTTCTCGACTGCTCGCCGTGCGATCGAGGCACACCTTGTTTCCATTTCGAGCGATTCTGAACTAGACTTGAGGGTTTTCATCAAACTGTCTCTGCCGCTTGAAACTCCGAGGACCCTGACCCATTCAGGAGAATTTATGCACGGCTCAAGGCCACAGCTCGGGCGCTGCGGAGCTGGAGCTCGCGCATGACTGGCAGCATTTCCACGCAACTCCTCGTCTCCCGCGAGCTGATCTATCGCCTTGATACTGCCCAAGACACATGCCCTCTCTCTAACAGCGAGACGTGGCTTCGGCGGAAACTGAAGCGCAAATACCTGGGACTGCATCTCTCAAGCGATGCATTGCGCGCGAACGCGCACGGTTCTCTTGGCTTAAGGAGGGGGATACCAATACTGCATTGCTCAAAGCCCATGCCGCTCATAGGAGCCAGAAGAACTTCATCTTCGGCCTGCACCACAAGGGCTCCTTTGTCAGCGATGACCCTGGCATGGCCCGCGCAGCCTTCTCCCACTTCAGCACCACCATTGGCCCCCAGGTCCTGCGCGAGCACACCCTCGACCTGCGTAACCTTGACCCTCGCCGCTTTGACCTCTTGCCTCTCGAGGAACCTTTCACCGAGGATGAGATATGGCACGCAGTCAAGATGCTGCCCACCGGCAAGGCGCCGGGCCCATACGGTTTCACGGCGGAGTTCCTACGCTCCTGCTGGGCCATTATCAAAGATGACATTTGCGCCACGTTTGACAAACTTTACGCTATCAACGCATGGGATTCTGCAAGCTCCACGAGGCGCTCCTTACTCTGCTACCTAAGAAACCCGACGTGTAGACGATCGCAGACTATAGGCCGATCAGTTTCATCCAACTCATCGCAAAGCTCTTTGCCAAGGTGCTCTCCCTCCGGCTCGCGCCGTGGCTCCGTGACATGGTATCCACTAATCAGAGCACATTCATCGCTAGAAGAAGCATGCACGACAACTTCCTTCTTGTCCAGCAAACGGCGAGGCTACTTCATAACCTCAATGCGGTGCGCGTTCTTCTCAAGCTTGACATTGCCAAGGCCTTCGACATTGTGGCATGGCCATTCCTTCTCGAGACGCTCCGGCACTTTGGCTTCGGCCGACGCTGGTGCGAATGGATTTTGATCCTCCTCTCCACCGCCTCCACGCGCGTCCTCATCAACGGCAGCCCGGGACCACCGATCGCCCACGCCCAGGGCCTATGCCAAGGCGACCCGGTCTCCCCCATGCTCTTCACCTTGGTGATTGACAAGCTCAACTGGTTCCTCGAATTCGCCACTCGACAGGGCATCCTTAAGCGGCTCACCACTCGCCACCACTAGTGCAGAACCGGGCTATAGCACCGGTTCGTAAGGCCCTTTAGTGTCGGTTCTGTAACCGGCACTAAAGGGTGGGGACTAAAGGTCCCCCCCCCCTTAGTACCGGTTCTGCATGAACCGTCGCTAAAGGGCCACCACGTGGCATGAGCCAGCACCGGGGGCGGGGAGCCCTTTAGTACCTTTTGGTAACACCAACCGGTACTAAAAGGTTTGGGAGGGTTTGGGTTCATGATTTCTTTTTCCTTTAATTTTGTGTTTTCATTTATTTATTTTTTGTTTGCTGATATTTTACGATACTACATATTGTACACGTTATGCATATATATAAATAGAATTTCTCATAGAACGAATCTCATATATATATATATGTGGTAGTTACCACCACTTGCGTTTTGTATGTTGTATGTAGTATCTGTCAAAACCGAGAGTATGTACGTGTAGTATGTAGTATATAACAATGATTAGATAGTATATAAACTAATTTTTAGGTAGTATGTACCATTTTTGAGTATGCTCTTTTTACGCATAAATATGTACGTATTTTACAAATATAACAAAAACTATGGGCTCATATGCAATTTTTCATGTAACTTGCTTTGAAATATCTTAAATATAGTATATGAACATATTTAAAATAATAAAATTGTATATATAGTACCATATGATAGTATATGAGACATGTGGGGTAACTACCACCGGTGGTAGGATGGATTTTCCTATATATATATATATATATATATATATATATATATATATATATATATATATATATATATATATATATATATATATATATATATATATATATATATATATCATCAAATGTCTCGCACTACCATTCACACATACACATGTATATATATACAATTACGTATATACAATTTCTCCTACATGTTGGGTTCGTAGCCAATGGCATTTGCCTTGGTGCCTTCGGAGCACGATGACAATTAGGAGTGGTTCATGGGGCAGTAGCGGGTAATGGTATTCTCCTTTGGGATCTATGACCTGGTCGAGCAAAAATCCCGCTATTTCTTCTTGAAGTGCCCGTATGCGCTCCGTTGGTAGGAGTTGATCCCGCATCTCATTGAACTTTTCAGAAGGAGATTAATATGCATGTATTAGTTGTGTGATTAGATATTGATCATGATGTAAAAATTGTGAGTAGTTTTCTGGCAAACGTACCCATAGTTGTCTATCAGATCTGCTCCTTTCGGACGCCATCATGCGAATGTTCTCGCAAACGTAGTATGCCCACACTTTAGTCCCCGGCGCCTGCCTCAGGGCCTTTATGAGAATGGAATTTAATCAGATAACAATTAATCAAGCATGATAATTATAGTGGTATTGAAACAAGACTTAAAGAGATGGTAGCTAGCTAGTACTACTTAATTACTTACCTTGGGTCAATACCAATACAGATTTTTTTGCCATTTGCCTGGAGTCACGTTGATGAACTTTTCCCAAGCCCTGCCCGACGGCAAAGAAAATGAATAAATGAGTTATTAAATAGTTGATATCCGGAAATGACGAACTAAAGAGGCTGATATATAGTTAATAATGATTGAAATTACCTGTCGACTATCCCCTTCAAGATTGAGTAGTCACTTTGTTTTTTAAGTAGTGAGTCCAGTACTTCAACTTTTCCTTCTTCAACTTTAATAATTAACAAGATCCAGTGGTAACTGCATGCGCACATGTTTGCATGTATTAATTAATCGGGCATGTGCATAACACTCATCAACTATACCCTAAACCCTATACACTTAACTATTAACATCTAGCTAGCTAGTAAGCAAAAACAGAATTTGTAGTACAAGACAGTGTGACTCACAGGGAGTTGTAAGGAAGTAGTATATCTTCATTGGTATTGAGGCGCTTTAAGAACTCTAGCATGTTTTTATCTACACTGCTTTATACCATTCCAATTTTCATGTGTCTTCATTAATGGTATTTAGGTCAATGAACCCAATGCCATAGCGTCCAGCTTTTTTCATTTTATACATCTTCATCCTGCATAATACCATAGAAAAGAATATAGTGAGTATAATTACAGGTAATGATCGATCAATGAGCACTACAGCTAGCTTGAGACTTCAATTACAGAAAAAAATCACTTACAGACAATAGCAACTGACGAGAGATTTGTCAAGTGTGTCTTGATTTAATAACTGAAATAGTTCTGAATACTCAACGGACAGAGCTAGCTTATGGAAGTAATGCTCTTCCTTCACGTTCACCATGAGGGACTCTCGCTTGGTACTCTTGGTAATTTTCATGTACCAATCATGCAATTCATACATTCTCATTGGGAGGTTCTTGATCTCCTCAGGCTCGACCAAAGGTTTGCCGCGGACATATTTTCGTTTTATGTCCTCCTCTCTAAGCGGAGACATGGGCTCAATCTCGAGGAGTTGTCCAACAGTGATACCAAGCATTTCAGCATGCTTTCTATGCTCGTCGGTTATTACCAGCTGACCGGCGCCAGTACTCTCATGTGTTGGTACAACAAGCGGGCGGATCGATTGCGCCGCCTGTCCTCCCAGCTGGGGAACGGTTTTCCTGCATTTTTTGCCAGCTGCTTGGCTCGAGCTTGAGCTCGACTCCTTCTTTTGTCATGCTCGATGTGCCTTCCTGATTTGGCGCTCATAGTCTGAGTCAATAGGCTTGGGAGCTGGTGCTTTAGCCATACGAATAAAGTGGTCAATCGTATCCTCGGGCACTTTCTCCCTTGGCGGCGGTGGCGGTTTCGGTCCAAAATGGGCTTCCACTTGGGCCTTCACTATGGTTGCGTTTTGCTCCTCGGTCATGTCGTAAGGCCTCTGCGGAAGAGGCGCGAGGCTTGGACCATATTGAAATCGCTTGCCTCCGCCTGTACCTCCTGTACTACCTCGACTTGTACCGCTATGCACCATAGCTGCGGCGGCTCTCTTCCGCAATTGTTGAGGCGGCGGAGATAGCTGACGTGGCTGAATTGGAGCAGGAGGTGTGGTCAGACGCGGTTTCGGACTTGAAGCAGGAGGAGTGTCCTGACACTATGCTGGACCTGAAGCAGGAGGAGTGGCGTGACGCTGTGCCAAACTTGGAGGAGGAGGAGTGACCTCACGCGTTGGTGGACTTGGAGGAGCGGGAGTCTGCTGACGCGGTGGCGGACTTCGAGGAGGAGTCGGCTGACGCGGTGTCGGTGGCCTTCGAAAGATGATGCAATCCTTTCTCCATAGAATGATACAATGTATGGCCTCTCCTAGTGTGTGCTCCTCGTCACCTCCAGGAATGTCAAGCTCTAACCCCGAATATTGGTCCACCACCTCATCAACCACGACACGAGCATAGCCGGCTGGAATCGGGTTGCAATGGAAGGTTGCTTCGGGGTGATTTGTATAAGCAACGGCGTCCGCCACCTTCATTGATATGTTCTTCATTTTGAACTGTAGCTCACAGTTAGTGTTCTCCATGATGTCATCCACAGGGTATCTATCCAGCAGTGCGTCGCCCGGGGTAGAACCCATGCTGCTTCTCGGCATGGATGGGACGGTGCTATCCAATGCTGGATCATCCGCTAGCTGCTGCCGCTGCTGAGACCCCCTTTCCTGGCTATGTAAGTCTGTGTTCGCTAATTCTAGGCCTTGAAGGCATTCTGCTTCCTCTGCTCCTCATCCAGCTTCCTCTTCTTCTCCTCCTCCATCTTCCTTCTCGCACGGCTTCTGAGTCGGTGTTCCAGTCCGAAAAGCCCTCATACCATGGAACAACGCCCTTGCCTCGTGTTCTTCCCGGGTGTTCAGGATTTCTGTATGCCGAAGCTCGTCGTTTTCTATTGGGCGTGAACACCCCCTTTCGAGCATCTTCTATTGCTTCAAGTAACTCACCTTCGGCTCCTTTAAGACATGCCTTCTTCGAAACTTGGCATGGCTTGGGTCCATCCCCCAATGAGCATAGAACCAAGTTCTGCACCTGGGGGGGGGGGGCAGCTCTTAGTAACTGGAATGACCTCTGCATCCAGCATCTCTTGCTCAGACTTATCCCACTTAGGCATTGCCACCGCGTAGCCACCTGGCCCCAGCCAATGAAACTGCTCCTTTTTTGCGGCATTGGCTTTTTTTTCTCGACCGTTCCTTAGATAATTCTGATTCCTTGAATTTCACGAAAGCGGGCCAGTGTTCTCTTTGCTTCTCCAGTGTTCCCTTGAATTCTGGAGTCTTCTTTCCTCCTTTGACATAGTTGGCCCATATAGCTTTCTTGTGGTTGTTGAATCCAATTGCCATCTTTCTAAGAGCAGCGTTCTTGACTTTCTGCACATCTGCATCTATGAAATGATCTGGTAGGGTGAAATGTTCCATGAGTTTTTCCCAAAGCAGAGATTTTGCTCTGTCGTCGACAAAAGTAAGATCTGGGCGTTTCTTTGCTCGCTCTTTCCATTCTTGAAGGGAGATCGGGAGTTGGTCCTTCACAAAAACTCCGCACTGACGGACGAACTTGTTCAGAATGTTCTTAGGCACTAGTGGTTCGCCATCAGTTCTGATGGCATCGATGTTGTACTTTACGCCCTCCTTCAACTTTTTGCCCGAGCCTCGCACTGTCCTACTGCCTATAGAAGATTTGCTCGACCGGAGGGCTGAAAGAAGAAAGATCGATTCGTTAATATATCTTCAAATCATTAAAAACATGTGATGATCACCAGATGCCTGCTTATATAAATATACCTCGTCGGTCTCTGTTATTTCAAGATCAACATTTTCGGCGTCATCATAATCATAGTTCATGACTTCATCAATTCGGTCGTCGCGATCAAATCATATCATCACCCTCCCCGATATTGTTCAGATATTGGGAGCCGTCATCTTCTTCGTTCTGATCATCTGGCCCGCAAGGGGAGCATATGATCTCGAACAGGGCCTCTTCTCCCTCTCTACTGGTATTGTCCGCCATAGCTTTTATTTAACTAATCCAGAAGAAATATAAAACAATTTAGTATATAAATTAAAATGCATGCATGCAATCAATAAGCAAAAAATGAATCATAGTACATAATATGCATCGTCTCGAATAATATATAATCTCGAATACATCGTCTTGAATAATATATATAATCTCGAATACATTGTCTCGATATTATATATCGAATACATCACTAGCTAGCTAGCTAATAAAGATCGCATACTATAGAGTAATCTAGGCCACTCGCGGTTCCTGAGGCACGGGCGGTGGACACCCAAGGAGAAGGAACCATCACAGGATCATAGCTCCGGTCATCTCCTAAAGAACCTGCCACGTATTGGATAACCTGACGTCCATAGCAGCCATGTAGCGACGGACTTGCTCGTCCTCCTCCCTGACACGGCGACGCACCACCTCCGGCGGGGCCGGCTCCCTCCGCATTGAAAGTGGCCCACGTGAACGCCACCAAAGGAGCTCGGGGTCGACGACGGGACCCGGGGCCGGGTTCCTCACCAAGCGGCGAACCCCTGAAGGTAGCACCTCCCAGTGCCAGCCCGGCGGAGCCCAGTCCCAGACATGGGTCCTCTGAAGCAGGACGTCGTCGCGAACGGGTCGACGGCGAGGATGCGGGCCGGGCATCGTCGAGAACAAATACTTACGCCGCAAAAGTAACATTTTTTGAATGATTGGATTGTGATTTCTTATATGCAAATTCTAAATTTCTATAACTAAAATTATAAGAAACTAAAAAAACATCGATCATTGTCTAACAATTTGAAATTAATCTAATTCATCTTGCTAAAACTAACATTTCTAAAATTTCTAACATATATATAACTAACATTTCTATATAACTAACATTTCTATAACATTAATATATCTAGAACTAAAAGTATATAATTAATTAATTCATCTAAAATCATTGACATTAATCTAATCTAATCTAATTAATTCATATAAAACCTTTGTATAAAAAATAGGAAAAACTAAAAACTAAAAACAGAAAAACATCTATAGCTAAAACAAAAAAATTGTGTGTGTGTGCACCTTACGGCCTCGGCGGCGCCGCGGCTTCGACTGGATGGAGGAGAGGGGGAGAGGGGCTAACAGTGCGGGTGAGGTTGAGGCGACGGCGACGGCGTGGTCCAGGCGACGGCGACAGCGAGGCGAGGTCCAAGGCGACGGCGACGGCGAGGCGAGGTCCAAGGCGACGACGATGGAGAGGCGAGGGGACGGGGACGGGCCAGTCCGGCGACGGGGACAGGCCGGCAACGGGGCAGCACGGAGTCGACAGGGACGACGCGACGGGGACGGGGGCGGCGCGGAGTCGACGGGGAGGCGCGACGGGGGCGGCGACGGTGACGAGGTCGAAGAAGCAGAGGAGAAGAAACTGAAATTTTGGTAATTGTTGTATACTAGTAAAACGCCCGTGCGTTGCCACGGGCTTTACAAAAAAATTAAGATACTATTCATGAAGCTAAAAAAATCGAGAACAATGCCATCTCAGCTAATGCACATCTTTTATTTTGACAATCAACTCAAAAATATATATTTTTACTTGGAATTGGTTGTGTTTATTCATTCATCTTGGCATGATCCGAGTGCAAAAATACAACCCGGTGAATGCTTAGTTGCCTATATCACGAGCATTTGGTGGCCGTTGTCCATGTTGGCCGGCCATGTCGCTGCTAGTGTTCAAATCATAGTGTTCACATTATTTCTGGATTTATTTCAGGATTTTCATCGATGCGCGTTCAATGGGAGGAGACGTTTCCGTCAACTATGAGGCGCATGTGGTGACTATCAATCTCTAGATGATATTATGCCGGCTCTATCCCTCTGTATATATGAGCGTCTGCGTCTGTAATGTGTTTTAAAAAGATGATGGTGTAATGTATGTTTACAAAGAAAAATAAAAGCTTTACAAGATGCACATAGTGTAATGACAATGTCCGTCTCTCTTTATTCTTTGTCGGCAACAAATGTAACACTTTAATTAGTGACTGCAAGAAACATAAAGGAAAACAATTGTGGTAAATAGCTGAGAAAATCAAAATGAAACAAAGAAGTGAATAACTTCTGCAATTTTATTGTGCTAGTCATTATGTATGACGTATGTTGTGTGGTATTGTACTAAGAACATTCACTTATGATACCAATTTTGTACTCCTAAATACCTACAGCCATAAAATGTGTAAGCAAGTCTTTATGAAGTCAAATGAAATTCATTTGATATAGTGGCAAAAAGATTCAGAATAATAGGCATAGCTTGTTAAATAAGAATAATAGACATAGTATAGGATCCTCTTCATGAAATAAGGATAACACGTACAAGAGCCTTAAATAAAACAGAGTTTCTCGTGCCACTCACTCTTCTCTTACAACATCTTCTCTGCTCCATATTCTGCCCTCAGGCAAATTTTCATCAATTTTCAGTTACAGATGGAGAGATAATCAGACGTTTCAGCATAAATAAAAAATTCCATCTGGTCAAACTATAAAGGGAATCTTGTCAGCGGGATCAAAACAATATGTGGATGCCTAAAATCTTGGTTCCCTGTAGGCGCAAACAATGTAATGTTAAAGCATACTCCCTCTGTCTGGTAAAGAGTGTACATCTAGCTTCAAAATTTGTCCACAAAAGAGTGTACTTCTATCTTCCCAATGCACTTTAAAGTGGAAAAAAATACTTCTCCCTCATCACACGGTAATCAAGACCAATAGCAATCTACACATGGTCTTCTTAATTTCTACATGCACTTAGCAAATTGGGGGTTGGGTAATTAAAGAGGGGAGAGATGGTGGCTTGCACCTCAACAATCAACATAAAACTGACAATTACAATAACAGTGTGCAGCAAGCTGTACAGCTAAGTGCTCATGTCGTCAATCATCCCCACTGTTGATAATAATCTGCAATTGATGGAAGAGAAGCATGGCAATAAGTGCCGATATTTCAGAATATGATATCCTACCAACGCACAAGCTATTAAATCTCTAGTATGAAAACAATCATCTTCAGACTGAGAGCTGCAGCAAATAAAATAATTAGCCAAGGCACAATGATTAGAAAGGAAGCAAAAATGGTAATAGCACATCTTGATTTAACAAAGCAATATCAACTGGTGTCTAGTGTCTAAAATGGGCTGATATTTCCCGTGGACTGCTAAGCTAGAGTCGTGCAACAAAGATGAACATTCAGGGTTGCCAGCCCAAATCTTTAGGCTCAACAAAATAGGTTATTAGCAATATATAATTAAACCAACAGATATATTAGCAATATAAAATAAACCAAGATATATAGGTGGAGAATTTACAAATTAATGCTTTGACTGAAAATATTCTTCATAGATGGAGATTAGGACATACAAATTATGAGATATAACTCACTGAAATGAACATTAACCCGATGAATAGGATACCTTTTTCCATGCCATTTCCAGAAAATTCTTCTATCTTATTCTTAAGCAAGCCATCGTGAGAACATTGCTGACAAAGATTATAGAGCTGCAGTTTTCACTAACGAAGAGATAAAAGAATAGTATACATTGTGATTGTGTTTTGTAGAAGAAATGAACTATATGTTGTATCAATTAAATGGCTCCATTCAAAGCCAATTAACAAAAATACAAGAGTATCCATTATACTTTTACACCCGATTCTTCGTATGCAACTTCATAATACCACACTAATGCCCAAAAATTAAACACTTTATTTATTGGTATATATTTTCATTGCAGTTTTCTCAGCTTACACTTTTCTCAGCTTCCAATGCATCATCATCCTACTTACACTTTTCCCAAATGCCATGCAATGCCCAAAAATAACCAGATCATCATCCTACTTACACTTTTCTCAGCTTCCAATGCATCATTCAGGGCCGAACACTTTTCCCAAAGTAATGGAACTTGCTGTTCTACTTTCATACTCTAACCTTCAAAAATATCCTGAATATCCATGTAAAGGTGTTGGCATTTGGGGGAGTCCATTGTCGCAGAAGTTAGGCATTGCAAGTACACCCCTATCATCTAATGTACTAATATATTTGATGTTTGTTGGCTGAATTTCAGGATGAATGAAAATGAATTACTCTAAATGATCTTCAATGTTAAAAACAATCAGAGATAGTTAAGCATATGAGGAATACATCATAAAGCAACAGAGAGCATATTTTGGGTCTGAGATCAGGAAGCCAGGTACTTTTGATGGTTCAGTACAGAACATATGATAAATCAACAATGGAAATAAATTACATTGCTATTTTAATTCAAAAAAGAAAGCATTTTCTTCCTCTTAATGACTACACAAACACAAACATACAGATCGTTGCAAATTAAATCCAAACAAGAGAGTGATTTTGTTATGCCTAATTTATAGTACATATTTGTGAGGATAAACAACAAATTGTCGCCCCTAATTAATTCCATATAACTAAAAAAACTCCAGCTTGATACTGTAGTACGGATTCCATCTAACTCAAGAATTTCTGCAGCTAATATTGTAGTACGGTACAAATTAGTTGCATGGCTCCTCGGAGAACTAAAGAAGAAATTAAAGGAGACTACTTGAAGTTGATGAGTCACTGGATTATGTGCGTTGCATAGTATGAACCAAAAGGAGACTCACTGGATAATTTCGTTGCGCGTTGTCGTTACTTTTGTCTAGTCGCAGGTTCCTCCGTCCACGTCTCCGGTGCCGGTGATGATCGGTTGTGCCATCTGGACATCTGGTATGTTACCAGCCGGCAAGCCCTTCGCCAGTTCACCGAACTGCCATAGGTCAAATATGTGTTATGCAGACTTATGTTACCATCACTCAAACATCATATAAAAGAAACTGTCATGTAAAGTTATTTGCTTTTAGCTTATATTAATATATGAATACTGAAGGGCAGTATTTGACATACCTGGTTTCTTAACACTTAGCCAGTTACATATTATGGAACTGCCATATGCTTCATATCATTCGCGCTTGCTCTCTCTTAGTCTGATCCCCATATCGTGCAAAAGGTGTCCTGCACATAAGTAAGCATGAATAATGAGAGCATATATGGCAATGGAAGATGCCACTAAGCACTAAATCATTAGCACCAATGCAATTCTTTTATTCTGGAACTTCAACAAATTATGTGTAACCTTCCTACAGGTGTGGTGTTTTATTGCTTATTCATGCTAGAAACAAACATTTTGTGAGATATGTAGTATTGCATTCCAATTTCTGCCATACCGCGCTGGATACACTAATATAGTAACCGGGTCACCGTAGCTGATCAATCTGGGTCCACGACTCAACCTAGTTACAAAGCCAATCAAGCCCGAGTATATTTATTTATTAAATAAGCACTTCCTTACAGGCCCAATGTTATTAGAAATTAAGTTATGATGGTGGGTTTTGTAGCTTCACTAAACAGGGCATTGTATTGGTATGCCTCTGACCTTATCTTTACAATAGAACATGTTCTTAAAAAATAATGCAATCTTCATGCAACTTCCTAATTGTGTATGAACTATTAAATTTTGCTAATTAAACATGATATTTACTATTTAATTGTGTATGCAAAGCAGTTGATTTCTAACCTTTTTGGGTGAAAAAAAATCAATTCATGTGATTGGGCAGATAAACCTGTAGCAACGAGGGTCAGGGATTCAGGTATTAAGCAAGATGTTCTGTAGTACGTAGTAATTATTCAGTTACCATTTTTGCGAATGCATAGAACATATGTTGCAGGTCAAACACGGAACAAAGCATGATCAACCAAGGTCAAAACCAGCATCTCCCATGAAATGAATTAATCCATATCTGCAGTCAAATACAACTGTCGATCGAGTTAAGTGGCTACAGTCCATTCAAGCTGAAAAATAATAAAATTCGTAAACCCCACTTCCTTGAGATTGAGAACTCTAATTGAGGACAAGATCCAAATCACTTAATTAGCAACTACACGCATCACATCCCAATCCATATCTGCATCGAAATTGAGGTCAAACCTACTCTCTGTCACTTGAGATTGGTGGAGAGTAGAAGCAACCCAACAGCGAATGGAAAATAGCAGCACCGAACGATGTGCTCGTCGCACATAATCACGAGCCCCCGGCGCCAATTGGCCGCCGCGTCGGCATTGGCATTGAGACGACAGGGGGAGGGGCGAGGAATTCAGGGGAAGGAAGGGGATCATGGGAACCTACCCATCTTTAGGAGGGGGACGTGCGCCGGTCTACGCCGAGCGGCCGCAGCAAGGTGTCCTCATGGAGGTGCGCCGTACTCCTCGCCACCATCGGGGCCGAAGTCTCCAACACAGGCGCCGCCTGTCCTCTAGGAGAAGACAGTGGGATCATCGCAGGTGGGGAGGAACCGGCGCGACCTCAGCGTCGGTGCAAGCCGACGGCGATCTGAGCGCCAGTGTGAGCCGCCGGCGACCTGGGAATCGGTGCAAGGCGGCGATGGTGCGAGGAGGCGACGTCGGCGGCGGGGCGTATTCCTACCCGCTCGCTCTCGTGAGGAGGCGACGGTTGTGGCGGAGCGTAACCCTAGGACGAGGGAGTTTGTGTGCGTGGGGAGGACAAAAAAAACCAACGAAAAAAAACGGACGAAAATGGTGGGACGAAAATAAAACCCGGAACGCGACCTACCAACTGAGACATTAGGAGTAGAGATATAGGGATGACCTTTAGTACCAGTTGGAGCCACCAACCGGTACTACCAACCGGTACTAAAGGTCAAATTTGGCCAAGCCAAGCGGCGGGAACGGCATACCTTTAGTACCGGGTCATGGCTCCAACCGGTACTAAAGCCCCCCCCCCCTTTAGTACCGGTTGGAGCCACGACCGGTACTAAAGGTGGTGCGCTGCCAGGCGAGGGGCACAGAAGTTTAGTCCCACCTCGCTAGCCGAGGGTCGCCCGCACCTGCTTATAAGCCCCACCGCCGCTACTGTCTCAAGCTCCTCTCTAAAGCTGACCTTCTAGGCCTACCTCTGCTGCGATGCCCTATTGGGCCAACTGGGCTCGCGGGCCTGCATCCTGGCCCGACTATAGTTTGGGTTTCTAGTCGTATGCAGGCCGATGTGGCCCAGTAGGCGGGCTATTTTTATTTAGTTTTTTTCTTCTTTTTTTTCTGCTTTATTTATTTTTGAGTTGTTTGTTGCTGTATTTAGAGTTTATTTGTGAATATTTTTGCTTTAGGTACAAAAAATTACAAACTTTCTATTAGTGCAGGTAGTTTTCAAATTTGAATAGTTTAAATTTGAATTATTTGAAATTTTTGTGAATCACTAGTTTGTGAATAACTTAACTTTAAAAATAGATATTTCAGTGATTCTCTCTTTCTTATGTTTAATATTAGTGTGTTTTATCATTATATTCAATTTGGTAATACTTAGGTTATTTAAAAAATGAAATGCCTTTGTAACAGATGAGTTTTCGTCCAAAAACCTGATATTTTGAAAGAGATTGTCCATTTTGTACACGAAGTGCATCCAGTTTTTGTCGTAACCCTCTCTACTTTTTTGCGCATGCTATGTGGGTGAAATTAAGATACCATGCCAACTTTCAACCTTTTCAGAGTTCATTTGAAGTGTTTTTCAACTTCAGGGTCATTTAGCTGAAAAAATCAGTAAATTCATGAAAAATAGCAATGAAGTCAGAAAGGGTTGAAAATTGATGACGCGGTCTTGAATGGTGCATACTGAAAGGACAAAATGTCTTGAGTTGTAATAAGTATACAAATGAAATGCCTTTGTAACAGATGAGTTTTCGTCCGAAACCCTGATACTTCAAAAGAGATTGTCCATTTTGTACACGAAGTGCATCCATTTTTTGCCGTAACCGTCTCAACTTTTTTGCACATGCTATGTGGGTGAAATGATGATACCATGCCAACTTTCTACCTTTTCATAGTTCATTCGAAGTGTTTTTCAATTTGAGGGTCATTGAGCTGAAAAAATCAGTAAATGCATGAAAGAATTTGTTTGCACATAAAATTTCTTCGCGTTTCAAATGCCAAAACACATAAGTACCCTAAATATTACAAAGATTCCCTCCGGTATGTTCGAAGCGGGACTTTCCAGATATATAAGTCCGGAAACTCACTAGACAAGAAAGTGATGACAGTGAAGCCGATCACATCCCAGAGTGGGATCTTTGGGCGTGACACTTTTTATTTGTGTGTGTCCCTTTGCACCGTAACCATGGACAATCTTCATCATTTAACTGGATGCTCGGGTCAATATTCACTGTGAATGGAGCAATTTCATAAAACTTTCATAATCTTCTGACATGTCTATCTTGTCATCCACTCCCATGATGTTTCTTTTCCCTGAAAGAACTATGTGGCGCTTTGGCTCATCGTATGATGCATTCGCTTCCTTATCTTTTCTTTTTCTCAGCTTGGTAGACATATGTCCTTCTCATAGAAAACATGTGCCACATCATTGGCTAGGACGAATGGTTGGTCTGCATACGCAAGATTGTTGATATCCACTGTTGTCATTCCGTACTACGGGTCTTTCGTTACCCCGCATCATGTCATATTGACCCATTTGCACCGAAACAAAGGGACCTTCAAACCACGTCCATACTCAAGTTCCCATATGTCCTCTATGTAAGCATAATATGTTTCCTTTCTCGTCTTGGTTGCTGCATCAAAGCGGGCATCACTGTTTTGGCTGGTGCTCTTCTTATCTTGGGCGATCGTGTAAAATGTATTCCCAGTTTCCTCGTATCCTTTGAAAGTCATTATATTCGAAGATGGTAACTGGGACAACAAGTACAGGTCATCTTCAATAGGGGCGTCATGCATGGCACGTGTCTGCAACCAACCGGCGAAAGTCCCCGTTCACGTGTAATCTAGTCGTCAGACTGCTCTGGGTGTTTGGAGCATAGAAATTTCTTGTGTTCCTCCATATACGGAGCCACCAAGGTGGAATTCTGTAGAACTGTGTAGTGTGCTTGAGTGAGGGAATGCCCGTCCATACATATTATTTGATCCCCTCCTAGCGTGCCTTTTCCATCAAGTCTTCCCTTATGCCACGACTCAGGAAGGCTTAAGGTCAGGAATAAAGTCAATACAAAACTCAATGACCTCCTCATTTTCATGGCCCTTCGAGATGCTTCCTTCTGGCCTAGCACGGTTATGAACATATTTCTTTAAGACTCCCATGAACCTCCCAAAGGAGAACATATTGTGTAGAAATACAGGACCCAAAACGTTAATCTCTTCGCATAGGTGAAATAGGAGGTGCAGCATGATGTTGAAGAAGGATGGTGGGAACACCAACTCGAAACTGACAAGATGATACGTCTATGTCGTATCTATAATTTTTTATAGTTCCATGCCAATATTATTTAACTTTCATATACTTTTGGCAACTTTTTATACTATTTTTTGGGACTAACATATTGATCCAGTGCCCAGTGCCAGTTCCTATGTGTTGCATGTTTTAGGTTTCGTAGAAACCCAATATCAAACGGAGTCCAAACGGGATAAAACGGACGGAGAATTATTTTGGAATATTTCTGATTTTTGGGAAGTAAAATCAGTGCGAGACGGTGCCCGAGGGGGCTACGAGACAGGGGGCGCGCCCCGGGGAGGCAGGCGCGCCCTGGACCCTCGTGAGCACCCCGTAAGGCGGTTGACGCTCTTCTTTTGCCGCAAGAAAGCTAATTTTACGAGAAAAATCTGGACGAAAGATTCACCCCAATCGGAGTTACGGATCTCCGGATATAAAAGAAACGGTGAAGGGGCAGAATCTGAGAACGCGGAAACAGCGAGAGACGGAGAGACAGATCCAATCTTGGAGGGGCTCTCGCCCCTCCCACGCCATGGGCGCCAAGGACCAAAGGGGAAACACTTCTCCCATCTAGGGAGAAGGTCAAGGAAGAAGAAGAAGAAGGGGGGCTCTCTTCCCCTTGCATCCGGTGGCGCCAGAACGCCGCCTGGGGCCATCATCATCACCGTGATCTTCACCAACACCTCCGCCATCTTCACCAACATCTCTATCACCTTCCTCACTCTATCTACAGCGGTCCACTCTCCCGCAACCCGCTGTACCCTCTACTTGAACATGGTGCTTTATGCTTCATATTATTATCCAATGATGTGTTGCCATCCTATGATGTCTATGTAGATTTTTGTTGTCTAATTAGTTGATGAATTGCTATGATTGATTTAATTTGCTTGTGGTTATGTTGCTGTCCTTTGGTGCCCATCATATGAGCGCGCGCGTGGATCACACCATAGGGTTAGTTGTATGTTGATAGGACTATGTATTGGAGGGCAAGAGTGACAGAAGCTTCAACCTAGCATAGAAATTGATGCATACGGGATTGAAGGGGGACCAATATATCTTAATGCTATGGTTGGGTTTTACCTTAATGAACGTTAGTAGTTACGGATGCTTGCTAATAGTTCCAATCATAAGTGCGTATAATTCCAAGTCAGGGATGACATGCTAGCAGTGGCCTCTCCCACATAAAACTTGCTATCGGTCTAGTAAAGTAGTCAATTGCTTAGGGACAATTCCACAACTTCTACCACCACTTTTCCACACTCCCTATATTTACTGTATTGCTTCTTTATCTAAACAGCCCCTACTATTTATTTACGTGTTCTTTATTATCTTCCAAACCTATCCAACAACATCTACAAAGTACTTCTAGTTTCATACTTGTTCTAGGTAAAGCTAACGTCAAGCGTGCGTAGAGTCGTATCAGTGGCATATAGGACTTGAGAGAGTATTTGTTCTACCTTTAGCTCCTCGTTGGGTTCAACAATCTTACTTATCGAAAGAGGCTACAACTATCCCGTATACTTGCGGATCATCAAGACCTTTTTCTGACGCCGTTGCAGGGGAGTCATAGCGTGGGGTGAATATTCTCGTGTGTGCTTGTTTGCTTTATCACTAAGTAATTTTTATTTTTTATTCTTAGTTATTTTCTATCTTTAGTTATGGATAGGAAACGCAAAATACCAAAAAAAATAGTTGTACCCACTGAACCAATGGTTGAAGAACCACTCAAAATCTATCACACTCCTGAAGCTTTTTACTTGGATCATCTTCGATGCCTTTGTGCTCGTGCTGAAACCCTCACTAGCTTAGTTGAGGGCAAATATTTAGATGGCATGCTTGTTATGTGCGACACCGTATATCTAAAAAGGGGAAACTTTTACTGGATCAAATTCATCGTTTGCAATGCTATGCTTGGAATTTATGTGAAATTTATGATTTTACTTGTTATTCTGAAAACCCGAAGAAACACCTTCCCTACCAATGTGAGTTTAGTGATAATGGAATCGTATATTCGTATGCTAAGGGTGTTTATAATTACTATGATGTTCAACAAACTGAAGAATTTGTTGCTTTTAAGGGTGCTTATGAAATTGTTTCTTTGATTGAAAAGTATGATGCTACTCTTTACAAATCTGAAAATTTTGCCATACTTTAATATTGCTATGATAATTATGCTTCTAATGCCTATGTTAAACCATATACTGAGGACTTCTCCGCTGTCCAAGAACAGACTAATATTTTGCAGGAGTTTATGGAAGAAGAAATTGATGAAACTGTGAGCTCATTGGATGAAAAAGATGATGAGGAGAGCGAAGAACAAAAGGAGGAAGAGCGGATTAGCTACCCGTGCCCACCTTCTAATGAGAGTAACTTTTCAACTCATACATCGTTTAATTCCCCTTTGTGCTTACCAAAGGATGATTGCTATGATGATTGTTATGATCCCGTTGATTCTCTTGAAATACCCCTTTTTGATGATGCTTGCTATGCTTGTGGCCAAGATGCCAATATGAATTATGCTTATGGAGATGAACTTGCTATAGTTCCTTATGTTAAACATGAAATTGTTGCTATTGCACCCACGCATGATAGTCCTATTATCTTTTTGAATTCTCCCTACTACACTATATCGGAGAAATTTGTGCTTATTAAGGATTATATTGATGGGTTGCGTTTTACTACTACACATGATGATTTTGATAGACATAATATGCATGTGCTTGCTGCTCCTACTTGCAATTATTATGAGAGAGGAACTATATCTCCACCTCTCCATGTTTCCAATACGATAAAATTGCAAGAAACTGTTTATACTATGCATTGGCCTTTACTTGGTGTGCATGAATTGTTCTTTTATGACATGCCGATGCATAGGAAGGGAGTTAGACTTCGTTGTTGCATGATATATGTTACTTTGTGCTCACTACTAAATCACAAATCATTGTTAATTAAAATTGGCTTTGATATACCTTGGGATCCGGGTGGATTCATTACTTGAGCACTTTATGCCTAGCTTAATGGCTTTAAAGAAAGCGCTGCCAGGGAGACAACTCGGAAGTTTTAGAAAGTTATTTATTTTTGTTGTGTGCTTTTATAAAGTTTAAAAATAAAAATACCAATGCTTGCCTTTAGGATATTTACAATGCTTGTTGGTTTGTACGGTGCAGGACAGAAACTTTGTCTGCAGTGCGCGATTTTACATTTTTACCTGGAACGTCAATTGGTTCTGACTCCTTTTGAACTGTCTTTCTGTACAAATTTTTTATTTTTCCTAATTTTGGTAGAATTTTTGGGGAACCAGAAGTATGGTGAATGTTCAGATTTCTACAGACTGTACTGTTTTTGAGATATTCTGTTTTTGATGCATAGTTTGCTTGTTTTGATCAAACTATCAATTTCTATCAGTGGATTAAGCCATGAAAAAGTTATATTACAGTAGACACAATGCAAAAACAAAATTTTAATTGGTTTGCAACAGTACTTAGAGTAATTATTTGCTTTATTATACTAACGGATCTTACCGAGTTTTCTGTTGAAGTTTTGTGTGGATGAAGTGTTTGATCGAGGAGGTCCCGATATGAGGAAAATAAAGAGAGGCAAGAGCTCAAGCTTGGGGATGCCCAAGGCACCCCACGTAAATATTCAAGGAGACTCAAGCATCTAAGCTTGGGGATGCCTGTAACACCCCAAAAATTTAACCAGGTTTTAGTTATTAAAATTTTTGCCAAGAGTTTAAAAATTTTTCCTGCAAGAATATCTCTGTTGATTTCAAAGCTTTTCCTTTAATATTAAGGAATTTATCCCAAGTGGATCCCTCCAAAATATATTGGAATTCTATGCCCTCTCCTTAAAAACAATTTCCTAATCAGTAGATTTATTTATTAAATTATTCCACCCTGATCTTTATTCAGTAAAATGACTTGTTTTTAGTTTTGAAGCTCTTTTTGTACTACAACCATTTGATAAATTTAACTAAAAATCCAACCAAAATTTTGAGATGTCATGTGATGTCTCTAAATCACTTCTGTGCAATAATATATTTCATTCACTTCATATTTTGAGTGCTACACATGTTTTTCTTCTCTGGTCCAGTGGGCAATTTTACACTACAACCCTTTTAAATATTTCTTTCTAGCTTCCACCAAAATTATGGGATATCAGTAGCAGCATATGATTCCATTATATGCAATAATCCAAGGATGTTCTCTGAAGATTTTGAGTAAATCAACCTAATCTTCATTCTGGTCCATCAAGATGGTTTGTACAGCATCCCTATTATTGCTTGCTCTTTGGCCCTTGATTCCTTCTCCTACTTGTAATCCTCCATGTTAAACCCCTAAGTCCAGGAGCATGCAATCCTTGGCATATTTTTGGTTCATGAAATGATGCCAGTCACATCCTGTCCAGATTTGAAGTTCTGCAAAACTTGCACTAGCAAGTTTGTGCTTTTCACCAACTAACCTCACCACCCTCTTGTGCATCCAAGGAGACACTGATCTGGAAGATTGGGCCACTCCAAGAAAAGCCTAAGTGCCTGTGGCATTTTGTCAAACACCTGGAGGGCATGATCAGTTTTGACATGAATTGTTGTTGACATAGTGAACTTTGTCTCCTGACCAAACCACCTTGTCCCTTGAGCTTCCCTCTACCAATAACCTACTTCTGTTACCTGCCAACCTCACCGGTGACCTGTAGCGTGCCACGGCATTGTGTCGAACACCTTCCGTGCGTGCACTGGACGCGCCCAGAGCACGCGTATTGCACGCGCGTGCGCCCGAGCCGCCGCGTCACGCCCCGCACTCACCCCAGCCCGTGACCGACCGCAGCCAGCACGCCATGTCCCCTTGCGCGCAGCATGTTTCCCCCTCACCGCAATGCGCCAAGCAGAGCCTCGCCGCGTCCCCGGCGAGCGAAGGACTAGCCGCCACAGCCGCCCGACAACCCTGCTCAAGCCAGCGCCGCCCAAGCCACCCCGGCTCGCCACCTGCCCCTGTGAACAGCGCAAACTTATCACCTTGCTCGTCCCCTAGCGCGCGTCACCGCCACGTAGCCATTGCTACAGAAAGACGGTTCGCCGTCTTCCTTATCGCCGGCCGCATCGAACCGACCTCCACCGCCTATATAAGGGCCCCGGAGCTCCATCTAGCCCTCGATCAACCTCCAGTGATCCTCCTAGAGCTACCCTGGCCAGCATTCGAGGAGGGGAAGGCCTTCTTCCCCGAGTCCGGCCAGTTCGGTCGCCGCCGAGCCCCGGTCGATTCCGTCACCACCGGGGCCTCTCCCTCTCCACTCTCTCCACCAAGAACTCCCCCTCCCTCTCGCGAGTGCAACCCCTCGATCAATTTTGGTCGGAGACCACCGCAGCCCCAAACTCACTATCCACCCGAATGCCGGCTCCGCCCCGAAGCTCGTCGCCGGCAACTCCGTCCACGTCGGCGACCATGGCGGGTACCCACATACTCGTCTCGACCCCCTGAGCACACCCATATCCTCAGATCGCCAAGAGACGCCCCCGTTCGCCGGCAAAACCTCGCCGGAGCTCCGCCTCCGTTCGGTCAGAGGGCGGCGCGCGTGGCTGGTCAAACCTGACCAGTGGGCGAGGCGGGCCTTGTCGATGACCAGCCTGTCCACGCAGGAGTAAGTGGACGCGCCTTTTCCGAATACGCCTTCGACGTGTTTTTCTTTTAAAACGTTTTATTTTCTTTTTTATTTTAAAAACAGATTTTGACCAAACTTTGACCTGCTGTAACTTTTTAAATATAACTCCAAATGAATTAATTCTTTTTCCTACCTCTCTCAAATATTGTCTAGTTTATTTTAAGTTTTATTTGAAAAAATTTCAGAACAACTTTTTGTGCTGTTTTTTTATTTTTGTTTTAATTCATTTATATTTCTAAAATAGGATTTTTGAAGAGAGGAGAAATATTTCAAGAGTTTGAAATGCACCCTGCCTTCCCATGACCTGAAGGCAAGCATTCTGAACCCTGGCATGATATTTTTGAGTGTTCGTTGACACATTTATCACACTACCTCCTTTTTGGGGAAATTGTTAATTCATGTGAGATGATCATGTGCATGGATGCATATTTGTGATTTCCATGCTGTTGGAAAGGATCACACTTGTGAAGATTATCATCCTCATGTGCCTTGCATGCATACCGGCAGGAACCCGGGAAAACTCTGCCTTGGGTAGGCATGAGTTTGTCGCCGGTCTCCGTCGGGATGGTTATGTCTGGTATGGCATGGTAAGGTAATATGAGCGGTGACCCTGTTGGTCGAAATATATTCGTTATGCTAATCATACAGGGAATACTTAAACCTCCTGAGTCGACCGTAGATCGAGTCTTGTTCGATAACCCCATACTTGCTTCGTACTACCACTCGTCTCTACAACAAGTAGAGTGCAGTTCGATAAGTTGTCAACCTCTTTCTAGCACACACCGTCTGCAGAGAGGCCAGGTGGAAGATACGGTTGTAGCTCGAGGCAGACCACATGGTCCGGGGCATGGGTGTTTCAGTTGAGACCGAGAGGAGGCCACCCCTTAGGCGCGCAATATAAATTTGATCCCATGCTACGTGAGGTTGTAGCCTCCCACTTAGAGTTTGCTTGGCAGTGTCGTGGGTGATTCGGACACGTGTGAGATAAGCTGGTGTGTGCAAGTTAGGTGTGTTTTCAACAAAAAGACCGTAGACGGAATTAGTCCCGATGGACTAATGAAATCCGTTACTCTGGGGGTAAAGAGTACACCCTCTGCAAAGATTAAACCTATTCGAATAGCCGTGTCCATGGTTAAGGATTTCAGTCTGGGATGGGTCAAGTGTTGGTCTTAGCGTCGGTCTTCGGAGGTGAAACTGTTAAACCAGAATTGGAATTACTACTTGTGACTTGTGATAGTTATGATTATTATTGTTGTTGACAAACCCATGAATATTATTGTTATCTTCGAGTATCTCTGGGATGGTTCTACCTCCGGGATATTCACTAAGATTGTTTCTTTTAAATCCCTTTATATGGTGTCGCTCAGACGCCCGACTGTGGCATTTCTTATAACGCCCTTTATGTGGTGTCGCTCAGACGCCCGACTGTGGCATTTATTTTAAAGCCCTTTATGTGGTGTCGCTCAGACGCCCGACTGTGGCATTTCTTTTAAAGCAATTTATGTGGTGTCGCTCGACGCCGACCGTGGCATTTCTTTTGAAGCCCTTTATGTGGTGTCGCTCGGGCCCGACTGTGGCATTTCTTTTAAAGCCCTTTATGTGGTGTCGCTCAGGCCCCGACCGTGGCATTTCTTTTAAAGCCCTTTATGTGGTGTCGCTCCGGCCTTGATGTAACATTTCTTTTAAAGCCCTTTATGTGGTGTCGCTCGACGCCTTGATTGTGGCATTTCTTTTAAAGCCCTTTATGTGGTGTCGCTCGACGCCTTGATCGTGGCATGCTTGTTATTTATTTCATTATACCTTTTAATACTTCTTTGATATTGCATATTCATATATACCATGCTTACGCATCGAGTTATATTTATATTGTGGTGGTAGCGTCATGAGTATCAAATATTTTAGCACATCATTGCAATATTATCCCTGTGTTCATAATGTTTGCGAGTACATTCAAAGTACTCACTGGCTTGTCCCTGGCTATTGTCTTGGCCAGATTTCTTGCGCGGAGAGGAGCGACCGTGATGACAGCCCCGGAACCTAAGCAACGGTGATAGCAGCCTCGCGAAGATAGGAGTTAACCTGGTCAGCTGTTCCCGTGGGAAATGGAGTCCCATAGACACTGATGATTTTCAACCCGCTTCCGCCATCAACCTCTAGAAACCATTTGTTGTACTCACAGACCAGAATGGTCTTGTACTACATATTTTGTTTTTTGCTTGGAATTTCTGTATCAAGTTGGTGCCTCATCAGCTAACAGTTATCCTGGGGCTGATGAGCACAAGGGCCATTTTCTGGGAATTAGTACCCGGAGAATCGGTCGCCACAATGCTCCGGAAGGCATCCCCTCTTTCTTCAACAAGTATCGGTATGTTTTCGTATTCGTTTCGTTCATGCGATATGTGCAATCTTGGAGCGTCTTTTGCATTTAGTTTTCACTCTTCTCTTATGAACCATGCTGGTATGAGATACTCCTTGGTTGATTTATAGAATGCTCTTTGCACTTCACTTATATCTTTTGAGTATGGCTTTATAGAATGCTTCATGTGCTTCACTTATTGTTGGGGAACGTAGTAATTTCAAAAAAATTCCTACGATCACGCAAGACCATGGTGATGGCACAGCAACGAGAGGGGAGAGTGTCCGTCCCACGCCCTCGTGAGACCGAAAGCGAAGCGTTATAACAACGCGGTTGATGTAGTCGACGTCTTCACGATCCGACCGATCCAAGCACCGAACGTACGGCACCTCCGAGTTCTGCACACGTTCAGCTCGATGACGATCCCCGGACTCCGATCCAGCAAAGTGTCGGGGATGAGTTCCGTCAGCACGACGACGTGGTGACGATATGACTTCACCGACGCAGGGCTTCGCCTAAGCTCTGCGATGATATGACTTCTCCGGCGCAGGGCTTCGCAAAAGCTCGCGACGATATGACGAAGTGGAATATGGTGGAAGGGGCACCGCACGGCTAAGGAAAGATCCGTAGATCAACTTGTGTGTCATGGGGTGCCCCTGCCCCGTGATATAAAGGAGCCAAGGGGAGGTGCCCGGCCCAAGGGAGGAGGCGCAAGGAGTCCTACTCCT
Organism: Aegilops longissima; assembly: GCA_021605205.1. Lineage (NCBI taxonomy): Eukaryota > Viridiplantae > Streptophyta > Magnoliopsida > Poales > Poaceae > Aegilops > Aegilops longissima. Next base: position 563,970,391 of record CM038680.1, read on the forward strand.
CGGGAGTAGGATTCCCCCAATCCTAGTTGGATTAGGATTCGGAGGGGAAAGAGAGAGAGGGGCGGCCCACCTTTCCTAGTCCTAATAGGACTAGGGAAGGGGGCGCGCCACCTAGGGCTGCCCTTCTCCTTTCCTCCAAGGCCCACTATGGGCCCATGTAGTTCCCGGGGTTCCGGTAACCTCCGGTACTCGATAAATTCCGATTTCACTCGGAACCTTTCCGATGTCCAAATGTAGGCTTCAATATATCAATCTTTATGTCTCGACCATTTGAGACTCCTCGTCATGTCCGTGATCACATCCGGGACTCGAACAACCTTGGTGCATCAATACTTATAAACTCATAATGAACTGTCATTGAAGCGTTAAGCGTGCGGACCCTACGGGTTCGAGAACTATGTAGACATGACCTAGAACCATTCTCGGTCAATAACCAATAGCGGAACCTGGATGCCCATATTGGTTCCTACATATTCTACTGAAGATCTTTATCGGTCAAACCGCATAACGACATCGTTGTTCCCTTTGTCATCGGTATGTTACTTACCCGAGATTCGATCGTCGGTATCCAATACCTAGTTCAATCTCGTTACCGTAAGTCTCTTTACTCGTTCCGTAATACATCATCTCACAACTAACTCATTAGTTGTAATGCTTGCAAGGCTTAAGTGATGTGTATTACCGAGAAGGCCTAGAGATACCTCTCCGACAATCGGAGTGACAAAACCTAATCTCAAATCGCCAACCCAACAAGTACCTTTGGAGACACCTGTAGTACTCCTTTATAATCACCCGATTCGTTGTGACGTTTGGTAGTACCAAAGTGTTCCTCCGTAAGCGGAGTTGCATAATCTCATAGTTATAGGAACATGTATGGGTCATGAAGAAAGCATTAACATACTAAGCGATCAAGTGTTAAGCTAACGGAATGGGTCATGTCAATCAGATCATTCAACTAATGATGTGACCTTGTTAATCAAATAACAACTCCTTGTTCATGGTTAGGAAACATAACCATCTTTGATTAACAAGCTAGTCAAGTAGAGGCATACTAGTGACATACTGTTTGTCTATATATTCACACATGTATTATGTTTCCGGTTAATACAATTCTAGCATGAATAATAAACATTTATCATGATATAAGGAAATAAATAATGACTTTATTGTTGCCTCTAGGGCATATTTCCTTCAGTCTCCCACTTGCACTAGAGTCAATAATCTAGATTACAAAGTAATGATTCTAACACCCATGGAGTCTTGGTGCTGATCATGTTTTGCTCGTGGAAGAGGCTTAGTCAATGGATCTGCAACATTCAGATCCGTATGTATTTTGCAAATCTCTATGTCTCCCACTTGGACTTGGTCCCGAATGGAATTAAGCGTCTCTTGATATGCTTGGTCCTCTTGTGAAATCTGGATTCCTTTGCCAAGGCAATTGCACCATATTGTCACAGAAGATCTTCATCGGTCCCGATGCACTAGGTATGACACCTAGATCGGAAATGAACTCTTTCATCCAGACTCCTTCATTTGCTGCTTCAAGCAGCTATGTACTCCGCTTCACATGTAGATCCCGCCACGGCGCTTTGTTTAGAACTGCACCAACCGACAGCTCCACCGTTTAATAAAAACACGTATCCGGTTTGCGATTTAGAATCGTCCGGATCAGTGTCAAAGCTTACATCGGCGTAACCATTTCGACTAGCTCTTTGTCACCTCCATATCGAGAAACATATCCTTAGTCCTTTTCGGTATTTCAGGATGTTCTTGACCGCTGTCTAGTGATCCACTCTGGATTACTTTGGTACCTTCCTGCCAAGCTTACAGCTAAGCATCGTCAGGTCTGGTACACAGCATTGCATACATGATAGAGCCTATGGCTGAAGCATAGGAACATCTTTCATTTCTCTCTATCTTCTGCTTGTGGTCGGGCATTGAGTCGACTCAATCTTACACCTTGTAATACAGGTAAGAAGCCTTTCTTTGCCGATCCATTTTGAACTTTTTCAAAACTTTATCAAGGTATGTGCTTTGTGAAAGTCAATTAAGCGTCTTGATCTATCTCTATAGATCTTGATGCCCAATATGTAAGCAGCTTCACCGAGGTCTTTCATTGAAAACTTTTATTCAAGTATCCTTTTATGCTATCCAGAAATTCTATATCATTTCCAATCAATAATATGTCGTCCACATATAATATTAGAAATGCTCTGAGCTCCCACTCACTTTCTTGTAAATACAGAGCTTCTCCAAAAGTCTGTATAAACCCATATGCTTTGATCACACTATCAAAGCGTTTATTCCAACTCCGAGAGGCTTGCACGGACCATAAATTGATCGTTGGAGCTTGCACACTTTGTTAGTACCCTTTGGATCGACAAAACCTTCTGGTTGCATCATATACAACTCTTCTTCTAGAAATCCATTCAAGAATGCAGTTTTACATCCATTTGCCAAATTTCATAATCATAAAATGCGGCAATTGCTAACATGATTCGGACAGACTTAAGCATCGCTTCTGGTGAGAAAGTCTCATCGTAGTCAACCCCTTGAACTTGTCAAAACCTTTCGCAACAAGTCGAGCTTTGTAGACAGTTACATTACCATCGGCGTCGGTCTTCTTCTTAAAGATCCATTTGTTTTCAATGGCTTGCCGATCATCGGGAAAGTCAACCAAAGTCCATACTTTGTTCTCATACATGGATCCCATCTCAGATTTCATGGCTTCCAGCCATTTTGCGAATCTGGGCTCACCATCGCTTCTTCATAGTTTGTAGGTTCGCCATGGTCAAGTAACATGACTTCGAATAGGATTACCGTACCACTCAGTGCGTATTTTACTCTGGTTGACCCACGAGGTTCAATAGCAACTTGATCTGAAGCTTCATGATCATCATCATTAGTTTCCTCACTAATTGGTGTAGTTGTCACAGGAACCATTTCTTGTGATGAACTACTTTCCAATAAGGGAGCAGAATCTGATTATCTCATCAAGTTCTACTTTCCTCCCACTCACTTCTTTCGAGAGAAACTCCTTCTCTAGAAAGGATCCGAATTTAGCAACGAAAATCTTGCCTTCAGATCTGTGATAGAAGGTGTACCCAACAGTCTCCTTTGGGTATCCTATGAAGACACATTTTTCCGATTTGGGTTCGAGCTTATCTGGTTGAAGTTTCTTTACATAAGCATCGCAGCCCCAAACTTTAAGAAACGACAACTTTGGTTTCTTGCCAAACCACAGTTCATAAGGCGTCGTCTCAACGGATTTTGACGGTGTCCTATTTAACGTGAATGCGGCCGTCTCTAAAGCATAACCCCAAAACGATAGCGGTAAATCGGAAATAGACATCATAGATCGCACCATATCTAGTAAAGTACGATTACGACGTTCGGACACACCATTTCTTTGTGGTGTTCCGGGTGGCGTGAGTTGCGAAACTATTCCACATTGTTTCAAATGTAATCCAAACTCGTAACTCAAATATTCTCCTCCACGATCAGATTGTAGAAACTTTATTTTCTTGTTACGATGATTTTCCACTTCACTCTGAAATTCTTTGAACTTTTCAAATGTTTCAGATTTGTGTTTCATTAAGTAGACATACCCATATCTGCTCAAATCATCTGTGAAGGTGAGAAAATAATGATACCCGCCGCGTGCCTCAACATTCATTGGACCACAAACATCAGTATGTATGATTTCCAACAAATCAGTTGCTCGCTCCATAGTTAGGAGAACGGCGTTTTGGTCATCTTGCCCATGAGGCACGGTTCATAAGTACCAAGTGATTCATAATCAAGTGATTCGAAGCCCATCGGTATGGAGTTTCTTCATGCGTTTTACACCGATATGACCTAAGCGGCGAGTGCCACAAATAAGTTGCACTATCATTATCAACTCTGCATCTTTTGGCTTCAACATTATGAATATGTGTATCACTCTGTCGAGATTCAACAAGAATAGACCATTCTTCAAGGGTGCATGACCATAAAGATATTACTCATATAAATAGAACAACCATTATTCTCTGATTTAAATGAATAACCGTCTCGCATTAAACAAGATCCAGATATAATGTTCATGCTCAACGCTGGCACCAAATAACAATTATTTAGGTCTAAAACTAATCCCGAAGGTAGATGTAGAGGTAGCGTGCCGACCGCGATCACATTGACTTTGGAACCATTTCCCACGCGCATCGTCACCTCGTCCTTTGCCAGTGCTCGTCTATTCCGTAGTCCCTGTTTCGAGTTGCAAATATTAGCAACAGAACCAGTATCAAATACCCAGGTGCTACTACGAGCTCTAGTAAGGTACACATCAATAACATGTATATCACATATACCTTTGTTCACCTTGCCATCCTTTTTATCCGCCAAATACTTGGGGCAGTTCCGCTTCGATGTCGGTCGCTTGCAGTAAAACACTCGATTTCAGGCTTAGGTCCAGACTTGGGTTTCTTCTCTTGATCAGCAACTTTCTTGCTGTTCTTTTGAAGTTTCCTTCTTCTTCCCTTTGCCCTTTTCTTGAAACTAGTGGTCTTGTTGACCATCAACACTTGATGCTCTTTCTTGATTTCTACCTCCATGCTTTTAGCATCGCGAAGAGCTCGAGAATTGTCTTAGTCATCCCTTGCATATTATAGTTCATTACTGAAGCTCTTGTAGCTTGGTGGCAGTGATTGGAGAATTACATCAATGACACTATCATCCGGAAGATTAACTCCCAGCTGAATTAAGTGATTGTTATACCCGGACATTTTGAGTATGTGCTCCTTGAGAACTATTCTCCTCCATCTTGCAGCTATAGAACTTATTGGAGACTTCATATCTCTCAATCCGGGCATTTGCTTGAAATATTAACTTCAACTCTGGAACATCTCATATGCTCCATGACGTTCAAAAGCGTCGTTGAAGACCGGTTCTAAGCCGTAAAGCATGGCACATTGAACTATTGAGTAGTCATCAGCTTTGCTTTGCCGACGTTCACAACCGGCTCAAGCATCTGCAGCAGCCTGTCACCCAGCGGTACTTACGGGACGTAATTTTTCTGTGCAGCAATGAGGATAATCCTCAAGTTACGGACCCAGTCCGTGTAATTGCTACCATCATCTTTCAACTTTGCTTTCTCAAGGAACGCATTAAAATTCAACGGAACAACAACACGAACCATCTATCTACAGTAAACATAGACAAGCAAAATACTATCAGGTACTAAGTTCATGATAAATTTAAGTTCAATTAATCATATAAAAAAACTCCCACTTAGACAAACATCTCTCTAGTCATCTAAGTGATCACGTGATCCAAATCAACTAAACCATGTCCGATCATCACGTGAGACGGAGTAGTTTCAATGGTGAACATCACTATGTTGATCATATCTACTATATGATTCACGCTCGACCTTTCGGTCTCCGTGTTCCGAGGCCATATCTATTATATGCTAGGCTCGTCAAGTTTAACCTGAGTATTCAGGCGTGCAACTGTTTTGCACCGTTGTAGATGGACGTAGAACTTATCACACCGATCATCACGTGGTGTGCGGGTACTCGAACTTTGGAAGCGGTGCATACTCGGGAGAACACTTCTTGATAATTTTAGTGAGAGATCATCTTATAATGCTACCGCCAAACAAAGCAAGATAAGATGCATAAAGGATAAACATCACATGCAATCAATATAAGTGATATGATATGGTCATCATCATCTTGTGCTTGTGATCTCCATCGCCAAGCACCGTCATGATCACCATCGTCACCGGCGCGACACCTTGATCTCCATCGTAGCATCGTTGTCGTCTCGCCAACTATTGCTTCTCGACTATCGCTACTCCTTAGTGATAAAGTAAAGCAATTACATGGCGTTGCATTTCATACAATAAGCGACAACCATATGGCTCCTGCCGATTGCCGATAACTCGGTTACAAAACATGATCATCTCATACAATAAAATATAGCATCACGTCTTGACCACATCACATCACATCATGCCCTGCAAAAACAAATTAGGCGTCCTCTACTTTGTTGTTGCAAGTTTTACGTGGCTGCTACGGGCTGAGCAAGAACCGTTCTTACCTCGCATCAAAACCACAGCGATACTTCGTCAAATAGACTCCGTTTAACCTTCTCAAGGACCGGGCGTAGCCACACTCGATTCAACTAAAGTGAGAGAGAGACACCGCCGGTCACCTTTAAGCAACGAGTGCTCGGGCGGTGAAACCAGTCTCGCGTAAGCGTCTGGCGTAATGTCGGTCCGGGCCGCTTCATCTCACAATACCGCTGAACCAAAGTATGACATGCTGGTAGGTAGTATGACTTGTATCGCCCACAACTCACTTGTGTTCTACTCGTGCATATGACATCAACGCATAAAACCGGGCTCGGATGCCACTGTTGGGGAACGTAGTAATTTCAAAAAAATTCCTACGATCACGCAAGACCATGGTGATGGCACAGCAACGAGAGGGGAGAGTGTCCGTCCACGTACCCTCGTAGACCGAAAGCGAAGCGTTATAACAACGCGGTTGATGTAGTCGACGTCTTCACGATCCGACCGATCCAAGCACCGAACGACGGCACCTCCGAGTTCTGCACACGTTCAGCTCGATGGCGATCCCGGACTCCGATCCAGCAAAGTGTCGGGATGAGTTCCGTCAAGACAACGGCGTGGGAGCGATGTTGACGCTCCACCGACGAGGGCTTCGCCTAAGCTCGCGATGATATGACTTCTCGGCGAGGGCTTCGCCTAAGCTCATGACGATATGACCGAAGTGGAATATGGTGGAAGGGGCACCGCTGACACGGCTAAGGAAAGATCCGTAGATCAACTTGTGTGTCATGGGGTGCCCCTGCCCCGTATATAAAGGAGCCAAGGGGAGGTGGCGGCCCAAGGAGGAGGCGCGCTAAGGAGTCCTACTCCCTCGGGAGTAGGATTCCCCTCAATCCTAGTTGGATTAGGATTCGGAGGGGAAGAGAGAGAGGGGGCGGCCCACCTTTCCTAGTCCTAATAGGACTAGGGAAGGGGGGGCGCGCCACCTAGGGCTGCCCTTCTCCTTTCCTCCAAGGCCCACTATGGGCCCATGTAGTTCCCGGGGTTCGGTAACCTCCGGTACTCGATAAATTCGATTTCACTCGGAACCTTTCCGATGTCCAAATGTAGGCTTCAATATATCAATCTTTATGTCTCAACCATTTGAGACTCCTCGTCATGTCCGCGATCACATCCGGGACTCGAACAACCTTCGTGCATCAATACTTATAAACTCATAATGAACTGTCATCGAAGCGTTAAGCGTGCGGACCCTACGGGTTCGAGAACTATGTAGACATGACCTAGAACCATTCTCGGTCAATAACCAATAGCGGAACCTGGATGCCCATATTGGTTCCTACATATTCTCGAAGATCTTTATCGGTCAAACCGCATAACGACATCGTTGTTCCCTTTGTCATCGGTATGTTACTTACCCGAGATTCGATCGTCGGTATCCAATACCTAGTTCAATCTCGCGGTAAGTCTCTTTACTCGTTCCGTAATACATCATCTCACAACTAACTCATTAGTTGTAATGCTTGCAAGGCTTAAGTGATGTGTATTACCGAGAAGGCCTAGAGATACCTCTCCGACAATCGGAGTGACAAAACCTAATCTCGAAATACGCCAACCCAACAAGTACCTTTGGAGACACCTGTAGTACTCCTTTATAATCACCCGATTACGTTGTGGACGTTTGGTAGTACCCAAAGTGTTCCTCCGTAAACGGAGTTGCATAATCTCATAGTTATAGGAACATGTATGGGTCATGAAGAAAGCATTAACATACTAAACGATCAAGTGTTAAGCTAACGGAATGGGTCATGTCAATCAGATCATTCAACTAATGATGTGACCTTGTTAATCAAATAACAACTCCTTGTTCATGGTTAGGAAACATAACCATCTTTGATTAACAAGCTAGTCAAGTAGAGGCATACTAGTGACATGCTGTTTGTCTATATATTCACACATGTATTATGTTTCCGGTTAATACAATTCTAGCATGAATAATAAACATTTATCATGATATAAGGAAATAAATAATGACTTTATTATTGCCTCTAGGGCATATTTCCTTCACTTATATCATTTGAAGTTCTGATTGCCTGTTTCTCTTCACATAGACAACCGCCATTTGTAGAATGCTCTTTTGCTTCACCTATATTTGTTAGAGTATGGGCATATCTTTTGTAGAAAGAATTAAACTCTCTTGCTTCACTTATATCAATTTAGAGAGATGACAGGAATTGGTCATTCACATGGTTAGTCATAAAATCCTACATAAAACTTGTAGATCATTGAATATGATATGTTGATTCCTTGCAATAGTTTTGCGATATAAAGGTGGTGATATTAGAGTCATGCTAGTTGAGTAATTGTGAAATTGAGAAATACTTGTGTTGAGGTTTGCAAGTCCCGTAGCACGCACGTATGGTGAACCGTTATGTAACAAAGTTGGTGCATGAGGTGTTCTTTCATTGCTTTCCATATGAGTGGCGGTCGGGGATGAGCGATGGTCTTTTCCTACCAATCTATCCCCCTAGGGGCATGCGTAGTAGTACTTTGCTTCGAGGGCTAATAAACTCTTGCAATAAGTATATTAGTTCTTTATGACTAATGATGAGTCCATGGATTATACGCACTCTCACCCTTCCATCATTGCTAGCCTCTTCGGTACCTTGCATTGCCCTTTCTCACCTCGAGAGTTGCTGGAAACTTCGCCGGTGCATCCAATGAAGGAAATATGGCGTAGAGGCAATAATAAAGTTATTATTTATTTCCTTATTTCATGATAAATGTTTATTATCATGCTAGAATTGTATTAACCGGAAACATGATACATGTGTGAATACATAGACAAACATATAGTCACTAGTATGCCTCTACTTGACTAGCTCATTAATCAAAGATGGTTATGTTTCCTAACCATAGACATGTGTTGTTATTTGATTAATGGGATCACATCATTAGGAGAATGATGTGATTGACATGACCCATTCCGTTAGCCTAGCACTTGATCGTTTAGTATATTGCTATTGCTTTCTTCATGACTTATACATGTTCACCGTAACTATGAGATTATGCAACTCCTGTTTACCGGAGGAACACTTTGGTGCTACCAAACGTCACAACGTAATCGGGTGATTATAAAGGAGTACTACAGGTGTCTCCAAAGGTACATGTTGGGTTGGCGATTTCGAGATTAGGTTTTGTCACTCCGATTGTCGGAGAGGTATCTCTGGGCCCTCTCGGTAATGCACATCACTATAAGCCTTGCAAGCAATGTAGCTAATGAGTTAGTTACGGAATGATGCATTACGTAACGAGTAAAGAGACTTGCCAAGAACGACATTGAACTAGGTATTGGATACCGACGATCAAATCTCGGGCAAGTAACATACCGATGACAAAGGAACAACGTATGTTGTTATGCGGTTTGACCGATAAAGATCTTCGAGAATATGTAGGAGCCAATATGAGCATCCAGGTTCCGCTATTGGTTATTGACCAAGAATAGTTCTAGGTCATGTCTACATAGTTCTCGAACCCGTAGGGTCCGTGACGCTTAACGCTTCGATGGCAGTTATATTATGAGTTTATGAGTTTTGATGTACTGAAGGAGTTCGAGTATCGGATGAGATCGGGGACATGACGAGGAGTCTCGAAATGGTCGAGACGTAAAGATCGATATATTGGACGACTATATTCGGAGTTCGGAAAGGTTCCGAGTGATTCGGTATTTTTCGAGTACCGGAGAGTTACGGAATTCGCCGGGAGTATATGGGCCTTATTGGGCCATACGGGAATAGAGGAGAGAGGCCAAAGGAAGGAGGCTGCGCCCCCTCTGGTCCGAATTGGACAAGGGCGCAGCCCCTTTCCTTATTCCTCTCCCCTCTTTCCCTTCTCCTACTACAACAAGGGAGGTGGAATCCTACTAGGACTAGGGAGTCCTAGTAGGACTCCACACTTGGCGCGCCCCCTCCTAGGGCCGGCCTCCTCCCCCCTTGCTCCTTTATATACGGGGGCAGGGGGCACCCCATGACACACAAGTTGATCTTCGTGATCGTTCCTTAGCCGTGTGCGGTGCCCCCTCCACCATATTCCACCTCGGTCATATCGTCGCGGAGTTTAGGCGAAGCCCTGCGCCGGTAGAACATCATCATCGTCACCACGCCGTCGTGCTGACGGAACTCATCCCCGACACTTTGCTGGATCGGAGTCCGGGGATCGTCATCGAGCTGAACGTGTGCTGAACTCGGAGGTGCCGTACGTTCGGTACTTGGATCGGTCGGATCGTGAAGACGTACGACTACATCAACCGCGTTGTCATAACGCTTCGCTTCACGTCTCACGAGGGTGCGTGGACAATACTCTCCCTCTCGTTGCTATGCATCACCATGATCTTGCGAGTGCGTAGGAAATTTTTTGAAATTACTACATTCCCTAACAGTGGCATCCGAGCCTGGTTTTATGCATTGATGTTATTTGCGCGAGTAGAACACAAGTGAGTTGGGGGCGATACAAGTCATACTGCTTACCAGCATGTCATACTTTGGTTCAGCGGTATTGTGAGATGAAGCGGCCCGGACCGACATTACGCAGACGCTTACGCGAGACTGGTTTCCCGTTCTGCAGCACTCGTGCTTAAAGGTGACTGGCGGGTGTTTGTCTCTCTCACTTTAGTTGAACCGAGTGTGGCTACGCCCGGTCCTTGCGAAGGTTAAAACAGCACCAACTTGACAAACTATCGTGGTGGTTTTGATGCGTAGGTAAGAACGGTTCTTGCTCGGCCCGTAGCAGCCACGTAAAATTTGCAATAACAAAGTAGAGCACGTCTAACTTGTTTTTGCAGGGCATGTTGTGATGTGATATGGTCAAGACGTGATGCTATATTTTATTGTATGAGATGATCATGTTTTGTAACCGAGTTATCGGCAACTGGCAGGAGCCATATGGTTGTCGCTTTATTGTATGAAATGCAAACGCCATGTAATTGATTTACTTTATTACTAAATGGTAGCGATAGTCGTAGAAGCAATAGTTGGCGAGACGACAACGATGCTACGATGGAGATCAAGGTGTCGCGCCGGTGACGATGGTGATCACGACGGTGCTTCGGAGATGGAGATCACAAGCACAAGATGATGATGGCCATATCATATCACGTATATTGATTGCATGTGATGTTTATATTTTATGCATCTTATCTTGCTTTGATTGACGGTAGCATTTTTAGATGATCTCTCACTAAAATTATCAAGAAGTGTTCTCCCTGAGTATGCACCGTTGCGAAAGTTCTTCGTGCTGAGACACCACGTGATGATCGGGTGTGATAAGCTCTACGTTCATATACAACGGGTGCAAAACAGTTGCGCACGTGGAATACTCAGGTTAAACTTGACGAGCCTAGCATATAACAGATATGGCCTCGGAACACGGAGACCGAAAGGTCGAACGTTAATCATATAGTAGATATGATCAACATAGTGATGTTCACCATTGAAACTACTCCATCTCACGTGATGATCGGACATGGTTTAGTTGATGTGGATCACGTAATCACTTAGAAGATTAGAGGGATGTCTATCTAAGTGGGAGTTCTTAAGTAATATGATTAATTGAACTTTAATTTATCATGAACTTAGTCTTGGTAGTATTTTGCAAATTATGTTGTAGATCAATAGCTAGCGTTGTTGCTTCCCTATGTTTGTTGCTTTCATATGTTTATTTTAATATGTTCCCAGAGAAAACTGTGTTGAAAGATGTTAGTAGCAATGATGCGGATTGGATCCGTGATCTGAGGTTTATCCTCATTGCTGCACAGAAGAATTATGTCCTTGATGCACCGCTAGGTGACAGACCTATTGCAGGAGCAGATGCAGACGTTATGAATGTTTGGCTAGCTCAATATGATGACTACTTGATAGTTTAGTGCACCATGCTTAACGGCTTAGAATCGGGACTTCAAAGACGTTTTGAACGTCATGGACCATATAAGATGTTCCAAGAATTGAAGTTAATATTTCAAGCAAATACCCGAGTTGAGAGATATGAAGTCTCCAACAAGTTCTATAGCTAAAAGATGGAGGAGAATCGCTCAACTAGTGAGCATGTGCTCAGATAGTCTGGTTACTACAATCGCTTGAATCAAGTGGGAGTTAATCTTCCAGATAAAATAGTGATTGACAGAATTCTCTAGTCACCATCACCAAGTTAGTAGAACTTTGTGATGAACTATAATATGCAAGGGATGACGAAAGCGATTCCCGAGCTCCTCGTGATGTTGAAATCGATGAAGGTAGAAATCAAGAAAGTGCATCAAGTGTTGATGATTGACAAGACCACTAGTTTCAAGAAAAGGGCAAAGGGAAAGAAAGGGAAACTTCAAGTAGAATGGCAAACAAGTTGTCACTCCCTTGAAGAAGCCCAAAGCTGGACCAAAACCTGAAACCGAGTGCTTAATCGCAAAGGAAATGGTCCTTTGGAAGCGAAATACCCTGAATATTTGGTGGATAAGAAGGATGGCAAAGTGAACAAGGGTATATTTGATATACAGGTTATTGATGTGTACCTTACTAGTGTTTATAGTAGCCCTGAGTATTTGATACTTGTTCGGTTGCTAAGATTAGTAACTCAAACAGGAGTTACGAATAAACAGAGACTAGTTGAAGGGAAGTGACGATGAGTGTTGGAAGTAGTTCCAAGATTGATATGATCATCATCGCACAATCCCTATACCTTCGGGATTAGTGTTAAACCTAAATAAATGTTATTTGGCGTTTGCGTTGAACATGAATATGATTTGATCATGTTTATTGCGATACGGTTATTCATTTAAAGTCAAAGAATAATTGTTGTTCTGTTTACATGAATAAAACCTTCGATGGTCATACACCCAATAAAAATAGTTTGTTGGACCTCGATAGTAGTGATACACATACTCATAATATTGATGCCAAAAGATGCAAAGTTAATAATGATAGTGCAACTTATTTGTGGCACTGCCGTTTGGGTCATATCAGTGTAAAGCGCATGAAGAAACTCCATAAAGATGAATTTTCAGAATCACTTGATTACTTGATTATGAATCATTTGATGCTTGCGAACCGTGCCTTTTGGGCGAGATGACTAAAACTCCGTTCTCTGGAACAATGGAATGAGCTACTGACTTATTGGAAATAGTACATACCGATGTATGCGATCTGATGAGTGTTAAGGCTCGTGGCATGTATCGTTATTTTCTGACCTTCACAGATGATTTGAGCAGATATGGGTATATCTACTTGATGAAACATAAGTCTGAAACATTTGAAAAGTTCAAAGAATTTCAGAGTGAAGTGGAAAATCATCGTAACAAGAAAAATAAAGTTTCTACGATCTGATCATGGAGACGAATATTTGAGTTACGAGTTTGGTCTTCATTTGAAACAATGTGAAATAGTTTCACAACTCACGCCACCTGGAACACCACAATGTAATGGTGTGTCCGAACGTCGTAATCGTACTTTACTAGATATGGTGCGATCTATGATATCTCTTATCGGTTTACCACTATCGTTTTGGGGTTATGCATTAGAGACAGCTGCATTCACGTTTAATAGGGCACCATCTAAATCCGTTGAGACGACACCGTATGAACTATGGTTTAACAAGAAACCTAAGCTGTCGTTTCTTAAAGTTTGGAGTTGTGATGCTTATGTGAAAAAGTTTTCACCGATAAGCTCGAACCCAAATCGAGAAGTGCGTCTTCATAGAATACTCAAAGGTAACTATTGGGTACACCTTCTATCACAGATCCGAAGGCAAGTTATTCGTTGCTAAGATGGATCCTTTCTAGAGAAGAAGTTTCTCTCGAAAGAAGTGAGTGGGAGGAAAGTAGAACTTGATGAGGTAATTGTACCTTCTCCCTTATTGAAAGTAGTTCATCACGAAATCAGTTCCGTGATTCTTACACCAATCAGTGAGGAAGCTAATGATGATGATCATGAAGCTTCAGATCAAGTTACTACCGAACCTCGTAGGTCTTCTAGAATAAGATCCGCACCAAAGTGGTACGGTAATCCTATTCTAGAAGTCATGTTACTAGACCATGATGAACCTACGAACTATGAGGAAGCAATAATGAGCCCAGATTCCGCGAAATGGCTTGAGGCCATGAAATCTGAGATAGGATCCATGTATGAGAACAAAGTATGGACTTTGATTGACTTGCTCGATGATCAGCAAGCCATGTTAAATAAATGGATCTTCAAGAGGAAGACGGACACTGATAGTAGTGTTACTATCTACAAAGCTCGACTTGTTGCAAAAGGTTTTTAACAAGTTCAAGGTGTTGAATACGATGAGATTTTCTCACTCATAACGATGCTTAAGTCTGTCCAAATCATGTTAGCAATTGCCACATTTTATGAAATCTGGCAAATGGATGTCAAAACTGCATTCCTTAATGGATTTATTAAAGAAGAGTTGCATATGATGCAACCAGAAGGTTTTGTCAATCCTAAAGATACTAACAAAATGTGCAAGCTGCAGCGATCCATCTATGGACTGGTGCAAGCATCTCAGAGTTGGAATACACGCTTTGATAAGTTGATCAAAGCATATAGTTTTATACAGACTTGCGGTGAAGCCTGTATTTACATTTAAGTGAGTGGGAGCACTACCTCCTTTATGATAAATATATGTGAGTAACATATTGTTGATCAGAAATGATGTAGAATTTTTTCTGGAAAGCATAAAGGAGTATTTGAAAGGAGTTCTTTAAAAGAAAGACCTAGTAAAGCTACTTACATGTTGAGCATCAAGATCTATTGAGATAGATCAAGACGCTTGATAAGTTTTTTCAATAAATATATACCTTGTCAAGATTTTGAAGTAGTTCAAAATGGAACAGTCAAAGAAAAGTTCTTGCCTGTGTTGCAAACGTGTGAAATTGAGTAAGACTCAAATCCCGACCACGGCAGAAAATAGAAAAGACAATGAAAGTCATTCCCTATGCCTCAGTCATAGGTTCTATAAAGTATGCTATGCTATGTACCAGACCTATTGTATACCTTGCTCTGAATTTGGCAAGGGAGTACAATAGTGATCTAGGAGTAGATCACTGGACATTGGTCTAGAACATCCTTAGTGAGGACTAAGAAAATATTTCTCGATTATGGAGGTGATAAAAGAGCCCGTCGTAAAGAGTTACATCGATGCAAGCTTTTTACACTGATCCAGATGACTCTAAGTCTCAATCTGGGTACATATTGAAAAAGGAGCAATTAGCTAGAGTAGCTCCGCAAGAGCATTGTAGACATAGAATATTTGCAAAATACATACGGCTCTCAATGTGACAGACCGTTGACTAAGCTTCTCTCACGAGCAAAACATGATCATACCTTAGTACTCTTTGGGTGTTAATCACATAGCGATGTGAACTAGATTATTGACTCTAGTAAACCCTTTGGGTGTTGGTCACATGACAATGTGAACTATGGGTGTTAATCACATACAGATGTGAATATTAGTGTTGAATCACATGATGATGTGAACTAGATTATTGACTCTAGTGCAAGTGGGAGACTGAAGGAAATATGCCCTAGAGGCAATAATAAAGTTATTATTTATTTCCTTATTTCATGATAAATGTTTATTATTCATGCTAGAATTGTATTAACCGGAAACATGATACATGTGTGAATACATAGACAAACATATAGTCACTAGTATGCCTCTACTTGACTAGCTCATTAATCAAAGATGGTTATGTTTCCTAACCATAGACATGTGTTGTTATTTGATTAATGGGATCACATCATTAGGAGAATGATGTGATTGACATGACCCATTCCGTTAGCCTAGCACTTGATCGTTTAGTATCACTAGTAGAAAATGGGTCAAACGTGAAGCACATTAGTGCCGGTTTGCATTAGAGCCGGCACTAATGTGTATATTAGTGCCGGTTCGTGACGGCGATCAATAATACCGGTTCGTGGCGAACCTGTAGTACCGGTTCGTACCATGAACCGGTACTAAAGAGGCTGTGTCAGCCTGCGGTCAGGCTATGGCCCCACCATCACCATTTAGTGCCGGTTCGAACCACGAACCGGTACTAATGACGTTATGGCAGGCTGTTTTTAGTCCCACCTCGCTCCCCTAACAAGCCTTTTACCACCTTAAATATGTTACTTCTCAAACTATCACAAGCAGTTGGTCTTCATTGAACTCTATGTGTAGGATCTCTGGCTGCAATAGGAGTCTTCGCCGGTTCTTAAATCGGTGGTAGATTCCTATTGACGATGTAGATTCTATACAAAAAGATCATTGATGATCAATGTATTTTTTATATGTACTAGATTCCTATTGACGATGTATATTCTATACAAAAGATCATTGATGCTCAATGTATTTTTATATGTACTTCTCTGTAGCAGAGAGCTGCGTTTTGGCTGAAAGGCGGTACTTGACCAATGTATTTTTCTCCGTTCAGATGCACAATTTAAATATGTCAATTTAAATATGTTATTTTTAAAACTATCACAAGCATTTGGTCTTCATTGAACTCTATATAAAGAAGAAGCAGAAGAAGAAGCAGAAGAAGAAGCAGGAGAAGAAGAAGAAGAGGAAGAAGAAGCGAAGAAGAAGAAGAAGAGGAAGAAGAAGCAGCAGAAGAAGAAGAAGAAGAAGAAGCAGAAGAAGAGAAGAAGAAGAAGAAGAGGAAGAGGAAGAAGAAGAAGAAGAAGAAGAAGAAGAAGAAGAAGAGGAAGAAGAAGAAGAAGAAGAAGAAGAAGAAGAAGAAGAAGAAGAAGAAGAAGAAGAAGAAGAAGAAGAAGAAGAAGCGCTCAAGTATGCACCATTGAAAGCGACGCCATCAACTTTCAACCATTTCTGCCTTCATTTGCTATTTTCATGCATTCAATGATTTGTTTTGAGAACTAAATGACCTGGAAATTGAAAAGCACTACAAATGAACTCTGAAAAGTTGAAACTTGGCATGGTATCATCATTTCACCCACATAGCATGTGCAAGAAAGTAGAGAGGCTTACGGCTAAAACTGGATGCACTTCGTTTACAAACTGAACAATCTCTTTCAAGTATTCAGGTTTCATTTAAATTAAACTCATCTGTTACAAAGGCATTTTATTTTTTAAACTTATTACAACACCAGAATTTCTTTTTTAAAACTTTGGTTATAACTCCAGACTTTGACCATCAAGTTTTGCAGAAAAGAAAAAATAGCAGAAAAGAAAAAATTATATAAAAACTACTCAAAAATAAATAGAAGAAAATAAATATAGCAGAAAAGAAAAACTACTCAGAAATAAATATAACAGAAAAGAAAAATTATATTTGCTATTTTCAATCGTTCACAAAATGACCGTGAAATTGAAAATCACTACAAAATGAACTCGAAATGTTGAATTTTGGCAAACTAGATGAAAAACTACTCACAAATAAATATAACAAAAAAACTATACAAAAACTACGAAGAAATAAATAGAAGAAACAGAAAAGAAAAAAATATAAAAAAATTGGGCGCTGCCTTGTGGGCTGCTACGCCATGCAGGCGTGCAATTACAGGCCCT
Source organism: Aegilops longissima (assembly GCA_021605205.1). Lineage (NCBI taxonomy): Eukaryota > Viridiplantae > Streptophyta > Magnoliopsida > Poales > Poaceae > Aegilops > Aegilops longissima. The sequence goes on from CM038680.1 coordinate 563,988,005, forward strand.
AAAGGCCCAGCAGACTCACTGTGGCAGCAGCAGAAATTAGGCCCACAAGCCTGCTATATAGAGGAGTTCAAAGAGGCAGCCGCGACTGGGCTTATAAACCAGTGCGGCTGCCCTTCGCCCGGCGAGGTGGGACTAAACTTTGCGAACTCATGGGTGGCAGCGCAAGGCCTTTAGTACCGGTTGGTGGCTCCAACGGTACTAAAGATCACTTTTAGTACCGTTGGAGCCACCAACCGGTACTACAGGCCTGCTCTTCCGCCTCTTGGTTAGAGCAGGCCTTTAGTACCGTTGGTGGCTCCAACCGTACTAAAGGCCTCTATATATATAACACTTGCGAAAATTTAGTTAGATCTCTACTTCTTTCGTCTCAACCTCTCGCGCGCCGTCGTCGTCGTCGTCGTCGTCGTCGTCGTCGTCGCCGCCGCCGCCGTCGTCGTCGTCGTCTCACGCCGCTGCCCAACGCCGCTGCGCCGCTTTTCGTGGTTCCGCCGCGGTATCGTCTCTCTCGCTCTCCCCGCCGCCGTCCGTCGTCGTGCCGCACGTCACGCCGCCGCCGCCCAGACGCCCTGCCCGTCGTCGCGCTGCCCCTTCATCGTGACGGGCGGCGGCGACGGGGACACACACACATATACACACACATATACGCATACGTACATGCACACATACACACACACACACTTTTTTTACTTATTTTCAGTTTTTAGAAAAGTTAATTAGATGATCGAATGTTAGATGAATTAGCTAGATAGAAAATTGTCGAACTAGATATTTGAACTAGTTGAATAATTAATATAACTAGTTTATTTTAGTAAGAAAATTGTCGAACTAGTTTATATATTTAGGTATATGAGATTTGAACTAGTTCAATAATTAATATAACTAGTTTATTTTAGTAAGAAAATTTAGGTATCTGATATTTGATGATCTAATTAAAATATTATTTGTTAATGAGTTTTTTGTTTATTTAATTTTTATATATTTTGAGTTTATATAAATGTTAGATTAATGTCGAATGTTAGATTAATTTTTATATATTTTGAGTTTATATAAAAGTTAATATAACTAGTTCATAGAATTTTTCATAGAATTTTTATGAATTTTTGTTGTAATTTTGGTCATAGAATTTTTATTATGTTAGAAAGTGTTTAATGGACTTAGTTAGCGGGCAACTTGTTTATTCTGAGTAAGTACTACATTATTCTATTTATAGTAAGTGCTTAGTAGTTGAACTAGTTGAAGTAGTTTATTTTAGCAAGAAAATTAATAGAACTAGTTTCTTTTTAGTCAAATTGGAGAGCACTATATGCAAGGCATATGCATATGGTTAGTTGAATAATAATGATCTAATTTAGTTTTTGAATTATGAACGTATAGGAAATGTCATCATCGGACGACGAAAGTCTCCTGGGAGTGCGATTGGTGCCACGACGATCGAGGTGAGTCGACAGGCCTCACCGGACGATGGTCGGCGCTCAAAGATTAAGCTCGAGGAGACTTTCGAAGTTGAAACGATGCAACGATTTACAAGTGTTTTTTTCATAATTAAGCATGACTTCAACTATTTCAACGTGTAATTTTCATCTTTTACAAATCGAGTATAGTTGATCCCATGTCTTGGAGAGGATGGATTTTGAAGACCATGAAAATTTTGAAACGAAGAAAATTCACCTAAGGACCCATCATGATGTGGATTTTGAAGTAAAGTTGTATAATGCTGAGAGCGTAACCCATTTTGGTTGCAAAAATTGGGAAGCATTTTGCAAATTGTATGGTTTTGATGAGGGTATGCTTGTCACCATGGATCTTGGTGATCCTGAAATCGAGCAAGACAATATGGACATTTGGGTCCTTGTTGATACTCCTCCAATTCTACCGCTATGTGAGTTTCTCAAACATAGTTAATTATTAATAGAACTTATATTGTTCATTTCAAAATAGTTGACAGCTTATTTCCATTGACAGCTTATTTTGAAGTATCAAAGAATGTGCAGAATATGGTAGATAGAACTTACTACACCGATGGCTCTGAGTTAACTTACAAGGAGAAAACTCATCTGGTTGGATTTTGTAATGATATTGAGAATTACAATATCTACAATCGAACTCCTCAACATTATGGTCAATACGTAACACTAGTGCACGTGTTGAACTACGGTAACTACCATGGAGATACCTGGTAAGTTTTTTTACTATTACGACATCCGTGCATCTTTTGCGCACTTCTAAAACTAGTACATCATTGCTAATTACGAAGTTATTACTATGTTTTTCAACAGCTTATCCCAGAGAATTGTGTGCCTCATTTGATGTATCGTAATGGCGGCAGTGTTCGTGTTTTGAACATATATCCAGGTCATCCTCTAATCTCAACTGTCCATACCGGATTTCTAAAAGAAGTGGAGACATGACAATCAAAGGATGGAAAAATGTATGGATAGTCGTAAGGAGCTTCTTGGAAGCAAAAGGAAGCGAGGTGCAAGAATTGGAGCAGGATGATCTCCATTCTTCATAATGGAGAGTCGGGGTCTATATTGTTTTATGCTATTTTACCTTAAGTGTGTTTAGGTCCGATCCTACCGACATCGATGATCATGTGCTAAGAACAATTATGTAGGGTTGGGTTCGATGACTATGAGGATGATGATCGTATGACTTATTATTAATAACGAGTAGAAGTTGTATGATGATGCTTGATTAATTAGCTAGTAGGACTTGTTATTATATATGATGATGTATGATGCGAGCATGCATGAGTTATTATATATATATCTGCGGGTGAAACGAAAAAGAATTAAAATGGAAAACACAAAATTAAATGAAAAAGAAATCATAAAACCAACCCCCCAAAACATTTTAGTACCGGTTGGTGTTACCAACCGGTACTAAAGGGCTCCCGGCCCCTGGAGCTGGCTCGTGCCACGTGGTGGCCCTTTAGCACCGGTTCGTGCTGAACCGGTACTAAAGGGGGGGGGGCCTTTAGTGCCCACACTTTAGTGCCGGTTCCTAAACCGGCACTAAAGGGCCTTACGAACCGGTGCTATTGCCCGGTTCTGCACTAGTGTATATTGCTATTGCTTTCTTCATGACTTATACATGTTCCTGTAACTATGAGATTATGCAACTCCCGTTTACCGGAGGAACACTTTGGGTGCTACCAAACGTCACAACATAACTGGGTGATTATAAAGGAGTACTACAGGTGTCTCCAAAGGTACATGTTGGGTTGGCGTATTTGAGATTAGGTTTTGTCACTCGATTGTCGGAGAGGTATCTCGGGCCCTCTCGGTAATGCACATCACTATAAGCCTTGCAAGCAATGTAGCTAATGAGTTAGTTACGTAATGATGCATTACGAACGAGTAAAGAGACTTGCCGAGAACGAGATTGAACTAGGTATTGGATACCGACGATCAAATCTCGGGCAAGTAACATACCGATGACAAAGGAACAACGATGTTGTTATGCGGTTTGACCGATAAAGATCTTCGTAGAATATGTAGGAGCCAATATGAGCATCCAGGTTCCGCTATTGGTTATTGACCAAGAATAGTTCTAGGTCATGTCTACATAGTTCTCGAACCCGTAGGGTCCATGACGCTTAAGGTTTCGATGATGTTATACTATGAGTTTATGAGTTTTGATGTACTGAAGGAGTTCGAGTCCCGGATGAGATTGGGGACATGACGAGGAGTCTCGAAATGGTCGAGACGTAAAGATCGATATATTGGACAACTATATTCGAGTTCGGAAAGGTTCCGAGTGATTCGGTATTTTTCGAGTACCGGAGAGTTACGGAATTCGCCGGGAAGTATATGGGCCTTATTGGGCCATACGGGAATAGAGGAGAGGCCAAAGGAAGGAGGCATCGCCCCTCTGGTCCGAATTGGACAAGGCGCAGCCCCTTTCCTTATTCCTCTCCCCTCTTTCCCTTCTCCTACTACAACAAGGAGGTGGAATCCTACTAGGACTAGGGAGTCCTAGTAGGACTCCACACTTGGCGCGCCTCCTAGGGCCGGCCTCCTCCCCTTGCTCCTTTATATCTACGGGGCAGGGGGCACCCCATGACACACAAGTTGATCTTCGTGATCGTTCCTTAGCCGTGTGCGGTGCCCCTCCACCATATTCCACCTCGGTCATATCGTCATGAGTTTAGGCGAAGCCTGCGCCGTAGAACATCATCATCGTCACCACGCCGTCGTCTTGACGGAACTCATCCCGACACTTTGCTGGATCGGAGTCCGGGATCGCCATCGAGCTGAACGTGTGCTGAACTCGGAGGTGTCGACGCTCGGTACTTGGATCGGTCGGATCGTGAAGACGCACGACTACATCAACCGCGTTGTCATAACGCTTCCGCTTACGGTCTACGAGGGTACGTGGACAATACTCTCCCCTCTCGTTGCTATGCATCACCATGATCTTGCGTGTGCGTAGGAATTTTTTTGAAATTACTACGTTCCCCAACATCCAAACCCCGTGATACGATACGCTCTATCACATATAAGCCTCCTTATATCTTCCTCAAAACAGCCACCATACCTACCTATCATGGCATTTCCATAGCCATTCCGAGATATATTGCCATGCAACTTTCATCATCATCATATACATGACTTGAACATTTACTGTCATATTGCTTTGCATGATCGTAAGATAGCTAGCATGATTTTTTCATGGTTTGTCCGTTTTTTGATGTCATTGCTACGCTAGATCATTGCACATCCCAGTACACCGTCGGAGGCATTCATATAGAGTCATATCTTTGTTCTAGTATCGAGTTGTAATATTGAGTTGTAAGTAAATAAAAGTGTGATGATCATCATTATTAGAGCATTGCCCCAGTGAGGAAAGGATGATGCAAACTATGATTCCCCCACAAGTTGGGATGAGACTCCGGACTTTAAAAATAAATAAAAGAGGCCAAAGAAGCCCAAAATAAAAAAAGGCCAAAGAAGCCCACCAAAAAAAGAAAGAAAAAGAAAAAGAAGAAAAATAAAAAAATATGAGAGAAAAAGAGAGAAGGGGCAATATTACTATCCTTTTACCACACTTGTGCTTCAAAGTAGCACCATGTTCTTCATATAGAGTCACATTGAGTTATCACTTTCATATACTAGTGGGAATTTTCATTATAGAACTTGGCTTGTATATTCCGATGATGGGCTTCCTCAAATGCCCAAGGTCTTCATGAGCAAGCAAGTTGGATGCACGGCCACTTAGTTTCCAGTTTGAGCTTTCATACACTTATAGCTCTAGTGCATCAGTTGCATGGCAATCCCTACTCCTCACATTGACATCAATTGATGGGCATCTCCATAGCCCGTTGATTAGCCGCATCAATGTGAGACTTTCTCCTTTTTGTCTTCTCCACACAACCTCCATCATCATATGCTATTCCACCTATAGTGCTATGTCCATGGCTTGCGCTCATGTATTGCGTGAGGGTTGAAAAGGCTGAAGCACGTTAAAAAGTATGAACCAATTGCTCGGCTTGTCATCGGGGTTGTGCATGATTTGAATGCTTTGTGTGGTGAAGATGGAGCATAGCCAGACTATATGATTTTGTAGGGATGAGCTTTCTTTGGCTATGTTATTTCAATAAGACATAATTGCTTAGTTGGTATGCTTGAAGTATTATTGTTTTTATGTCAAAGGATAGACTATTGCTTTAAATCACTCGTGTCTTAATATTCATGCCATGATTACACATATGATCAAGATTATGCTAGGTAGCATTCCACTTCAAAAATTATCTTTTTTATCATTTACCTACTCGAGGACGAGCAGGAATTAAGCTTGGGGATGCTGATACGTCTCCGTGTATCTATAATTTTTATTGTTCCATGCCAATATTATTCTACTTTCATATACTTTTGGCAACTTTTTATACTATTTTTTGGGACTAACATATTGATCCAGTGCCCAGTGCCAGTTCCTGTTTGTTGCATGTTTTATGTTTCCCAGAAACCCAATATCAAACGGAGTCCAAACGGAATAAAAACGGACAGAGAATTATTTTGGAATATTTGTGATTTTTGGGAAGTAAAATCAACGCGAGACGGTGCCCGAGGGGGCCATGAGACAGGAGGGCGCGCCTGCCGCCCCAGGGTGGCAGGCACGCCTTAGACCCTCGTGGGCACCCCATAAGGCGGTTGACACTCTTCTTTTACCGCAAGAAAGCTAATTTTATGAGAAAAAACTGGGCGAAAGATTCACCCCAATCGGAGTTACGGATCTCCGGATATAAAAGAAACGGTGAAGGGGCAAAATCTGAGAACGCAGAAACAGAGAGAGACAGAGAGACGGATCCAATCTCGGAGGGGCTCTCGCCCCTCCCACGCCATGGGAGCCAAGGACCATAGGGGTAACCCTTCTCCCATCTAGGGAGACGGTCAAGGAAGAAGAAGAAGAAGGGGGCTCTCTTCCCCTTGCTTCCGGTGGCGCCGGAACGCCGCCTGGGGCCATCATCATCACCACGATCTTCACCAACACCTCTGCCGTCTTCACCAACATCTCCATCACCTTCCCCCCTCTATCTACAACGGTCCACTCTCCCACAACCCGCTGTACCCTCTACTTGAACATGGTGCTTTATGCTTCATATTATTATCCAATGATGTGCTGACATCCTATGATGTCTCAGTAGATTTTCATTGTCCTATTGGTGGTTGATGAATTGCTATGGTTGATTTAATTTTCTTGTGGTTATGTTGTTGTCCTTTGGTGCCCATCATATGAGCGCGCGCGTGAATCACGCCATAGGGTTAGTTGTATGTTGATAGGACTATGTATTGGAGGGCAAGAGTGATAGAAGCTTCAACCTAGCATGGAAATTGATATATACGGGATTGAATTATCTTAATGCTATGGTTGGGTTTTACCTTAATGAACGTTAGTAGTTGCGGATGCTTGCTAATAGTTCCAATCATAAGTGCATAGAATTCCAAGTCAGGGATGACATGCTAGCAGTGGCCTCTCCCACATAAAACTTGCTATCGGTCTAGTAAAGTAGTAAATTGCTTAGGGACAATTCCACAACTCCTACCACCACTTTTCCACACTCGCTATATTTACTTTATTGCTTCTTTATCTAAACAGCCCCTACTATTTATTTATGTGTTCTTTATTATCTTGCATACCTATCCAACAACATTTACAAAGTACTTCTAGTTTCATACTTGTTCTAGGTAAAGCGAACGTCAAGCGTGCATAGAGTCGTATCAGTGGCAGATAGGACTTGAGAGAGTATTTGTTCTACCTTTAGCTCCTCGTTGGGTTCGACACTCTTACTTATCGAAAGAGGCTACAACTATATCGTATACTTGCGGGTCATCACAAGACATTGCACCAAATAATTCTCTAACCCTGGTATGATTTCTGGATCGATTACCTTCTAAGAGATTGCATTGAGGAATGCACATAGCTTCACAATGGCTAATCGAACATTTTCCAGTAGAAGCCCCCTCAATGCAACCGGAAGCAGTTGCGTGATAATCACGTGGCAGTCATGAGACTATAGGTTTTGGAACTTTTTCTCTGCTTTATTTATTATTCCCTTTATATTCAACGAGAAGCCAGACGGTACCTTCATACTGAGCAGGCATTCAAAGAAGATTTCCTTTCTTCTTTGGTAAGAGCGTAGCTGGCATGACCCTGATGTATGTCGTCTTTTCTGTGCATACGTTGCTGGTCCTCCCGTGCCTCCAGTGTATCTTTTGTCTTCCCATACACGTCCAGAAAGCCAAGTAGGGTCACGCAAAGATTCTTCGTCGCATGCATCACGTCCATTGCGGAGCGGACCTCTAGGTCTCTCCAATAGGGCAGGTCCCAAAATATAGATTTCTTCTTCCACATGGGTGTGCGTCCGTCAGCGTCATTCGAAACGGGTTGTCCGCCAGGACCCTTTTCAAATATTACCTTCAAATCCTTGACCATACCATGTACATCAGCACCAGTACAGTGGTGAGGCTTCGTCCGGTGATCCGTCTCACCTTTAAAATGCTTGCCTTTCTTTCTTACAGATGCCTGCTCAGAAAAATCTACGATGTCCCAGGTACACATTCTTCCTACAATTATCCAAATATATAATGTCGGTATCATCCAAACAGTGCGTGCATGCGCGGTATCCCTTGTTTGTCTGTCCTGAAAGGTTATTGAGAGCAGGCCAATCATAGATGGTCACGAACAGCGACGCCTTTAGGTCAAATTCTTCCTGTCTGTGCTCATCCCACGCACGTACACCTGTTCCATTCCACAGCTGTAAGAGTTCTTCAACTAATGGCCTTAGGTACACATCAATGTCGTTGCCGGGTTGCTTAGGGCCTTGGATGAGCGCTGGCATCATAATGAACTTCCGCTTCATGCACAACCAAGGAGGAAGGTTATACAAATATAGAGTCACACGCCAGGTGCTATGGTTGCTGCTCTGCTCCCCAAAAGGATTAATGCCATCTGCGCTTAGACCAAACCATATGTTCCTTGCGTCACCTGCAAACTCCTCCCTATATTTTCTCTCGATTTTTCTCCACTGCGACCCGTCAACGGGTACTCTCAACTTTCCATCTTTCTTACGATCTTCTCTGTGACATCGCATCGCCTTGGCATGCTCTTTGTTTTGGAACAAACATTTCAACTGTGCTATTATAGGAGCATACCACATCACCTTGGCAGGAATCTTCTTCCTGGGGTGCTCGCCCTCAACATCACCAAGGTCATCGCGGCTGATTTTATAGCGCAATGCACCGCATACCGGGCAAGCGTTCAAATCCTCGTACTCACTGTGGTAGAAGATGCAGTCATTAGGGCATGCATGTATCTTTAGCACCTCTAACCCTAGCGGGCAGACAACCTTCTTTGCTTCGTATGTATTCTCGAGCAATTCATTGTTCTTTGGAAGCATATTCTTTATCATTACCAGCAACTTTCCAAATCCCTTGTCAGATACACCATTCTATGCCTTCCATTGCAGCAATTCCAGTGTGGTGCCCAGCTTTTTCTTGTCAGCTTTGCAATTCGGGTACAACAATTTCTTCTGATCCTCTAACATGCGCTGCAACTTCTTCTTCTCCTTTTCACTTGTGAAGTTTCTCTTTGCATCGGTAATGGCCCGACCTAGATCATCAGCAGGCTTATCTGATGCCTCTTCTTCAGCTTCTTCCCGCATTGCCGGCTCAGCTTCTTCCCGCATTGCCGGCTCAGCTTCTTCCCCCATTGTTGTATCATCGGGGCTGTTTGGATGACTACCAATAGTTGCCTTACCAAAATATTGGTCACGCCTGACCTTTTTGGCCTCCATTTGGATCACGACCAATTTTGGCTCGCCCCAGCGCGCCCGCGTCCATTTTCGCCAAATCGCGGGCGAAACGGCGGCGCGGAAATCGGCCGCCAAAAAATTGGCAGCATCAAGTCGCGCGCGAACTGGGCGCCGAGTATAAAAGCAGCGAAATTTCCTCGTCGGTTCCTTCACTTTCCTCTTCTCATCCTAGGCAAACACACAGGAGCGAGTGGAGGGCAAGATCTGCAGCTATATCGCCAAGGCCGCCGGATTCCTGCGACAGAACGAGCTTCTCCGGCCGCCGTCGGCGTTGCTCCGTCTCTGGTTCTCATCTCTAAATCCACCCACGGTCAGCAGCTCAAATCCCCTTCAATCCCACCCGATCCCCTTTTCTCTTGTCATGATTTGCTTCAACATGACCTTTTTAATAGGGGATATGCTGCACGTATGTATATACTTGGTAGATCTAGTACCTGCCTACCAAATCCATGCCCTTTGCCCCTGCTCCCAGTCTTAGATCTCCATATGCAGCATCCGTGAAGTCTTGAAAGGGCAGGCAAGGCACTAGAAATTAGGACATGAGAAGGATATTTGACACAGAGCTAGTTATGAGTCCATACGACCTCTGTTTTTAGAACATTGTTGCCATAAATTTCTTAGAAGCCAGCTGGACATATATGATTAATTGTTGCCATAATTTCGTAAGGACAAATCTGCAACTTTCAAGTTCAAGAAACAACACCACTTGCAATGTGCTGATGCTCTAAATGGCAAGTTTTCGCTTGGTGTCACTCAAACCCAAGTGGATCGACACTATCGTCAATGCAAGGATAAGTGGGGCTGGGTGCGTCGTGCCATGGCCAATACTGGCAATGGCCTTGACAGAACCACTTTCACATTCACACTTTCTGAGTCAGAAAAGCAAAGACTCAATGTAAGTTCTTATTAGTTCATATTCACTGTCTCTTGTTGTGTTTTTTATACCTGCAACTTCTCTCATGTTTTGTGTTCATAATATCATTATTTTACTCTTTTTACCTTACCTTGTGTGTAGAAAACTGCAGTCAATTATCTTACCAGAACCATTAGGTTCTTTCATCAATTGGAAGAGTTGTTCTCAGATCAGTCTCATGCTGATGGCTCACTCGCAGTTGACCAAACCACTGTCAATGTGGATGATGGTAGTGATGACAGCGAGGATGTGAGGGAACTTGAGGGAAATCTAATTCCAGTAGACAGTGATGAAGCTGACTCTGACACTATTGACCGTCGCAGTCCTAAAGTCGACTTGGATGGCAATCCATTAAACAAGAAGCGCAAGTGTGTGTCATCATCAGCTTCCAAGAAGCCAACCAAGGGCAAAGCAAACAAGAAGGGCAAGGTATCTAATGATGATATGGTAACCAGTATCAAGAAGCTAGCTGAATCCCTTGCATCCCCTATTGTGTCTGTGTGACCAATGCCACCTGCAGATCCTTATGCAAATCTTTGGAGGCGGATCAATGCCCTTACCATCCCAGCTAAGGATAAACTTGAGATTGTTGCGTATCTATCCAAGCCAGACCAAGATATCTTTTGTAGCTATCTTAACTATGTCGATGAAACAATTCTTCGAGAGTCGTTCATTAGCTACTTTGAGCCTCAATTTCATGAAGGTGGCAATGATGGATCTGCGGCTACTCACTGAATTTGCCACATGATTAGATAGAGTTTGTGGCAACCTTTTGTTTATATCGCTAGGAATGCTTTAACGCGTAGGGGGAGCATGGATAACATCATCATGCATATTTTGTCTATATGCAGCAAACTTGGGTGCATCATGTACTGTTTGTGTGGAGTGCATTTGGTGCATGGTTGGCTGTTTATGTCCTAGATGGTATGGTAAAGTATGTGAACCTTATTTCGTCTATCATGTATCAAACAATATATGAGCTACTTAATGTATGAGTTTTGGAGTTCTGGAAATGCATAGTTTGTGTGCGTATGTGTGTTGGCTAATTCAAATTTTTATTTTTTTTGTAGCATGTGATATGTGACTGCTTGTTTACACGCAAGTGTTCTTTTATTGGCTGGCATGCAATTTTCAAATTTTGAAACCAAACAAAACAGATGCCAGTCAAAGGTGCCAAATATTTGGCTTCAAACCAAATGGCATCCAATGGTTTTGCCAAAAAATTGGCAAGTACTAATGGCTACAATCCAAACAGCCATGACTTGCCAATTATTTGGTCATGCCATGGAATTGGTCATGCCAAGTATTTGGTAGGGCAACATTGGGCTCAATCCAAACAGCCCCATCATATTCAGGGAACCCATGGCCAGGATAGCTATCGTCGTCCCCTTCTTCTTCATTGTCTTCCATCATAAGCCTTCTTTCTCCGTGCTTGGTCCAAACATTATAGTGGGGCATGAAACCGAACTCAAATAGGTGGACGTGAATGGTTCTTGAGTTAGAGTAATTGTGATCATTCTTACAGCCAGCACATGGACAAGGCATAAAGCCATCCGCCCGCTTCTTTGCCTGAGCCGCAATCAGAAAAGTATGCACGCCATCAACGAACTGGGGAGAGTATCGGTCATCGTACATCCATTGTCGGCTCATCTTCATTACACAGCACCGAATAGACCAAATTAATACAAGTTCATACATAAAGTTCATACAACACTTAAATGCAACATACAAATAACTCTCCAGCTAAAGCATTTAAATGCAACAACAAATGCGGTCAAGATCGTAACTAAGGTAACAATTGATCCAACAGCATAATGATACCAAGCCTCACTATCAATGGCATATTTTATAATCTTTTTAATCTTCAAGCGCATTTTCTCCATCTTGATCTTGTGATCATCGACGACATCGGCAACATGCAACTCCAATTCCATCTTCTCCCCCTCAATTCTTTTCAATTTTTCTTTAAAATACTCGTTTTCTCTTTCAACTAAATTTAACCTCTCGACAATAGGGTCGGTTGGAATTTCTGGTTCACATACCTCCTAGATAAAAAATATCTATGTCAACTTGATGGGCATAATTTGTCATAAAAACGAAATGCAACAAATAGTTTTAAAAGAGAATATACCACATCTGAATCATAACACGGACGAGGGCTGACGAGAACAGATATCAAAACCATGGCACTATGTATAACAAACAACGTACGGGTAAGATAACTATACAAGTGACTATATATCTAAATCACACAAACATGATTTTTTTTATATAAAAGAGATAAGAACAAGAGGCTCACCACAAGGTGGTGCCGGCGACGGGTCGGTGCATACGATCGATGGTGGTTATGACAGAGACGGGAAGGCACTAAGTAAACCACACCTACATATGCAAACTAAGAGTTATTTTAAGCTCAAATTGCATATAAATCAAATAAACTACCACATATAATTCCTCCCAAATTACTAAAACCCACAAATTAATCACTATATAAAGCATTGCAAGAGCTAATCTAGCATTGAGAGATGAAAGGACAAAGTTGCTAACCTTTGTGATCACTTGAATGGATGGGGGCCTTCAAATCTTGACAAAATTTGGGCAAAATGTGTGATTAGCTCGAGGAGGGGAAGAATAGAGAGGAGAGGGGAAAGGGGAAGAACATGGGGCGAGCTCGAACGCGGGTGGACGAAGGGTTTATGTATGAGTACCTTTACTATCGGTTCGTGACACGAACCGGTACTAAAGGGGCTGGAGGGGCCCCTGTCTGACAACATCCTGCCACCACTCTCTTTAGTACCGGTTCGTGGCACGAACCGGTGCTAAAGGTTCGCCACGAACCGGTACTAATGAGAGCGACCCGCCTAGCCGTTGGAACCGGCACTAATGGTCACATTAGTGCCGGCTCAAATACCAACCGGGACTAATGAGCTGAACATTCGGTCCTTTTTCTACTAGTGCACGCCGTCTCGAGTATCTCCATGTTCGCCGATGACGTGGTGATCTTCTGCCACCCGGACACGCACGAGCTAAACATCATCAAGCTGCTCCTCGAAGCCTTTGGTCATGCATCTGGCCTTCGGACCAACTTCCTCAAATGCTCGGCTTCTCCCATCCGATGCTCCACGGACCAGCTCGCCACCATCGCGGCATCCATGTCTTGCCCGATCACGGTTTTTACCATCAAGTACCTTGGACTGCCCCTCTCTACCCGCAAGGTGCCGGCCTCGGCGCTACTGCCTATCGCCAATAAACTTCACAATAAGCTGGCTACATGGAAGGCATCCCTCCTGTCACGCGGCCAGCGCCTCGCCCTCGCTCGCCATGTCCTCTCAGCCTTGCCGGTGCACATCTTGCTTGCGCTAGCGATCAACCCTTCCGTTCTCAAGAAGGTCAACCGGCTCATTCGTGACTTTCTCTGGCACGGCAACAAGGATGCGCACCATGGCTCTTGCAACGTGTCCTGGCACAAAGTGTATCGCCCCCTTGCCCTCGGCGGTCTGGCGATACGCGACGTTCACCGCACCGGTATTGCTCTACGCACGCGCTGGCTCTGGTTGCAACATACTAACCCCTCGCGCACCTGGAAGCACCTTCACCTGAAAACCGATCCCGAGGCGTCTCAACTTTTCCGCACCTCCACAGTTTGGACGCTCGGCGACGGTAACACATGCAAATTCTGGCAAGATCATTGGCTCCAAGGCAAATCTATCCCGGAGATCATGCCAACCCTGTCCTCCCTCATCCCGAGGCGGCGCAAAAGGCAGAGACTTGTGCGTGAAGCGCTCAACGATCGTGGCTGGATCGCTGACATCCACGGCACCTTAAACCCCCTGGCAGTCATCGAGTACGTTCAACTATGGCGTCTTCTCCAGGACATCGCGCTCTCCACGAGCCGGACCGGCTGGTCTGGAGGTGGACTGCCAACGGCAGCTACATGGCACGGTCGGCCTACCACGCGCTATTCTTGGTGCCACCACCGCACCTCACTGGCAGCTCATCTAGAAAACCTGGGCCCCCTCCAACGCAAAGATTTTCCTCTGGCTTGCCTCCCTCAACCGGTGCTGGACCGCGGACCGCCGAGCACGGCACGGCCTGCCGCACGACCCCGTCTGCAAGCTATGTGGCCAGGATGACGAGACCCTCCACCATCTCCTTGTTGGGTGCGTCTTCTCGCGAATTTTCTGGCACGACATCTTGTCTTGGTGCCGCACGCCAGCATCGCCCCCTGAAGGCAACACCGGCTTCTTCGATTGGTGGACCGCTACCAATGTCCCGACAAGCCTACGCAAGGACACCAACTCCCTGGTTGTCCTCACCTCCTGGGCCATATGGAAGCATCGCAACGTTGTCCTCTTCGACAACGCATCACCCAACCTCAACACCCTCCTAGACGGCATCAAACAGGAGGCGAAACTATGGGCAAGAGCCGGCGCCAAAGGGCTCGATCGGATCATTCCTGTAACATAAACTTGTAACTTGTGAGGCTGAGCATCCTCATTCCTTCCCTACTCAAGGCGCCAACCCTTGTACTCACTTCCCAACCTATCAATGGAATGATACGCAATCTTGCGTATTCAAGAAAAAAAATATCTCTTGTAATCAAATAAGTGGCCGGCTGCCAGCAACACTTGAATTTATGACTTCTGCGAAACTTGACCTCAAGTTAAGTGGCTTTACATGCTTGCTGCTACTGCTACCAGAATCGCTAGTGTTCTTAGATATCTCCAAGAATTCTCTAGCAGGACCACTTCCCCAAGACTTTGGAACTCCAATGCTGAGAGAGCTTGTATTCTTCGCAAATCATAGTAATGGAACAATTCCAGTATATATATGTCAACTGCAGTATATGAGAGTGTCGGATCTTTCAGAGTGTCGGCCAACTTCCTGATCTTTCAGAAAATCATATCAATGGAAGCAGGCTGTTGTCGGCTCTGATCTTGCACGACAACAACCTTTCTGGCAAATTCCCTGAATTGTTGCAATACAGTCCAATTTTCAAATGTCTGTGGCCAAAATATCCACAAGCTGCTGGTGCTTCACTGAAGAATGAAGACTTTTTTTGTGGCAATAATACAACTCATGTTATTTATTGTTTCACCTCATGGTATGTCCACGAGAAAATACTGGCTGCTAACCCCATATATGGATGTTTGAGTTAGGGCATTTCCAACGTCGACCCTCAAATTGTCCTTATCCGCCTGGATGCAACTGGGACACCGCAAGTCATCCAACGCCAACCCCCATGGGTCCTCAGTGCAGTCCAATGTCGAGGCCGAAGTATTCAGTCCAATGTCAAGGCTTTTTTTTCTCTCTCCTCCTTCTCTTGAGCCACGGGCCCATGGCAATGTAATAACGAACGAAAGCTGCCCTGAGTTAGTACATTCGCCCATGAAGCAGATTCCTTCTGGTGATTTTCGAAAAAAGTTCTGGATTTCAAAGAACGTTCACAGATTGAAAAAAATGTTCACCACATTCAAGAACAGTTCTTGAATTCAAAAAAGATTGAGATTTCAGAATAATGAACATTTTTTGAATTATGAACATCTTTGGTATATGAGGAAAACTCTGAAGAATGCATCAATACACCATCACTAGTAGAAAACAGGGCTTTCGTCCAGGCCAGTTTAGCCCATTAGTCCCGGTTCAATCCAGAACCGGGACCAATGGAGCTATTTGCCCAGTTCAGTGAGCCCAGGGGCCGGGCGGGCCACGTGGGCCATTGGTCCCGGTTCGTCCGGACCTTTTGGTCCCGGTTGGTGGGACGAACCGGGACCAATGGTCCTGCTCTGGCCCACCACTATTGGGTCGGTTGGTGGCATGAACCGGGACCAAAGGCTTCCCTTTAGTCCCGGCTCATGCCACCAACCGGGCTAATGGTGCTGCCTATATATAGCCCCTCGCGCAAGAGCAGAGCACACCTGCTCTGCTTTTTTCCGGCCGAGGGGAGAGGGCTTGGTGGTGCTCTAGCTCACCTCCTATGCACACAAGGTGTTCGATGGAATGCCCGAGCCACACTACTTAAGGTTTCTCCTCTCCAAGCTCGACCGCCAAGCTCCATTTTCCTCAATATTTATCTAGGTTTAGCGGTCCGTCACGCCCGGCCCCGTCTTCATCGCCGTCGATCACCGCGCCGATCTCATCGCCGGCACCACCGTGGTGAGCCTCTTGTTCTTATCTTCTTTCGAAAGGAAAAATATTATTACTTGTTTATTTAGATAGATACTTGTATTATTTTCTTACTTTTATTATTGCATCTTATATAGTGCGATGGTTTTGGTATCCGCCCCGTCGCCTCGTCCCTGTCTATGATTCGGATGTGGTATATATTATCTTTTCGTAACTATTGGTTCATTTATTGTTTATGAAAATTATGCCGACCAACGTGACATAGATTTTATTTATCTAGGAGGTTGTTGAACCGGAAATTCCAACCGACCCTATTGTCGAGAGGTTAAATTTAGTTGAAGAAGAAAACAATTTCTTGAAGGAAAAAATAAAAAAAACTTGAGGAGGAGAAGATGATATTGGAGTTGCATGTTGCGGATGTCGTCGATGATCACAAGATCAAGATGGATGCAATGCGCTTGAAGATGAGAAAGATTAGAAAATATGCCATTCATACCGAGGCTTGGTATCATTATGCCGTTGGATCAGTTGTTACCTTGGTTGCGATTACGATCGTATTTGTTTTCGCATTGAAATGTTTTACATAGTTTCAATGTATGGTTTAATTAATTTAGATGCTCGCAGAGCTTTATGTTGTTAGATGAGAACTATGTATGTACTTTGGTTTTATGTGATGATGAATTTCTATTAATTTGGTCACTTAATTATCTATTCATGATGTTACAGTAATGATTTTTGACACACTTAATTATATATAATGCACGCAGATGAACCGGCAATGGATGTACGGTGATGACACACCTCCCAAGTACATTAAGGCGTGCATAATTTTCTCAAGTGGCTGAGGCAAACAAGCAGAATGGTTTTATGTGTTGTCCATGCCCTATATGTGGGAATCTGAAGTCTTACTCGACCGGAAAATCCTTCACACCCACCTGCTTTACAAGGGTTTCATGCCACACTATAATGTTTGGACGAGGCACGGAGAAATAGGGGTTATGATGGAAGACGGCAAGGAAGAAGAGTACGATGACAACTATGTGCCCCTGAATACGGTGAAGCTATCGAACATCAAGATGCACTGACGATGTGCACGATGGTGCTGGAACGGGCGAAGCTGCTGAAGATCAAGAGGAACCAGACGATGTGCCCGATGATGATGATCTCCACCGGTCATTGTCGATGCAAGGACACAATGCGAAAGTCATAATGAGAAGCTGAAGTTCGATCGCATGTTAGAGGATCACAAAAAGGGTTGTACCCCAATTGCGAAGATGGCAACACAAAGCTCGGCACCGTACTCGAATTGCTGCGGTGGAAGGCGAGAGAATGTTGTGCTCGATAAAGGATTTGAGAAGCTACTGAAAATAATGAAGAAGAAGCTTCCAAAGGATAACGAATTGCCCGACAAGACATACGCAGCAAAGAAGGTCGTATGCCCTCTAAGATTGGAGGTGGAGAAGATACATGCATGCCCTAATGACTGCATCCTCTACCGTGGTGCCTACAAGGATCTGAACGCATGCCCGGTATGCGGTGCATTGCGTATAAGATCGACGAGATGACCACGGTGATGTTGATTGGCGAGCCTCCCGGAAGAGGGTTCTGCGAAGGTGATGTGGTATGCTCCTATAATACCACGGTTGAAACGTCTGTTCGAAACGGAGAGCATGCCAAGTTGATGCGATGGAACAGTGAGGACCGTAAGAAAGAGGGAAGTTGAGAGCACCCACGACGGGTCGTGATGGAGAAAAATCGAGAGAAAGTACTGGGATGAGTTTGCAAAGGACCCAAGGAACGTATGGTTTGCTTTAAGCGCGGATGGCATTAATCCTTTCGGGAGCAGAGCAGCAATCACAGCACTGGCCCGTGACTCTATGTATGTATAACCTTCCTCCTTGGATGTGCATGAAGCGGAAGTTCATTATGATGCCAGTTCTCATCCAAGGCCCTAAGCAACCCGGCAACGACATTGATGTGTACCTAAGGCCATTAGTTGAAGAACTTTTACAGCTGTGGAATGGAAACGGTGTACGTACGTGGGATGAGCACAAAAAGGAGGAATTTGACCTAAAGGCGTTGTTGTTCGTGACCATCAACGATTGGCCCGCTCTCAAGAACCTTTCAGACAGACAAACAAGGCATACCACGCATGCACACACTGTTTACTTGACACCGATAGTATATACCGGGAAGCTGCGGGAAGAATGTGTACACAGGCCATCGTCGATTTCTTCCGACCAACCATCAATGTCGAAAGAAAGGCAAGCATTTCAAAGGCGAGGCAGATCACCGGAAGAAGCCCGCCATGCGCATCGGTGATCACGTACTTGCTATGGTCAATGATTTACACGTAATCTTTGGAAAGGGTCCCGACGGACTAGCTGTTCCGAATACGCTGGGAATCACGCAACCATGTGGAAGAAGAAATCTATATTTTGGGACCTACCCTACTGGAAAGACCTAGAGGTCCGCTCTTCGATCGACGTGATGCACGTGACGAAGAACCTTTGCGTGAACCTGCTAGGCTTCTTGGGCGTGTATGGGAAGACAAAATATACACTTGAGGCACGAGAGGACCTGCAACGCTTGCACGAAAAAGAGGGCATGCCTCCGAAGCAGTATGAAGGTCCTGCCAGCTACGCTCTTACGAAAGAAGAGAAAGAAATATTCTTTCAATGCCTGCTTAGTATGAAGGTCCCGACTGGCTTCTCGTCGAATATAAAGGGAATAATAAATATGCCAGAGAAAAAGTTCCAGAACCTGAAGTCTCATGACTGCCACGTGATTATGACGCAATCGCTTCCGGTTGCATTGAGGGGCTTCTACCGAAAACGTCCGATTAGCCATTGTGAAGCTATGTGCATTCCTCAATGCAATATCTCGAAGGTGATCGATCCAGAAATCGTACCAACGCTAAGGAGTGATGTGGCGCAATGTCTTGTCGGTTTCGAGCTGGTGTTCCCACCATCCTTCTTCAATATCATGACGCACGCCCTAGTTCATCTAGTCGACGAGATTGTCATTCTGGGGCCCGTATTTCTACACAATATGTACCCCTTTGAGAGGTTCATGGAGTCCTAAAGAAATATGTTCAGAATCGCGCTAGGCCGAAGGAAGCATCTCCATGGGCCATCAAGCGAGAGGATGTCATCGGGTTTTGTGTTGACTTCATTCCTGGCCTTAATAAGATAGGTCTCCCTAAATCGTGGTATGAGGGGAGACTGACTGAAAAGGCACGCTTGGAAGAGACTCAATAATATGCAGGGACGGATATTCTTGGTCTCAAGCACACTACACAGTTCTCTGAGAACTCTACCTTGGTGACCCGTATGTCGATGAACACAAGAACACGATCTGCGCCCAAACACCGGAGCAAAGGCGACGATCGGATTACATGTGAACACATCAGACTTTCAGCAGTTGGTTGGAAACACGCCTCGGAGGTGACAGCACTATTTGTGATGAGCTTTACTTGTTGTCCAGGGACCATCTTCGATCTGTAATGATTTGGAAAGGATCTGAGATAAATGGGAATACATTTTACACGATTGACCAAGATGAAAAGAGCACCAACCAAAACAGCGGTGTCCGCTTTGATGCAACAACCGACAAGGAAATGACACATATTATGGTTACATAGTAGACATATGGGAACTTGACTACGGAGTAGATTTTAAGGTCCCTTTGTTTAAGTGCAAGTGGGTCAATCTGTCAGAGGAGGGAGTGCAGGTAGACCCACAAGACGGAATGACAACAGTGGATCTGAAAAATCTTGGGTACATCGACGAACCGCTCGTCCTAGCCAATGATGTGGCACAGGTTATCTATGTGAAGGACATGTCTACAGACCGAGGAAAAGAAAAGATAAGGAAGCGAATACATCATACAATGAGCCAAAGCGCCACATAGTTCTTTCAGTGAAAAGGGACATCCCGGGAGTGGAGGGCAAGACAGACATGTCTCAAGAGTATGAAAAGTTTCATGAAATTCCCCCTTCAAAGTCAAGGCTGACCCAAGCATCCCGATAAACGATGAAGATTATCCATGGTTACGGCGCAATAAGCAAGCGACAAGCGAAGAAAAGTGAAGACTTTCTCCGCAACTATTATGATGATACCATGCCAACTTTGTAACAGGCAGTATGATACCATTGTCCGTTTTGTACATGCACATGCTATGCCAACTTTTTCAGAGTTCATTTGAAAACTATGAATTTGAAAACCTCGCCAACCAAGGGCGCCACACCGGTTTATAAGCCCGTCCCTCTACACGCCTTGTTGAGCTCACAAACTTGTGATTCACACAAATTTCAAAGAAAACTAATGGCACAAACAGAAAGTTTATAATTTTGCTGACCTAAAAGCAAAAAGAATTAAAAATAAAGCAAAAACCAAAAGAAAATAAATAATGCATAAAACAAAACAAAAAACTTGAAAAAAATAAAAATAGCAACAATAAGTATTTTGTTGTAAGTAGAAACAAAATAAAATAAATAAAGCAAGCAAAAAGTGTTTTCAAATTTGAAAACTAAGGGCACTAACAGAAAGTTTATAATTTTTCTAAAACAAAAATCAAAAAGAATTAAAAATAAAGCAAAAACAACAAAAAATAAATAATGCAGAAAACAAGAACAAAAAACTAAAAATAATAAAAATAGCAATAATAAGTATTTTGTTGTAAGTACAAACAAAATAAAATATATAAAGCAACAAAGAAAACAAAAAAGTGTTTTCAAATTTGAAAACTAATGGCACTAACAGAAAGTTTATAATTTTCTAAAACTAAAAGCAAAAAGAACTAAAAATAAAGCAAAAACAACAAAAAATAAATAATGCAGAAAGCAAAACCAAAAACTGGAAAAAATAAAAATAGCAACAATAAGTATTTTGTTGTAAGTAGAAACAAAATAAAATAAATAAAGCAACAAAGAAAACAAAAAAACAAAAAAAAGTGCCACCCATCGGCCCCCACGGCTGAATACGACTAGAAACCCTACCATGGGCCGAGATTCAGGCCAGCGGGAGGCCCAGAGGGCCCACAGCAGAGATTGCAGTTAGGCCGAAGCCTGCAGTTGAGTGAAGCTCGAGTGGGTGGGCGCAGCAGAGCTTATAAACCACACTTGAGCTCTCTCAACTAGCGAGGTGGGACTAAACTTTCCGGCGCGGTTCAGCACAAGGCCTTTGGTCCCGGTTGGTGGCACCAACCGGGACTAAAAGGCATTGGTCCGGTTCGTGGCACCAATCGGGCTAATGCCCCCTTTAGTCCCGGTTGGTGCCACCAACCGACCAAAGGTCGCCGCTTCCCGCCCTTTGGGCTACTGAAAATTGGCCTTTGGTCCCGGTTGGTGGCACCAACTGGGACTAAAGGTGGGCATTAGTCCCGGGTCGTGGCACGAACCGGGACCAAAGCCTTTTCTATATAACCAGGACTTGTGAAAATTTCACATCTCCCTCGCCTTCCTAGCCAGTTGCCCCCGCCGCCAGCTGCCCAAATCGCTCATGGCGCTCCTCGTCGCCGTCGCCGCCGCCCGCCGCCATCCCCGTCTCCCGTGCCCCTGCCCGCGCCCGAGCCCACGCCACCGCCGCCCGTGCCCCTGCCCGTCCCTCGAGCACGCACGGCCGCGCCCTGCGCCCGCCCGCCCCACCATTGTCGTCGTCGCCGCCGCCCCCTCTGCCGCCCCTGCCTCGACGCCGCCCCTCCTCCCCGCTCGGTCCGGCTCCGGCGACCCCCTTTCCTCCCTGTCCCCTCGATCCTCTTCATATAATTTTTTTTCATATAATTTTTTTTCATATGCATATGTTGATTATATGGATGGATGGATGATGTATATGTTCATTATATGGATGGATGGATGATGTATGCTTTTTTTCATATAATTTTTTTAGGTAGATTTTTAGATTTTTTTAGGCAGATTTTTAGAATTTTTGTGTATGTATGTTATGTTTATATGTATGTATGTATGTTCATATATGTATGTATGTTTATATGCAAAGCATATGCAAAGAAAATGTATGAATGGTCATATGCAAAGAAAAATGTGTGTATGGTCATATGCAAAGAAAATGTATGTATGTATGTTCATATGAAAGAAAAATGTATGTATGGATGTTCATATGCATATGCAAAGAAAATGTATGTTCATATATATGATGATATGTTCATATAAAAGGAAAATAAGAAGAGGAAGAAAGGAGAAGAAGAGGAGAGGAAGAAGAGGAGAAATAAATAAGAAGAGGAAAAAAGAAGAAAAAGAAGAGGAGAAGAAGAAAGGAATAGAAGAGAAGAAGAAAAAATAGTTTCTCTTCTTTTTATTGCGTCGTTGTATATGTATACCCCCTCCCCCTTCTCTTCAATAGGAAAAAAGAAGAAAAAGAAGAGGAGAAGAAGAAAGAAAGGAATAGAGGAGAAAGAAGAAACTTTGACACGAGGGGGGTACCGATACCCCCTCACCGATAACATTATTTCCCCATGTATATGTATGTTGCGTCGTTGTCGATATAACGAGAGTGTCGAGGATCGCCGAGGGTCGAGGGTCGGGAACTAGGGTAGAGGGTCGAGGGTCGTTAAGGGGTCAAGGGTCGAAGGTTTCAGGTCGAGGGTTCCTATAGTGTCAAAGTATTGAAGAAATCCATGGCTTCATCATTAGCGGAAGTAACCATGGCATGATGGTGCGAAGTCCTCAAAGTTATTTCGAATGGAGTCCGGATAGGATAATTTGCCTTTTGTACGAATCTCAGCAAAGGCCTTTCAAATAACGATATTCGGAAGGTTCTTGCTGAACTTTGTACCAAAAAGCTAATTATCCTATCTCGGGACTCCGCTCCAAAATAACTTTGAGAGCTTGCACCATCATGCACCTCACATTTCGCCTAATGATGAAGACATGGTTTTGTTGAATCCTTTGACACTAGGCAACCTCCCGACCCTCGGCGATCTTCGACCCTTGACCTCGACCGCTCGGCGATCCACGACCCTCTACCCTATCATGGGCGTCGATGCCCACGCCACTTGTGGGACATAGATGTAGTGTTCAACGCCGACCCCTCCCGATAGCTTCAACACGTGGGGGGGTGATATTACCCTCCTAGCTTGAAGCGTTCTCGAGGCCACCCCCTAATCCTTGAAGCGTTGTCGAGGCCACCCCAAACCCTAGAGAAGCAGCGTCGAGGCCACTAATATGATTCCTTATTGATTAGCTAGCTAGTTCTACGTTTGCCACTAATATATCCATATCTGTCATGTTTGAATAATAATTGCCATGTTGTAAATATTTGTAGAAACTATGGACACCCCGAGACGAAGCACAAGAAGTGTTGTTGAGGGACATAATCGCACAAGGAAGTGATGCCGTCGCTCGTTGATGTTTCTCAACGACAACGATGGTCTGGAAGGAGAGGGTGAAGAAGCAGCTGGCTATGATTTACATGGTCCGATGACCCAATGCCGGTGCAAGAAGGAGAGGGTGAAGAAGTAGACCGTGAGGATGGCTCGGTGATCACCAAACCGAGTCCGGCCAGGTATATATATTAGTTAAGCTGTCTTGACTAGCTAATTGATGCATTCATTGTTTTGGTATATATGTACACATATTAATTAACTCTCGTCTTTGTTCTTTTTCTAGCCCTCCGGATCGAGCACAACCGGTAAAGAGACGAGGCCCAAGAAAAGTTGAGCTCGGATGAAAAGTTTGAGATCATACAAATCGCGACGACGGCCAACCGATTGAACCCTACCGGACAAAGAAGGCATTTGTTGCTCGGTCGCGGGGTTCGGTTAGGGACAAGATCCCGATCAGCATCCACCAATGGTATAAGCCTAAGAACGAAGACCCTGAGGTGTCTTGTGTCAATGATATGCAGAAAAATGATCTTTGGACTGAGCTGAAGTCAAATTTTACCCTACCGCTAGAGGATGATCCGGAGAAGCCAGTAATAGAGCCATTAATCAAGTCTTTTGCTCTTAAGAAGATGGCAGAACTATTCAGGAATTGGAAGAAAGAACTCAATCGTATGTCAAAAAAATGAGACACCAGAATTCAAGGGCAAATATGAGAAGATCAGAGATGATGGCCCGCATTTGTGGCCTACAAGACATCGGAAAAGAGTAAAAATATGTCAGCGACAAACAAGAGAAATGCTGCGAAGAAGAAGCTTCACCATCGCACGGGTCGTGGCTACCTCGTAGCCCGGCCTAAGTGGGCCAAGGCTGAGAATGATCTACTTGATAAAGGGATCGAACCAGAGACAATGAATCGGCAGACCGTTGCGGACTTGGTTCTTGGGGCGGCGGATCCTTGGACCCTATAACAGGAAGTGCATTTGGACGGACGAACAATTGGACATACCAGTCAAGAGGCTTCACATTATATCAAGTAGCGCAGCAAGGGAAGTTCGTTCTCTGACATAGGAGAAGGACGAGCTCACAATGGCCCTCGGGAATCTCGAGCACCCGGACGGACACGAGGCACGCCAGCTCCGTTTCGTGGAAGGCTGGATTTCGGACGCAGGGGTTACAAAACCCATGAGAGGAGGAAGAAAGTGGAGCAGAGCCTAATGCAAAGCGCTGCACGAAAGGGTAATGGGGCTAGAGGAACGAGAAGAGGAACGAGAAGCAGCAGATCACAACAAACGACCGCCAAGCTTCCCCGGTTACCCGCCATCTCGGCGGAGAAGCAGCGTGGCTTCCACCGAAGCTGCTTCACCAGAGCAACATGCCTTGACGGCTCCTGCCAGCTATCCGTGGATGCTATCACGGATGCTGAACATTGCCACCTTATGGCGCAATGGAGCAATTTGAAGGTCAAGGCGGCTGTTGGCTCTGCTTATCCTACTAAACCCGACTCAACTTTTCACTGCCGGCCGATTCCAGAAGGATATGCTAAGGTGATGGTCGATGAAATAACGGAGGGATTTGAGGACCTCCGGCTTGACCACCCTACCGGTGAAGGGGAGTATTGGCTGGATTCTGCTCTGAAGACTCCATGCCTATGGCGGAAGGATCTCATCAACCTTCCGAACTGGATGCCTCCGCCTCCTCCTCCTCCTCCGGCGAGTCAGGGCACTCCGCCTCCTCCACCGCCTCCTCCTCCGGCGAGTGACGATCAGGGCACTCGGCCGGCTCCTTCTCCGGCGCGTGGCGGCACTCCGTCTCCTTCTCCGCTGCACCGCGGCGTCCGGCAGCCAGCCTCCTCCTTCTCCGCCTCGTCGGCAAAGGCGGAAGAGACCCGCCGCCGCCCGGCTGCTCCGGCGCGTCGTAGTCCTTCTCCTCCGCCTCGTAAGCAAGGAAAGAAGACATCCGCTCCGTCTGCTCTGCCGGCGTCTAGCAGTACAGCCAAAGGCGGAGGAGATCTGATTCGGTCCTTCTCTGAAGACTCGGAGAAGTTACCGCACGAGAGGAGCGAGGAGGAAAACGCGAAGATCACGCAGATCAAGTGGATGACTGGTTTCAAGGGTTGAAAGCAAAGAGACATCCACCTCCGGAGGAGAAGGTAGATCCGATCAAAGCGAAGCGCCTCTGGCTGCCTCGACAAAACCACCCAAGTCTCCGCGAAAGGCAACTATGAGCGCATTATTGGAAAGGCATTTGCCAAGCGGAGAGATCGGGAAGTACTGTCGGTGATCAAAGGATGAAAGAACGACGAGCTGGGAAACAAATTGCCCAGCTCGGCGAACAACGGGCAATCGTGCCCCCGCTCAAGGTGCACGCTAGCGACATCGTCGATCCGAGGATGGTGCCCGGTTATGGCAATCCTGCAGATTACCTGCCCGACGATGTACATTATGATTTCTTGGAGGTGCAGATACAAAGATACTGAGTACGGGAAGCCTCTCATCAAAGATGAAAGCTCTCTATCAACGATGATGCGAAGATTGCATGATTGGTACATGAAAACCTGCAAAGAGTCCGAGGAGGAATACTTTGTATGTGAGAGTTAAAAGGAGCATGACCTCCTTGGAATTGAACTGCTGCCTATTCCATTTGAGGAGTTCTATCAGTTTTCAATCAATTGGCCCTCGATAAAGCAACGGTCACCTGCTATCGTGTCGTAAGTAGTACTACTTCGTCATTAAGTATCTCTATATAACTCAGCTCTTTCATTGCATGTATTCATAAATATCCTCACTATATTATGCAGATTGAAGATCGCAGAAATGAAGAAAAGACAAGTGGGTGATATTGGGTTCATTAACACATATCTCATAGATGCAAATGAGGTTAAATATCGTGCCGACGAAACCGAGGCCAACTTGCTACGATCGTTGGAAATAAATGAACACAAAAATATAATACTCTTTCCTTACAACTACACGTGAGTGTTACTGTCTTGTGGCATATTCGGTTTCCCTTATTTAGTCCAGGTTATAGTAATGTAATATTGATGAGTTATGCATGCGTGCGCAGGTACCACTATATTCTCCTAGAGATTAAGCTTGAGCAGGGAGTAGTAACTGTCTTAGACTCGAGACGAAAAGATCCCAAGGAGTATGCGGACATGACTGAAATGCTCGAGAAGTAAGTTAAATCGATCATTATCCACCATATCAGCAACTTTGTTCATTTCTGATATCAAGTAATTGTTTTCTTTGTATGGCAGGGCTTGGGGAAAATTCACCAAAAAAGCTCCGGGACTACCGAAGAAGCTGCAATTTAGACACCCGAAAGTAAGTACTATATAGTAGCATATTCCACGCGCATCTCCTAGTGATTCAAGCGCTAGTTTCATCAATACCATTTAGCATGCTTGCTAATTATCAGTTTGATTGACCTCTGTTTCTTGTAAAGTGGTTGTGGCAGAAACAAAGGAATGATTTCTGTGGATACTACGTTTGCGAGTCCATCCGCCACACGACCTGTGAGAGGGGCTACTCCGACAAACAATATGAAGTGCGTAAATAAAAATATTCACAATTTTATTTTATTACCATCATTTGTGTTGAGTTTCATTCATTCATATATATATATATATATATATATAGGACAAATTTTATCTACCACCAGTGGTAGTTACCACCACTTAGGTTTTATATGTAGTATGTAGTATCTATCAAATCGGAGTATATGCAGCGTAATATGTAGTATATAAGAATGTTTAGGTAGTATATATACTATTTTTTGGTAGTATGTATCATATTTTGAGTATGCTCTCTTTTATGTACAAATATGTACGTATTTCACACATATAATAAAACCATGGGCCAACTTGGAATTTTTCATGCAACTCACTTTGGAGTATCTTATATATAGTATATGAACATACTTAAAATGATAAAATAGGATATATACTACCATAAGATATATATATATATATATATATATATATATATATATATATATATATATATATATATATATATATATATATATATATATATATATATATATATAGGAAAATCCATCCTACCACCTGGGGTAGTTACCCACATGTCTCATATACTAACATGTGGTAGTATATATTCTACTTTAACATTTTAAGTATGTTTATATAATAAATATAAGATACTCCAAAGTGAGTTACATGAAAAATTGCAAGTTGACCCATGATTTTTATTATATTTATGAAATACGTACATATTTATACGTAAAAGGAGCATACTGAAAATACGATACATACTATCAAAAAGTAGTATATATACTACCTAAACATTCTTATATACTACATACTACGCATACATACGCTCCGATTTGATAGATACTACATACAACATACAAAACTCAAGTGGTGGTAACTACCACTGGTGGTAGATAAAATATATATATATATATATATATATATATATATATATATATATATATATATATATATATATATATATATGTGTGTGTGTGTGTGTGTGTATTGACCCCTTTCTTAAAATTAGATGTTTCGGAAGCGGGATGAACTCCTAGCACTAGATCGCATGCGAGCAATTCAAGAGGAATTGGCGGCATTCTTTCTTGACCATGTGATCGCTGAAGACGGAGAATACTATGTGGACCACGCGTCCGTATTGTAAAAGATAATTATTGTACATATGTAGCCGGTAGTGTCGGATAGATATATGAGAACTTGTTGTTCGACCAATCTCTCGGAGAAGGAGAGGTGGTCGATATCACTTCTCTCTGTATGCATATATGTTCATGACGATCTTCTGTTTGCTTAATTACTAGCTAGCTAGCATGTCTAGTTAGTCCTCTCTATACGTATGTATAGTAAGTAGCGTCGACCAAGCACGGACAAAAGAGAGGACACTTTTCTCTATTAATTAGCTAGCTATAGCACAATATATGAAACACCTAAATTAACCCTCCAAAACCCCCAAACCCCCCCTTTCAAAAAAAAACAAAACCACAGCCATAGAAATGTCGACGCGTGGATGTTTATTGGTCCCGGTTGGTGCCACCAACCAGGACCAAAGGCCTCCCTACTGGGCTCAGCGGACAGGCCACGTGGAGGCCCATTAGTCCCTTTCTGGATTGAACCGGGACTAAAGGGCCAGGTATTAATACCGACCCTTTAGTCCCGGTTCATGAACCGGGACTAAAGGCCCTCACCAACCGGGTCAATAGGCCCTTTTTCTACTAGTGCATCTTATACCTGCATACACTCAGGTCCCAAGAAGAACCAATGGCTCAGATAATATGATCATATGGTCGTATGACCCATATGGAATTTTTTAAGGCCTATAAAGAAAATACTAGCACTTAAATGTTAGGCCCATTATACCATTGGTCAGGGGCGCCCATGTGTGGCTAGACCAACCCCACGATCCTAGATGTATTCCACTGTTTTGTGGTTTTTAATTAATAAAACTTGGTTTACCCCTAAAATATATGTTTTAGCTAAATTCTTCCTTGAGAAAGCTAAACACCAATCAAATATGATCAAATATTCATTCCTCCACGCCATGCATAATTTCTTCGTGTTTTTCACTCACCGTTGGACTGAGTTAGCTTATGGTGGCTTCATGCATACGCAGTGTTAACCTGGTTTTCTTTGTCTCGGGAACCTTTAATTATACATTTGATTCGTAGTTATAACTGCAATGGAGAGTCCATGTAATTTGTATATGACAGTGTGGTGGCTTATATATATTCATGTGCATAGTTCGTCTCATATATATCTTTCATTTTTTTTTCCTCTTGCTTCAGTGTAGGAATAGATGCAAGACTGAGGGAGATTTCAAAATAAAAATATCTTTTTGAATGGAAAACACATTCTGAATTATTCTTTCTTTACTAGATCCGTTATTGTTATATAAATATAGTGTTACATAGATATACATGTACTTCCTCCGTTCCAAAATTCTTGTCTTAGATTTGTCTAAATACGAATGTATCAAGTCACATTTTAGTATTAGATACATCCATATCTAGACTAATCTAAGACAGGAATTTTGGGACGGAGGAAGTATGAAATAGGGAACCATACACCGAGGCAATGGTGATCTAAGACCGATTGAAGGCATGTAATTCCATTTTGCACAAAAAGAAAGAAAAGATATTTTATGGCTGTTGCAAATAATTTGGGAAGCATTATTCAAAGATTTTAATATTATTATACTCCCTCCGCCCCATAATATAAGATCTTATTACATCTAATTTAGAACAGTAAAACCGAGGCTAAACCGAGCCATCTCACGCCATCAGGAATTTCGGCCGTCCATTTTCCCGATTTGGCTATTTGTGTCTGTTGGACGCGTGTGAAACGCTGCTTTAGTGCAAATATCATCACAACCTAGGCCTGCTGTCCTAGGGCAGCTACTTCCGTGACTTTTTTGGCCTCCTCTCGTTGATCGGGCCAGAAAGCTCTTTTAG
This sequence comes from Aegilops longissima, assembly GCA_021605205.1. Lineage (NCBI taxonomy): Eukaryota > Viridiplantae > Streptophyta > Magnoliopsida > Poales > Poaceae > Aegilops > Aegilops longissima. The sequence continues at coordinate 564,018,154 of CM038680.1, forward strand.
CGAGCGGCCTGGCCGAGCACGGCCCATCGGGTGCTACCTCCGTCCGGGGTTTATTGGTCCCCTTTGTATTTTGTGTTCAACTTTGACCGTAGATTTGACTGACAAATAATGAGATGTATATCACAAAACTTATATCATTGGATTCATATTTGAATGAGGTCTACAGTGATAGGGTATGTAATTTATTTTTTATAATTTATAAATCAAAGGTCGAAGTTTAACCCAAACTACAAGGAGGACTATAAATCAGGACGGAGGTCCCTTCGTTTCTACCCAGCCTACCTTGGACGCCCCCTCCCCCTATATCTCTCTCGAGCGCAACCCCTTTGTGACCTTATCGTGGCGGTGGCGGCGGCGGCGACCGCGAGGAACAACACCCCAGCTTTCTCCCGTTGCGCCGCGGCAGCACGCATGATGGGCAAAACCGTCCCATCGTCGTTTGGGGCCACAGCACGTAGAAACCCACCTCCTCTCACGGTGGCACCCCAACCCTCCCGATTTGATTGTCGCCGCCGAGGAGAGAGGGAGGGAATGGCAACATCGACGGCAGTGCCCTATCTCTACAGCAATCATTCCACCCCCTGCAGTCGCGAGTAAGAGCAGTCTTCTCAGCACACACCGACGGTCCATCCCAACTGAGGTGAACGAGCAGGAGCACTTCCTAAATAAGCTCAACAGTTTGTGATCATGTTTGTGATCATGTTGCTAACTTAATTTTGCACACCATTGGTACACCGAACCTAATTAGATTACATTGCTGTTGAATCCTCTTACGGATTAGCTTTTGACGCAAAAGCTGACAGTAAGTGTTGTATGAGCTGTTCAAGAAATCAAAAAATGTTGTGATACATGCAGGGCGGATTAACAAGGTTAGTGGATAAACACCAATCCGTTAAAAGTAAAAAATATTGTTGCTATGTTGGCACATTTTTGTGTATATAATGGCTGATGGATAACCTGAGTTGTGATTCTTGTGCGTTGACATGGCACAGGAAGAAGCGCTTTTCAAGATCAGTAGGGCTGGACCAAAAGCTCGTAGCTCGCGAGCTTAATGAGCGCTCAATAGTTCGGCTCGTTAAGCTCGGAGCTCGCTTCTTAATGAACAGAGCCAATCATAGATTTCAGCTCGTTAAGCTTAACGAGCTTAACGAACGAGCTAACGAGTTTCACGAGTAGCTCGTTAAGCTCGTTAGTAACAACATAACACATATTTTCATCTTAAGTGACAAATTTTTTGTAGCAACTCAGCCCATCAATTCAATCTAATCGACATATGAGGCAACAAACTAGTGCATTTCTATTTGTAGTCACCATATTTCATCTTGAAAACCACACCTACACATTCATCCTGTATATCGAAACACATTATAATCTATTAACGAAGGCCATGAGCGCCACGAGCTTAACGAGCTTTAAGCGAGCCGAGCCGAAAGAGGTTTTCTGCTCGTTAATCTTAACGAGCTTAACGAGCCGAGCCTTAACGAGCATGAGCTTAACGAGTACGAGCTTAACGAGCCGAGCTGCTCGTTAGTCCACCCCTAAAGATCAGTAAGACGGAGACTTTGCTTGCTGATCGTGTAAGTCCATGTTGCACTTGTGTACACGGATTTGCTGTTTGTGTTGTACAACGATAATGTTTTTTTGGTAATCTAATGTAATTACTGTGGAGTCACTCTCACTCCTGTTTTTGGCATATTACTGGGACCTTGAAGATAAATAACACACTCTAACATTCTGTAGGAATCATTTGCAGTGGACAAGAGGAATCATTGTACTCAACAATCAATGTTTTTTTTTTCCTGTCAGTGAGGAGCATAGCATGGACTTACTATAGCAGGTACCATTAACCTCCATACTCCATCGTTGCAATTAGTGTTCTTGTGAAGCTTACCGTAGAATATATGTTTGAGGTACAAATTTGTTGGTTCAAGTACCTCAGAAATTTCTTAGGACTATTTGTCTTAATGTTTTCTAAAAAACATCCGATATTCATGTGTGCCTTTTATTGGTTGGATAACCCAATTAGCTAAGGAGCCGTCTCTCTTTTTGCCAGGCTCTGAACAATGCAAATAGTATTATTGGCCAACACTGATTGGAAAGGTATGTAACATACTTTACTTTTTAGTTAAAAATACTTTAATTTTGATTTTGACATTGTGCCGACATAAATTTTAATTTTCATTTAACACTGTGCTAACATAAAAATAACCTGCTTAATTACTATGACCTATGTTGTTGGATTCAAATGTGCACTTTTCACATTGATAACTTCATAGTTGAACAACTTGATATGGCTGGTGCAACCAAAAGGAATCCATCGATCTCTGTCCGCCATCAAAGCCATACAGGTACTCTCCTCTCATTTGTCACGATCTAATCTCCACTATGCCTTGTTGTCTGCCTTCATAATATTATTGGACAAAATCTCTCATGCACTACTGCTCTGAACTAGAATTTGCTCTGATGCTTCATGATTTGAATCTGATTTAGACTGAAGTGTTTCAGAATCAGATCATCCGCCCTCATGTATCATCTGTATGTGCCTTGCTTAAACAAATTTAGCATATTGAAAAATCAGAGATCCTGGTCGTCACCTGATTTTCTGTGGCTTAGGTCTTGTTGCTTTTTTGTAGAGATACTCCTTGGACTAAGGAGTGGTGCTTTCAATTATTATTTATTTGAGTTACTACACTGCATCACTATCTGGGTAGAAAAAGTTGTGGATGTGTTTGAACGAGATCGTGGCAGCTGTTCCTGACCTTATGATGTGCTATGTGCTCTTCCTTTGAAACAAAAACGTACATATTCATCCTTATCACTCATTTTTTGGTGTGGCATAAAGAACAAAAATTCCTTCTCCTGATCCGCTAGCCCCAAAACACAACACGCTGCACCGTACAGTGGGACTAAATGCTTTGATCTCCCATGTGCTAATTTTTAGTATGAACTATGCTTAGCATGATTAGATGGATAATAGAAGAAATACAGACAGTGGCATGTTTTTGTAGAAGGTTATAGCCTGTGCAGCCACACGGGTTGATGACTAGTACAAGAGTAATCACAATCATTTCATCGACCTTCTACCTTCGTAAGAGTAAAACTGTTCACAGAGTTCTGAATATCAACTTCGATTTTCTCTATTTCTGCACTCCTACGTGCAAAGTAGGCAGGGCGATTCGGAGATGGAAGTGTGGTGCTTCCATTCTCCAAGACAAAGACGACCATTGACATGAGTGGCCTATCATCCGTGTTTTCTTGGACACACATGAGCCCCACATGGACACAAAGCAGAACTTCTTCTGATGAACAAGTATCCATGATAGATGAATCTGCAAGTTCTTCTGCCTTTCCTTCCTTCCACATATTCCATGACTGGGCCAATAAAAACATGACATGAAAGCTCTTTTCATTTATTTGTCAAAACCAAAAATCCACCTAAACTTGATATCCTTATAAATAGAAACTCAGGAGAAATATTCTGTGTACTCACATATATACCAAGGCTAGGAAAACTCATGGTTTGAGTACTGAAGTTTCTCCTTAAACCAGTTATGACCTCTAGTAGTAGCACGCCGAAGCTGTAGACGTCAGACTTAGTAGAGAAGACACCTTCCATTGCATACTCAGGGGCCATGTAGCCACTAGGCCATGTCATTTACAAAGAGTTAGCAAATAGAGTTGAATGTTGTCACGGTTAAAGTCAGCTATTGATTCATGAGGTTACTCACTATGTTCCGACAACGCGTTGGGTATTTGCATTTTGCTGGTTTTCAGCAAAGATTCTCGCCATGCCGAAATCTGCTATCTTGGGTTTCATATCTGCGTCTAACAAAACATTTGCGGCTTTGAGATCCCTGTGGATTATGGTCAACCTTCAGTCCTCATGAAGATACAAAAGTCCCCTTGCAATCCCTTTGATTATACTAAGTCGTGTTGGCCAATCCAACAACAATTTTCTTGAGTGGTCTGTAAAAATAAAAATGTAAGCAAAATTGATTTTGCAAAAAAAAAAATCACTGTGACTTATAAGAATATGTACCAAAAAGGGTAGCATCCAAGCTCTTGTTAGGCAGATACTCATATATAAGAAGCTTTTCGTCTCCATCACTACAACATCCGAGAAGTCGAACCAAATTTCTATGTTGCAATTTTGCAATTAGAATTACTTCATTCCTGAATTCTACCGTGCCTTGTTGAGATTCTCTACTTAGCCTCTTGACAGCAACTTCTTGACCACCTAACGTTCCCTGTAGAAATACAATGTAAATCTCAGATCTGAGTTTGGGAAATGAACAAATCAATTATCCTGAAGTAGAAGGAATAGCAAGAAAATGTATAAGTTACCTTGTAAACTTTTCCGAAGCCTCCTTGCCCAATCATGCATGTTTCGGAGAAATTGTTGGTTGCAAGGACAATTTCTTCTAATTTTACAAACGGAAATTCTTGATCACACGGAGGGTTTTCATCAGAGATATGCATGACATCCGCTCTTATCTTCTTGTGCTTTCTCCATTTTATATTCTTGCCTGCTCCCACATTGTTATAGTCATTTCCCCTCTAACGAGTATATAACAGAAATAAGAAAGAAAAGGTTGTAGTGACCCCCTGGAAACTTTTGCACATCTGTCACCACGGCAAAGGTAAAATGGCGATGGCAGACCATATAATATGGGAATCACTTGACATAAAAATGAGATCCATGTGTTTGAAAAAACACCATGGAGGACCCCTTGCCCACTCCACAGCACCATGGGCGGTTGCTCTATTTTTTCAGAACACTTGGACACCGAGTGTTTGTAGAACTGTGATTCACTGAGGATGGAAAGTCCAAACCACTATGAACTGTGATTCACATCCTAAGTTGGGTTCTCTATCTAGTAGATTGCTTATTATTGTTACATCACTCCCCACAGTGATTATACCGTGCACGGAACCACCTAGCCCTATACGGTAGTAGACGAACGCCAAATTTACATGCTAAAATGGACATCCTCACAAGATGGTAAAGTATGGATTTTTCCTAAGAAGATCAACAAAACATACCTTTGAATTTTAACCATACAAGGAATATGCATATGAGCACCAGAACACTGCCTCCTAAAATTGGCAACACAATCCTCACCGGAACCGGATTGCTCTTTGTCCTTTTACCTTCTTTAGTGCACATACAATGAAAGAACAAATGACTGATGAAACTACATATATACGGAGTATTAGCTAATATGAAACCAGTATAGCAGAAAGAAGGGTGAATTGAGCTTCAGTACCAGCTGTTGCATCCATGCCTGCAAGTCGAAGATAGAGTGTGTTGTTGCCGAATTCTGCGCCTACCTTTCCCGTGTCAATCAACTCCCCGACCCACACCAAGCACCTCGAAACGTCTCTCCTGGAACTGCCGCTGCTCAGATTGGCATAAGCATATCCCACACATGAACAATTGCGAGTGCACTCCACCGCACAGTCCTCAAGCGTGCTCCTATCCCCGCCGACGAGCACGAACCTATCCGATGACTTCATCCCTGGCAAGGCCAATAATCCATTGTCGCAGCCGCGTAGCGCCTCCTTCCGTCGACACCCTGCTGAGAACCTGGCAGCAGCCCACTCCTGTGTGTGCACCGGCTCAAAGCCATGGAGGCACTTACAAGTCGGGTCAGGCGCCGCTGTCTCATCACAGTAGCCATAGGGACCGCAAAAGCCATAGCGGTTGCATACAGGAGACGGCCACTCACCGAGGACGTCCCAGGCTGACGACTTGCTGCTCCAGCTTTGGAGCTGGTACTTGCCGGAGTATGTTAGCACGTACCTAGTTGGCGGGGCGCCGTCAGAGAGACTATAGCTGAGGTAGACCTTTTCATCGTTGTTAATGACAGCCAGATAGAGGATGATAGTAGTGGTGTTCACAGCCTCCACCTGCTGGTACCTGCGCTGGCTCGTCACCAAATACCCTGTCCATGGCGGGGTGCGGGCCACCGGGCGCTCCCCGTCCCAGAGGAATATCTGGAGCAGTGTGTATGGATCGCCGCCATAGGAGAAGCACCCTGGCGAGGGGTCGGTGGGACCCGTCCCGGACACAAGGCGCTCGTCGTGGATGCGTGTCCTGTACCTGAACCGGATCTTCATGCCAGAAAGAAGTGTGTCGGTCATGTGGTCGAAGCTTTGCCACAGCATGGTGCCGTTGGGAGATCGGATGACGAGGTTGCCGGTGTTGAGAAGAACCGCCGCTGGGGGTGGCGAGCCTTGGTCGGTAGCCACATTGGTCATCATCCAGAGGACACGACGGCCACGATCACCATCGGACAGAACAAGATTGGAAGTGTTGGTGAGGGAAAGCATTGGTGTAGAGGAAGTGGTGTTCCTTTTTGAGACCGGAGTTTCCCGGTTGGCGACCCACACGACAGTGAGCTCTGGTATGTCGTTGTACCATATGCCGACGTACAGCTTGGCCAGATTAGTGGAGTTGGAGGGGTCGAAGAAGCCCAAGGCGAAGGAACCATCGTCCGAGATGATGGTTGCGCCAGGCGAGAGCGGCTTGCCAGGGACAAGCCGGTCATCACACGCGCACAACGGCCGGAAGCTCAGAAGGATCAGCGCTCCGGCGCCGGTGCAGCAGGTGAAAGCAGCTGGCCAACCCATAGGTCGCGGTCGGTCAGCCAAATGATAGTGCTAAACTTCTGACGGATGCTTATAATCGGGAGTGCTTGCATCAAGCCACGGCCTACATGCAAAAAATAAAAATGCTTTGACGAATCAGACATACTCGTTTTTGGAATAATGGCAAATTGCTTCAGAGTAGTTGAGACTTGAGACAACTTGAGAGTGTATCGGGAGTTGACATTTTGGCTGTCCGCGTCGGAGTTGGGATGCCACAGTCACTGCTGACTAGGCTGACTAGTGACTGAGACATTAACCTATACATGGAGTAGTTAGTCAGACCAGGTACAAATGTAGGAGTAAAGGGTAACGTGTGCTACCGTTGTAAATGCGTAGTTTGGTGTTTATCTACCGGGCACTTATCTGCGCCGGTGCGCCGGCCGAACAATTCGGCCGGTCGTACCATGGACATACGATACGTTCCGTAATAGCCGCACAATTGCATCTTCCCCAATTGCTGCGCTGGTAAAAAAAATCATGTCGTCTGTTCATCCCCACTGCCCCGTGATCTCCCATATGCCAGCCAGCTCGCCGGCCGCCCTCGTCCACGACGCTGCCGTCCTCGTCGCAGTCATCCGCCCTTGTCCCGCCGGCCACCGTTTTTGTCGCAGCCGTCTGCCCTCTTCCCCGCCGGCCACCATCCCAGTCACCAGCCCCAACCACCGCCGACCGTCCTTGTTGCTTTACCCCGTGCAACAGCCGCACCCCGCGGTTGAAGCTCTTGTTGAGACCGTTGTAGCTCCGGTTGCGACGACTGAAGCTCACCGGCATGCTCGCCGCTGCTCATCCCCGGTGTGCAGCTTGCAACAAAAAATCGAGCACCGGGGGAGATGCCCAGTGCTACAACCAACAACGAAAAAAGCTACAACTAGCGATAGGAAAAGCTTCAACCGGCTACGAAAAAAGCTTCAAGCAGTATACGACTAGAGGTATGGATGATCAAGAAAAGTTATAACCGGTGACAAAAAAAGCTTCATCTAGCGACGAAAAAAGCTTCATCCAACTATAGAAAAAGTTTCAATTGTGAAAACGAAGCCATGGACGAAAAACGAAAAGTTACAACCGACAGTTATAAAAGTTACAACCGCATTGAAAAAAGCTTCAAGCTTCTTATCTCAGCTGCGACCCGCGATGACGATGACGCCGTTTTGCTGCAACCGTAGTAGATATTTGCTACCACCGGCGATTGAATTTGCTACAACCAATATTCCACAGCTGATGCTGCTGCTCCACCAAGCTCCCAGGCCCGCCCATGGCCATGGTCGCCGCGGCGCTGTGGGGGGTGAGAAAAGGAAGGTGGACGCGCGGCCATGCGAGGAGCGCCCCTTGGCTTCGCACCTTGCAGCGTTAGTGGCCGCACCCCCCTACAGCATGCGACCGCGTAGCATGGTTACGGTGATTGTGCGGGCCTGTGTGGAGATTTCGATCTAAGGGAGAGGAAGAAGAAAACATGTGGTTCGGGCTCTCTGGAGACGAAAGGGATATGGATAAGATAGGCTGCAAGCGCGTACGTGGCTAACTCGTGACGTTTCGCGAACGCTTGTGTGGCAACTCGGCCGGCGCCCCGGCGTGAAACGTTTCCCTTATCTACCTCACGACCTTATCTTGTCACACCTTACAAGGTTAATAGCAAAGCAACATGGTCATGATCTCAGAAGTTCAGGGTCTTCATTCAGAGATGCTTTTACACTATCCTGTATCATATTCGGAGTTCTTTTTAGACAAGTATCATATTCAGAGATGTGTGCAATTACTATAGTCACGGGCCACAGGCAGGGCCATGGGCATGCTTAACGGGCGCTGGCACTAGCATAACTGTGACTCATGAATTTCTGTGGAGAGTTGAAAAAGACTGCAGAAATATAACTTTTTCCAACTGCAAACCGTTAGCAAAAGTAGATGAAAAATTAAGACGGCTTCTGCTATCAGGAAAAAAAAGGCAGAAATGTTAGCAGGAGAGAGCTCACGCAATCGACAAGAGGGTTGCTGTCCTTTGTTTTTATATCTTAACATATACTCCTCTGTATCAAAAGGGAGTATCAAAAAAGCCTTATATTTTGATACAGAGGTAGTAGTTTTTTGTAACTGGGGGATGTAAGTGTGGTGCCCCCATTCTCTAGGACAGACACAACAGATGACATGAGTAGCCTATCATCAGGGTTCTCCTGGACACACAAGAGTGCTACATGGACGCAAAGTAGAACTTCATCTTGTGAAGTATCTAAGATAGACGAGTCCGGCAGCTCATTGGTCCTAGCTTCCTTCCACATATTCCATGACTGAAACAACCGGAAACATCATATCAGTATTAATTTTATGTATCCAACAAAAAATGCTTCAGTATTTGATCCACTTTTCAAAACAGAACTTGACAGAAGTCATGTGTACTCACATAAACTGTGAGGCTAGGGAATCCCATGGTTTGACTAATGGAGTTTGTTCTTATACCAGTTACAACCTCTAGTACTAACACGCCGAAGCTGTAGACGTCAGACTTGGTAGAGAAGGCACCTTCCATTGCATACTCAGGAGCCATGTAACCACTGTTGATCAGTCTAATTATAAGAGGTATCTAATGGGAGTTGAATTTATTGAAAAACAATGTGTTTTTTAAAATGAAAACTCACTATGTTCCAACAACATGTTGGGTATTCGCATGTTCCAAGTTATCACCAAATATCCTCGCCATACCAAAATCCGCTATCTTGGGTTTAAAATCTGCATCTAACAAAACATTTCCAGCTTTGAGATCTCTATGAATTATGGTGAACCTTGAGTCTTCATGAAGATATTGAAGTCCTTTTGCAACCCCTTTGATTATATGAAACCGTGTCGCCCAATCCAACAGCAATTTTCTTGACTCATCTAAAAAAGAAACAAATGTAAGAAACAAAGTTCAAGTTGTCTTAGAAATCATGGTTTGTTATTAGAATATGCACCAAAAAGGGTAGCATCTAAGCTCTTATTTTGCAGATACTCGTATATCAGCAGCTTTTCATCTCCCTTATTGCAGCATCCAAGAAGTCGAACCAAGTTCCTATGTTGCAGTTTGGCAATTAGAATCACTTCATTCCTAAATTCTCTTGTTCCTTGCTGAGAATCTCTACTTAGCCTCTTGATTGCAACTTCTTGACCACCTAACATTCCCTACAGAAATATAACGAAAATCTAATTTTTGACTTTGCAGTATGAAAAAAATTCTCTCTTTATTAGAGTTAATACTAGGACACCCGCAAAAAAAAGAATTAATACTAGGAAATAACATATTTAATGAGTTACCTTGTATACTTTACCAAAGCCTCCCCGTCCAATCATGCATATTTCAGAGAAATTGTGGGTTGTGAGGGCAATTTCTTCTAATCTTACAAATGGAAATTCTTGATCATGAGGGTTTTCATTTTCAAAATCATCAGAGATACTCATACCCTCAAATCTTATCTTCTTTCTCTTTGTCCCTTTCTTGTTCTTGCCTGCTCCCATAATGTTAAAAGTGACTTTCCCTCTGATGAGCACACCACAAAAATAAGAAATAATAGTTATATTTGACCTCTACAACTATTGATGTTTGTATACTATTTCCAAATTTATGAACTCGTGGAACTAGAGGAAATAACCCATGAGGCACATCTACCACCATAGTAGACTTGAGAGTACTGCTATCCCTTGAGATATAATAAAAAAGTTCACATGTTCTAAAAAAACACTCATAGTCTCCCCAACAATCCACCCAGGCACCCACTCCCCTAGAAAAAAATAGATACAACCTCGAGCCCATAGCAGCGCAAGCAGACGTTGCTCTGTTTCTAACCCCCACGACAACCAGTATCTCTATAGTTGCGATTGCGTTGATATGGAAATCGGCACGAAGGGAATGTGGTTTATCTAACACGTGGAATCCATCTTATCCACCAGTAGATCTAAATTGTTTAATAAATTATTTTATCTAGTTTGTACATTCAGGTGATTTAGAGGATTTTGTAATCTAAGGGTATATTGCGGTAATAGATGATGTAATCCAAGTTTAGGCAATGAAATATACTCTATCATTATGTGGTCGATATAACCTTCTACTAAACAGAGTTAACTGAGCGTACCTCTGAATATTAACCATGCAAGGGAGATGCATATGAGTACCAGAATACCAGAGCCTACAATTGGCAGTCCAATCCTCACTGCATTGCTCTTTGTTCTTTTACCTGTGCAACAAATACATATACAAGAAAACTGGTTTTATTATTTCTCAGTTGAATGAGAAACACCTCTTTCTAAGTCATCGCTAACAACCACAAACTTTAACATCATACTTGTGCAACTACAAGAGGCATGAGAAAATCTTGATCTGATTGCTATTATATCGACCGAGAAATAACTACTTTCTAGCGACTAAGTCACAAATGAATGTAGAGCTAGAAAATGTTAATAAAAACAAAACAAGTGGTAGAATGAAGGAGAAATGACCAAACCAATATGATAAAGAGGGAGAAATTGAGATCTAATACCTTTTGTTTCACCCATGCCTGCACGTCGAAGATAGAGTGTCTCGCCGTTGAGCTCCCCTACCTTTCCCGTGTCCATTAACTCCCCAGACCACACCGAGCACCTCGTCACATGTCCTCCCAACCGAGCACCACTGCTCAGGTTGGCGAACGCGTATGCCACACAGGAGCAATTGCGGCTACACTCCGCCGCACACTCCTCATACTTACTCCTACCTCCACCTAAAAGTAAAAACCTGTCAGGTGACTTCATTCCCGGCAAGGCAACGAAGCCGTCGCTGCATCCTTGCAGTGCTTCCTTCCGTCGGCACCCCGCCGAGAATTTGCCGCTGGTCCACTCCTCCGTGCTACTCGGTTCAAAGCCATCAAGGCACTTGCATGTTGGCATCGTGGGTGTTGTGGCCGTCTCGTCGCAGTAGCCATATGGGTCGCAGTAATTGTAACGGCTGCATTCAACTGTTGAAAATTTCCAAAGGACAACCCATGCTGATGACCTACTGCTCCAGCTTTGTGCCTGAAACTCGCCATAGTACGTTAGCACAATCCTGGTGCGTGGGGCGCCCTCGGAGAGGCTGTAAGAGATGTATGCCTCATCGTCATTGTCAACATAGGCTAGGTAGATGATAAGATCACTTATATTTGTGCCTCCAAGTAGTTGTTGTTTGCCTAGATACCCTGTCCATGGGGGCGCACGAGATACCGGGTGCTCGCCGTCCCACAGGAATAATTGGACCGACTTATTTGTGTCGCTACCATAGGAGAAGCGCCCCGCGAGGGGTTGCTGGGGTCTTTCCAGGATACCATGCGCCCGGTGGTGGTAAGTGTCCTGTAGTTTATGCCAAGCTTCATGCTGGGAAGGAACGTGTTTGTGGGGTGGTCGAAGCTCTGCCACAACATGGTACCGTTTAACGATCGGATGACGAGGTTACCGGTGTTTAGAAGCACCGCCGTCGGGGTAGACGAGACCATAGGAGCAGCCATGTTGGCTGTCATCCAAATGACACGGCTGCCGCCATCACCGTCGGAGAGAACCAGATTAGAGTTGTTGGTGAGGGAGAGCTATGCTGAGGAAGTCGTGTTGGTGGCCGGAGCATCTCGGTTGGCGAGCCACACAACGGTGAGCTCGGGGATGTCGTTGTACCATACGCCTAGGTACAGCCTAGCCGGAGTGGAGTTGGAGGGGTTGAAGAAGCCCAAGGCGAATCCACCATCATCAGAAACGATGGTGTTGCCCGGGGAGAGCGCCCTGCCGGGCACAAGCCGGTCGTCGGATGCGCCCAACGGCAGGAAAAGAAGGATTATTACCGCGGTGCAGCTGGTAAGAGCCGACCGATCCATCGATGGAATCAGGCTAAGATCCAAGGATGGTAATTAAGGTTCAACTATCTTGTTGGGCTATAACTGGGAGTCAGTACATATAATTGTGTACGAGTACCTTGTCCAGAAGCAAGCGATGCTTTGGCGGAGGCAGCATCCACGAATGTTCGATCGCGGAAGCAGATGGTTGTACTTGTATAATGCAGTGTTCATGGAATTCTGGTAGCTGAGAGTTGACAAATCAGCTGTCTACGTTGGAGTTGGGATGCCACAGTCACTGCTGACTGGTCAGACCTGTGACTGAAACATTAAGCTTCAACAGTCACCTTCATTCGGGACTGTTATGCAAATGGAGCAGTGACATACTATATACAAAGTGATCTCTGCTAACAGTAACAGGTACCTATATACTATGTCATGCACCTAGTTACTACTCCCTCCGGTCCAAAATAAGTGACTTGACTTTGTACTAACTTAAATATACAATTAGTGCAAAGTTGAGTCACTTATTTTGGGATGAAGGAAGCATATGACAATCTCTTTTGGAAAATCCTAGCAGATGTTATCACGATGAGATCAGTCATGAAACATTGCAAAAACGAATGAACGCTGTGGAAATGTCTAGTTTACAAACCAATAGGCAGCTAATCTTGATGCTCTTCGGGTAAATAAAAAGAAAAAAGTACTACTTTTCATCTCTTAAATTTTGGTGAAGTCTAGATTTAGTGCCTCAACTTCAAAACCGGACAATTTGCATCCTTAATTTAAAACAGGACAGGTTTAGTCCCTAGTCTCGGCTGACCCGGTATCGTTGCTCACTCGCGGGTGGATACGCATGTCCGCGAGATTTTCACGTGTGAGCGGAGCCGGATTTTAAAGGTATATTCACAGCACATGGCTATCCCTATCTTTCTCATCCCAGCTCGTCCACAAACCAAACCACTGCTATCCAATAAAATATGGCTATCCCTGTCCCTTGGGTGGCTATCCCATTAACCAAACGCACCTTCAGTGTGGCTTTGACTTGTCTTGGTCCGTGTGGCAGTATATCTTTCTCCTGCCCTCTTTCTCCTCACATTGGCTTATTGAGATCACATGATTGATTTTGAATTGCTGGCGCATCTTGAATACCCAGTCTCAAGATCCGGGTGAAAACCTAGGTCTGACCCAAGTTGGTTATAATTGACAATGGTGATGCTCGGACTTGGCCTTCAGAGTAAAAACTTAGATTCTGACCTGTGGTAGTTGGATCCAGTGATGCTGGCGCTCTAGTCTCATTCCCTTCATATAGGCGTCGCTATTAAAGAATCTTGTTATCCTTGTGGTGTCAAAGAGATGATTGGGCGGATATGAACGTTCCTCTATTTTGTCGGTCGCCTCATGGGTTTTTTTTTCTTTTTTCTTAGCTTTGCTTTTGTCTGACTTTGCTTTTTGCCAATGTTTTTTGTGAGTGTGTGTTAGTGTTGGTTGTATTCTTCCTAGCTATGCAGAGGTCGGGTGTGTGTTCATTATGTTTATATCTGCTTGATGCTTCATTTTGAGTCAAACTAAAATCTATGTGGGGTTTGACACCTAATTGTGTGCCTATGGTAGCCTTCCTTACAGGGAAATGTCTCTTTATGCTTCCACTGAGCCTTGTTGGTTCACTACTGCTCGATCTGGACACATTGATTGACCGACATATATCCTTCTTTGCTCCTGTGTTCGCCCCTACAGGGAAATGTCATGCGATGCTTACTAGCATCTTTATAGCTTGCTACAACTCGGTTACACTCGTTGTTGTCCGATACGTGCATTGCTCGGTTATCCATGTTTGTCTCTGTACGTTTGTGTCACCTTGGTCTATAACTAATCTTGTCGAGACGGGTTCTTTGTCATATGGTTGCTAGCGACATAATCATATAAGCGAGCCAAAAGATGCAAACGATCCGGTCAAGGTAAGGTGGCAGCTATGAGAACCGGGTGTGAGGACCTATGTGTTTATATGATATGTTACGGATAGGTAAGATAGATGCATAAGTGGTTTGTGATCAAAGAGCATAACGTCTCCAGATGAATTATCCTTTCCTCACAGGACGTGGGGCGGTGGGTGGAAGAATGGCAGCTTGTGACCCGGGAAGTCGCCGTGAGTTGCCGGGCAAATCACGGCCTCGCCGGTATAGCTTAATGCTTTTAGTCACTACTAGTATATCCAGTCATTCCGACTGCTATTTGACAGCTGACATTTCAACTCCAACAACTCTCAAATACTCGGAACCAAGCCAATGCAATGTACCAGGATTTGCGTTTCGGAAAAAAAAAAATATACCAGGATTCCAGAAGCTGCATTAGCTAAGGTAAACGTTTCGAGCCGGTGCGCCGGTTGAATTTTTCGCCGGATTCGCGCGCCACGCTGGCTCACGCGCACTGGTGGAAAAACAGGCTTCCGTCCAGCCCCATAAGTCGCGAAGCTGTAGGAACCGTGACTAATGGGACCTTTAGTCGCGGTTCTGGAGGTGAACCGCGACCAAAGGCCTGGGCCCAGGCGCTCGGTGGCCAGCTGGCGACGTGAGGTCTTTAGTCGCGGTTGGCCAGGACAACCGCGACTAAAGGTTTTCGGCACCTTTAGTCACGGTTTGCCAGGCCAACCGCAACTAAAGCCCCTTCCCTATATATACCCATCCAGCAGCCAACACTTAGCCATTTGGAGCCATTCTCTTCACAAGTGGGTGTAGGTTTGCTTTTGGTTCCTCTTATGCACATAAGGTGTTTGATGAAATGCCCCAAGAGCATGAAACAAACATGACATGAAGTGTTGGAGCCACACTCCTCGATCGCGGTTAGCAACTTGATGAACCTTTGATGTGTCATTGATAAAATATGCATGTGTGTAGTTCATTGTTTAATTTATATTGTTTGTAGCTAGTTAGTTTAACAAATGCATGATGGTTAATTATATATTTTATATTATAATAATGCAGATGAATCGGCAATGGATGTACGGTAACCGACTCTCCGCGAGTTCACTACGGGTTTGAAAGATTTCCTCGTAGTGGCTAATGCGAACAAGCGGGGGTTTTGTTATCTGTCCATGTGTTATCTGTAAGAATCAGAAGGGTTACTCTTCCTCAAGAGATGTTCACATGCATCTGCTTCGGCACGGTTTCATGCCAAGCTATAATTGTTGGACCAAGCATGGAGAAAGAGGGGTTATAATGGAAGAAGATGAAGAAGGGGATGATTTCATCGATGAAAGCTATCTTGCTCATTTCGGTGATACTTTCATGGAGGATGTGAAGGTGAAGGGAAGGTGAAGAAGAGGCACGTGATGATCCCGCTGATGATCTTGGTCGGACCATTGCTGATGCACGGAGACGCTGCTAAACTGAAAAGGAGAGGAGAATTTGGATCGCATGTTAGAGGATCACAGAAAGGCGCTGTACCCGGATGCGATGATGGTCTGAAAAAGCTGGGCTGCACATCGGATTTGCTGAAATGGAAGGCAGAGGCAGGTGTAGCTGACTCGGCATTTGAAAACTTGCTGAAAATGTTGAAGAATATGTTTCCAAAGGATAACGAGT
The DNA here is from genome assembly GCA_021605205.1 of Aegilops longissima. Lineage (NCBI taxonomy): Eukaryota > Viridiplantae > Streptophyta > Magnoliopsida > Poales > Poaceae > Aegilops > Aegilops longissima. Next base: position 564,034,178 of record CM038680.1, read on the forward strand.
TGCCCGCCAAGACGCACGAAGCAAAGAAGGTTGTCGCCCTCTAGGTTTAGAGGTTACAAGATACATGCATGCATCAACGATCGCATCCTCTACCGCGGTGAATACGAGAATTTGAATGAATGCCCGGTATGCAATGCATTGCGTTATAAGATCGAGGCGATGACCACGGTGACGATGTTGAGGGCCGAAACCCGGAAGAGGGTTCCGCCAAGGTGATGTGGTATGCTCCTATAATACCACGGTTGAAACGTCTGCTCAGAACAAAGAGCATGCCAAGTTGTTGCGATGGCACAAAGAGGACCGTAAGTCGGACGGGAGTTGAGACACACCGCAGATGGAACGCAATGGAGAAAGATCGACAGATGGTTCAAAGATTTTGCAGCTGACGCAAGGAACATAAGATTTGCTCTAAGCACGGATGGCATGAATCCTTTTGGCGAGCGAGCTCCAGCCATAGCACTGCCCGTGACTCTATGCATCTACAACCTTCCTCCTTGGTTGTGCATGAAGCGGAAGTTCATTATGATGCCGGTGCTCATCCAAGGTCGAAGCAACCCGCAACGACATCGATGTGTACCTAAGGCCATTAGTTGATGAACTTTTACAGCTGTGGGTGGTGTCCGTGTGTGGGATGAGCACAAACAAGAGGAATTTGACCACGAGCGTTGCTTTTCGTAACCATCAACGATTGGCCTGCTCTTAGTAACCTTTCGGGACTGTCAAATAAGGGATACAATGCATGCACGCACTGCTTACATGAGACTGAAAGTGTACATTTGCCAAATTGTAAGAAGAACGTGTACCTTGGGCATCGCCGATTTCTTCCAAAATTCATCCAAGAAGAAAGAAAGGCAAGCATTACAACGGCAAGGCAGATCACCGGCGAAGCTGCGGAACGACCGGTGCTGAGGTATTTGATATGGTCAAGGATTTGAAAGTCATCTTTGGAAAGGGTCCCGCGGACAATCAGTTCGAAGGGAGCCGACGGGCACGCAGCCATGTGGAAGAAGAAATCTATATTCGGGAGCTAGAATATTGAAAGTCCTAGATGTCCGCTCTGCAATCGACGTGATGCACGTTACGAAGAATATTTGCGTGAACCTCCTAAGCTTCTTGGGCGTGTATGGGAAGACAAATGATACAAAGGAAGCACGGCAGGACCAGCAACGCTTGAAAGACCACGATGACCGCATCCGGAATGGTTTCAAGGTCGTGCCAGCCTACGCCCGACCAAAGAAGAGAAGGTCATCTTTTTGAATGCCCGAGCAGTATGAAGGTCCCGTCTGGATTCTCGCCCAATATAAAGGGAATAATAAACATGGCGGAGAAAAGTTCCAAAACCTGAAGTCTCACGATCGCCACGTGATTATGACGCAATTGCTTCCGATTGCTTTGAGGGGCTCCTGCCGAAAATGTTCGAGTAGCCATTGTGAAGCTATGTGCATTCCTCAATGCAATCTCTCGAAGGTAATCAATCCAGAAGTTCTACCACGGTTACTGAACGATGTGATCCAATGTCTTGTCAGTTTCGAGTTGGTGTTCCCGCCATCCTTCTTCAGTTGATTAGGAAGGCCCACATGGAGACTTTCGGCAGTTGGTTGAGAAAACATTTAATGAATGACAATGATGTTGTAGATCAGTTGTACATGTTGGCCAAGACACCATCTTCGACTATAACGACTTTCCAAGGGTACGAGATAAATGGGAATACATTTTACACGATCGCCCAAGATAAAAAGAGCACCAACCAAAACAGTGGTGTCCGCTTTGATGCAGCAACCGAGAATGGGCAAGAGGTCACATATTATGGTTACATAGAGGAGATATGGGAACTTGACTATGGACCCTCCTTTAAGGTCCCTTTGTTCCGGTGCAAATGGTTCAAGCTAACAGGAGGTGGGGTAAAGGTGGACCAGCAATACGGAATGACAATGGTGGATTTCAACAATCTTGGTTACCTTGACGAACCATTCGTCCTAGCGAAAGATGTCGCTCAGGTTTTCTATGTGAAGGACATGAGTAGCAAACCGAGGAAACGGAAAGATAAGAAAACGATCAAGACATCATGCGATGATTCAAAGCGCCACATTGTTCTTTCGGGGAAAAGAAACATCGTGGGAGTGGAGGACAAGACAGACATGTCAAGATTATAATATGTTTGCTGAAATTCCGCCTTCAAAGTGAACACCGACCCAAGCATTAAGTTAAATGATGAGGATGCTCCATGGATACGGCACAATCGTAAGCCAGCAGGGACACAAGGAAGAAATGATGTGTAATAATTTATTGTACCAAACTTTGTTGAATGGATCATGTGAATTATATTACCCGTGATGTGTTTGGTGTCCATTTTGAATGATTCGAGATACCACCGATGATACATGAAATTTGGAGTGATTTAGTCATACTCCTGCCTAGGCGATAATATGCATACCGTAGTCTTCATAGCCGCCGCCGTCGTTGTCTTGTAGTCGCCGCCTTCTAAGTTGCCGCCGCCGCCGCCGCCGCTGCTTTGTCGTCATCGCTCTTTGTCGTCGCTGTCGTCGGGCGGCGCCGTGGCTCGAATCGAGGGTAGCGCAGCGGGGATATCGCCGCCGTGATGTAGTCCATGACGCTCTGCAGAGTCCGCCATACCACCATAGCCGACGGCCGGCCTCGTGGAAGTTCCCGTGAGGCGACCGTCCTCCTCATACCTGGCGAGCGCCTCTCACGCCGATTGATGAAGAAGGCGCCCCAAGTATGCTGGTTATCGGGAAGCCAGCGGGATTCATCCGCTGCTCGGCGTGAGGTCGAGGTAGTAGTGGTTCGTGATGGCCGCCCGCAAGCAGATACCGAGGGACGGAGGGACTGCACGCCGCCCGGCGCTTAGGCTCCAGCCGGTGGGGACGCTGTAGCCCGGTGGACAAGGGTAGTTCGAGGCGCAAAGCTCCTCCACCTGCTGGTAGGTTAGAGTGGGTGCGGTGGAAGCCATGAGAGAGTGATGAGAGATTGTAGAGATGTGATAATGCTGGCCAAGCCGGGCTACATATATGTAGTGAGAAATGGCGGGAAAAATGGGAGCGGGAAGACAGGAGGCGGGAAGAAAGTGGCGGGAAGAAAGAGGCGGAAGACAGGAAGAAATGGCGGAAGAAGAGGAATCAGAGCTGGTCATCTAACCTTTAGTCCGGCTGGTTGGTGCAACCGGGACTAAAGGTTAGACAGACGCGTGGGTAGCGCACGACGCCTGTCGGAGGAACAAGACAAAGCGAAGCGGCGCCGTGCCTATAAAAGGAGCATCGACACTGCCAAGATAGAGGCGTGAAGAAATGGCGGAAGACATAGGCGGAAAGAATGGCGGGAAGACGCCGGGAAGAACTTGTGGGAAGACAGAGGCGGCCGGGAAGAACTTGTGGGAATTCTTTTTGGTTCTAATTTCAAATTTGTTTGAAATTGTACATTCATATGCATGTATGTAGTACCGTAGAATATGTGAAACTCCTTCAAAATTAAAATAAAGCACAAAAGAAATAAAACAATACAAATTAAACAGAAAACAATACAAATTAAAAAGAAAACAATACAAATTAAACAGAAAACAGGTTTGGGGGGGCTAAACCCTAAACCTGCGGCGGCCTTTAGTCGCGGTTGGCCAGACCAACCGCGACTAAAGGTTACCTTTAGTCGCGGGTCGCCTCCCCAACCGCATGACGACTAAAGGGGGGGAGGAACGCAAAACTCATAAAACCCTTTAGTCGCGGATGGGCAGGCGACCGCGACTAAAGGGTACCTTTAGTCATGGTCGCGTCGCCAACCGCGACTAAAGGGGGGCTATAAATACAAGGCTCTGATTCTCGTCTTCTCCGATTCCGATTCTCGCCTCGTCTCTGTCGCGCCCTCGACGCCGCCCGCCGTCGCCCTCGCCCTCGGCGCCGCCCGCCGTCACCTCGCCCTCGACGCCTCATTCGCCCTCGCCCACCCTTGCAGCGCCGGCCGGCCGGCCTCGGTCTGCCGCCTCGCTCGCCCGCCCTCAACGCCGCCGACCGGCCTCCTCGCCGCCCCAAAGACGTGAGGGGCCTCCTCGCCGCCCCTCAACGCCGCCGACCGCCTCGGTTCATCAATTTTTAAAAGTTAACAGAATGAACAATTCTTCAATTTTTAAAATGGTTCAGGAATTACAAAAAAGTTCTTCAATTTTAAAATGTTCACAAATTTGAAAAGTTGATCAGCCATGAAAAAGATCACAAATTTTGGAAATAAAAGTTCATCAAGTTTGACATAAATTTGATTTTCTTTCAAATGTACATCGATTTTTAAAAAAGTTCAGGATTTTGAAAAAAGTTCACGTGTTTTGGAAAAAGAAGTGTCGGAATCGGAAAAAGTTCACAGCTTGAAATAGTTTGTCAATTTAAGGAAGTTCAAAAATTTAGAATTTTATAAGAAAATTTGACGAAATTTGAAAGAGAAATAAAATCAAAAATACATATAAAGTGAAAAACAAAAACAACAGAAAACCGCCAAAGAAAACAAAAAATAAAATGGAGGGGGCGAGGGGCGACGAGGGGGCGCGATGATGTGTTTTTTTTTTTGGATCGAGAGGGGCGGCGAGGGTTATACATGTGTGTTGTCTCGCCTCCCTCTCCGTGACGCCGTCGTCTGCCGCCCGTCTCGCGCTCTACCGCGACACCCTCTCCCACCCTTCCTCGCCTCCTTTTGCCACCGCCTTTCGCCACCGCCACCGCCACCGCCCCTTCTTCACTTAATTAATTTGTTTTACTACATGTTTTCAGGATGACATAATGGCGGACGATAGAGCTGACCCGATTATGGACAACTATGATCCGGACGGTGAAGCACATATGTTCGGCATCATAAACGGCGATATTCTATATGTGCCGACCGGAGAAGAAGAAGATGATATCTCTTCTTATCTGAACCTTGACGGTGAAGATGAAGGCGCCGTCAAGCAAGATGATGCCGAACAAACGCCGATAAACGACGATCTTCAAATGGAAGTAGCAACCACCTCCGCGCCGAGGTATATATATACATTGAGCCTCGGTGATACAAACTAACTGATTTGAATAAATATATGTGTACTAACGCGACTCTCTTTCTTATTTTAGCCCTCGGCGGATCGTCAAACAATCGAGTACGTCGTCAAAGCGTGGCGCAACCAAGACGATGAAACAAGGAGAAACATGCACCATCGAGGTTGTCGACAAGGCAACCGGCAGGCAGCTGGAGCCCCGCAAGAACGCCACCAAGTTTGTCACCAATGCGGAGCCATTGTTAGAGACAACGCCTCGATCACCGCCCAGAGTGGAATGAGCCAAAGAAGGCACGAATTGATGGTTTCACTTTTGTCGATAAGAGAACAAAAAGATTGCTTCAAGAAGCTTATGGAACATTTCGCTCTACCTCCGAATACAACAAATTCGATGAGGAGGGTAACAAGATTGAGGAAAACAAGGAGAGGAGGAGGCTAGTCAAACAGTTCGCTCTTCATAAGATGGCCGACGATTCAGGAAATTCAAGCAAAATCTAGCCCATGACTTTGTCAAGCAGAACAAGACTCCGGATTTCAAAGGACAATATGAGAAACTGAAACATGATTGGCCAGAATTTGTGAAGCAAAAGAAATCGGAGCAGTTCATTCAAATATCGAAAAAAATAAGGAAAATGCGGCTAAGAAGGAGTACAATCATGTTATGGGGCCAGGAGGGTATCGCATTTGGGTGCCTAGGTTGGAGAAGATGGAGAACGAGCTGAGGCGCGAGGAATCCGTCCAGCACGGAGGATGGGACCCAAGGGCCAAAAGCTGGTGGTACGGGCATGGGGGAACGCTGAACCCGGAGACAGGGGAGTGTGTTTACCGGGGCAAATTAATTAAACCCACCCAAGCCCTTATTGACGCAATGAAGGATGCTCAACAGGGGAAGATCAAGTTCAACAGAGAGAACGACGCTACCGACAAAAGCCCTCGAAATCCTGAACACGGAGGACGTGTACGAGGCATGGGGCACATTCCGTGGAAAATAGGGTTCCCCGAACGATGACCCGTCTGGTTCTGAAGCCGAAGAGAAAGATGGATCGGGAAGCAGATGTTGTGGCGCGGTTGGCATCGGAAATGGATGTGATGAAGAAAACCATGAGTGTACTAGTAGCCGAAAGAGATGCAGCTCGGGTGCAGCATGAAGATCATCCAGCGGATCTCGGAAGCCAGCAGCGGAGAAGCAGCGTGGCTTCCACGGAGGCCCCACCGGCTGGTGCAGATGCACCGACGATCGAAATTACTGCACCGGAGCCTCTGGTGGTCGAAATTACTGCACCGGAGCCTCCTCGCTACCCCGTGGACGATATAAAGGAGATGAAAGAATGTCATCTGTATTATCCTATCGAACATGTCCATGAAGGTAGCCATCGGCAGTGCTTTACCATGTTTACCTGGAGCACTCCACCACAACAACCCCATTCAAGATGGCTATGCTCGTGTCACGGTGGAGGACATAGTCCAAGGGTTTGAGGACCTGGAGATTGACATTGCTACACCTGAAGGGGAGAAAAGACTTGAGATGTCAAGCGCCATTTCATTCTATGGCAAAAGAAGTTTATCAAGTTTCCAGCGAGGCGCCAAGGACAACAAGTCCACCCCTCACGGTGGTGGTGGTGGGTGGGGGTGGTGGTGGTGGTGGTGGTGGTGGCGGTTCACCTACACCTCCGCCACGCCACCGACGCCGCCCCGATCCACAACGTCCGGCGGGTGATCAGCCGCCGCCCCGATCCTCGTCCGGCGGGTGATCGACGCCGCCCCAATCCACCTCCGCAAAGAAGCGAAGCAGTCTGGATTATTAACCCGGACCCTTATGTACCTAAGACCACAAAGGTACGGAGCCATCATCAAGCCTCTCCCCACAAGGCCTTGGGAACGAGTGCCGAGGAAGTCGACGCGCGGCTGCTGATTTGGAGAAATGGAAGGCGGACTGCAAGAAGAAAAGAGAGCCCGAGCCCAAGCCAGATTTTCGATGAGCAAAAGAAGTGGGCTAAGTCATTTTTGAGCACACCGTCCCAAGCCGCCAAGAATCTGCCTAACGACTATGCACGTGAACTTGCAGGCAGGCACTCATGTTCAAGGAGAACAAAGAGCGGAGAAGGCCGAAGTAAAAAAGCGGAAACAAGTTGCCCAGCTCGGGAACAAAGTAAACAATCGATTGCCCGCTTATAGTGGAAGCCTTCGTCCGGATGCCCCGAGATCATACAAGCTGCGGCAGCACAGGATTGATCAGAACGAGTGCGCGAGAACAAGCGCCAACTTAGGTATTACTCTTCGTGAACTGTTAGGCCTTGATGAGGCGCAAAGTGAAGGAGGTAGTAATTACATATGTCAAGAATGGGCCTCTCGTCGAGCCTGCGCGAGGAAAAGGATCTACCTCCACAAATGAAAGGTCTGCTGAAATGGTACAAGGGTTACATAAAAATAAAACGCCAAAGAATATATTTATGCGGAAGTTAGACATGAGCATCACTTCAAACATTACTATGTACAAATTGAACTGAGTGAATTGTTCCAGCTTTTCAATCTCATGAGCTCGACAAATCTATCATCGGTTGCTACGCTCGTAAGTGATTTATTAATTTCTACCCCATCTCGCTCATATTGCCTGCACTATATATATGTCCTAACTATATTGTTGTGTCTGCTATTATACATGCAGAATGAAGATTAAGGAATGCAGAGTAAGGAACATCCATGATGTTGGGTTCATTGACCCACACATCGTTAATGGACATGTGTTGGAGCGTCACCCCGCCGACGTGGAGGCAGACCTGTGGCAGTTTCTTACAAAGCAGGAACTCAAAAGTGATATTCTATTTCCTTACCATTTTGGGTGAGTGTTTCTGTCTTGAGCACATTCTCTTTTGTTTACTCCATGCATGGTATGTGGCCAGCTAATCGATGAGTTATGCATGACGTCTGTGCATGTATCGTGTCCGCAGGTTCCTTTGGATTCTGCTAGTAATTAAAGTTAACACCTCGTAATGTCTCGCCCACGACTCTCGAATATGGATCCAAAGCTTTGGGGCGGCATGAGAAGAATGCTGCAGAAGTAATTATTTTCATTCATTTGCGCCTATATCGATCGGCCTATTTCGTTCATTTCCTAATATCAAGTAACTAATAACTCTCTTGTTCATTTAATTTTCTTTGCCTCGTAGGGTTTGGAGACGGTTCGTAGATACAAAGGTCGGTGAATTCAAAAAAGAGCTAGAATTCAAAAGGTCAAAGGCTAAGAATGCTGGGGATATTCAGCCACCGGAGACCAATCTATGTGGATACTATGTTCAGTGAGATGATCCGAGATACACCTCCGAGCGGGTTCCGAGTGATACCAATGCTCGAGGAATAACCTCCGGATGATGCTTAGTCCAGAAGCTCGCTTCCGACCACTTCAAGAGGAACTAGCTGGATGGTTCAGCAGGGAAGTCCTCCATCCTAAAGGAGAACACTATTACGAGGACGTAGAACTTTATATGCATTAAATCATGTATGGAAACTTGTTCAAAATTGTATATGGTCATCCGATGATATTGAATATATATTGTATATTCCTCTTGAATTTTTTTGGTTCTAATTTCAAATTTATTTGAAATTGTACATTCATATGCATGTATGTAGTACCGTAGAATATATGAAACTCCTTCAAAATTAAAATAAAGCACAAAAGAAATAAAACAATACAAATTAAACAGAAAACAGGTTTAGGGGGGGGGGGGGCTAAAACCCTAAACCTGTGGCGGCCTTTAGTCGCTGGTTATTGAAGAACCGCGACTAAAGGTCCTCCGCCCCGACGGCCGCCTGGCGCCCACGTGGACGGGCCGTTAGTCACGGTTCTTAAGCAGCCGCGACTAAAGGTGGGGGGCTTTAGTCGCGCTTATTTGGTCGCGGTTGCCCAACCGCGACTAATGGCAGTTGCGAACCGCGACCAAAGGCCTTTTTTCCACCAGTGGCGACACGGAAACAACCACCCCACACGAGACGCGTGTATATGGTGAGTCCCGCATGACTTTTCCTCCTTTTCTTCTACCTTCAACCCATCACGACTCTGCTCCTCCATACCTCCCCACGCTACTCGCATCCTCTAGAAGCTCTTTCACCGGCGGCGAGTGCTCGTGTGCGACGGCGCCCAACGCCGCCTCTCCTTCATGGCCGGCGAGCCCCTCTCCCATCCTCCTCCCCAATTCGTATCCCCGCTAGCTCCCCACGGCCATGGCCGTCTGCAACCTTCAGGTCTCATCCATGGCCTCCGCCCAACTACGGCTCCGAGTCGCCGCCGGCGAAGCTACGGGAACTATCAGGGCGCAGCAACCAGAGCTACAAGCCTGCAACCACGGACACACGCTGGACGGCGAGGACGGGGCGGCGCTGGTCCTAGCAAATCTAACGTCGCGGTTTTTTGCTGCATGCTTCAACCGGCATAACATTTTGCTACAACCGGCATAGCATTTTGCTACAACCAGCGTCACGTTTTGCTACAACACAGCACACAGCCAGCGTCGCGGTTTTGCTACAACTAGCGTCGCTTTTTGCTACAACCGGCATCACTTTTTGCTACATCCATCATGACTGAGCTGCAACCCGCGACGATGAACGACGGCTTTTTGCTGCATGTGTGGTAGGTTTTTGCTACATCCGAAAACGACTTTTGGTACATCCATACTTTTCTAGACGCAGCGGCTGCTACCTGCAACGACGAGCTACACCCGGCGACGAAGGTGACTGACTTTTTTTGCTACACCCATTGTCTCCGCTTGCTACGACCGTGCAAAAGAAAGCGGCAACGGGTGGCCATGGGAGCTGCATGCTAGCGGCGATGGCTGACGTCGGGCTGCAACCGACGGCAACAAGAGCTGCATCCAGTGGAGCTGCAACCGACGACTGGTGTTGCCAGAGCCGCGACCATCACCAGCGACGGGGAGCTGCAACCCACCGGCGAACTTTTTGCTGCACGCGTGGATCCGACGAGATTCATGAGAGAAGACGGTGGCGACCGGCGGCGAGTGCAGCATCCAGCAGCGCGGGAGCGGCGGAGAGAGGGGGCACAGGCGAGGGGGTGGTTGCTGGCGGGCCAGGAGGACGTGCAGCCGAGCAGCGCCCGCGCTGCATGCGGAGAGGAAGAAGGGAAGGGGAAGTCAACGCGCAGATCGGAACGACTGCTTGCTGGATCGTACGGTTGGGGCTCGACCGGCGGAACCGTTTGGGCCGGCACGGCGGCGCCTAGCATCGCCCATTAGTTAATCATCTGGTTACGTGATCAAACATGTGGGAATGCTGGAACGAGTCGTTGGTAAAAAAAAACATGTTTTGGCTTGTAGACCAAGGTTTGGTAATGGAAGTACTCACAGTTAGCAGCACCATTAGTACTAGTTACTACTCCCTCCGTCTCATAATATAAGACGTTCTTATATTATGGGATGGAGTGAGTATATAACAATCTCTTTTGAAAGATCCTCGCAGACGTTATCACGGTGAGATCAGTCATGAAACATTACAAAAACAAATGAACGTTGTGGAATGTCTGATTTACAAACAAGTCCCAGAGAAATCCTTCTCCCTCCTCCGCATTCGTTCCTCTTCCATCTCTATCCCGAGCGGCCGGTCTGCTGCCGCTCGCGCCACGGTGGCGTGGCTGGGCGACTGACTAGTTCACATCTGCATATCCGATCAGTCCCACTGCCGACCGGCCGGGTCAGACATGTGGCCTCTTTTCTGCCTAACGCTTGCTTCATCGAATCAGCCCAGAAGCTGCAGATTCACATCAGTAAAATGCTTGTCTTGCACAAAATGCCACGCTCTAATTTTGTCCAACCGCGTCATTCTACGACTAAATCGTCCCCTGCGGTGTGGTACTACTCTGGTTGGCCGTTCATCTGCGGATACTGAGTGTACACATTCACCGTGATGCAACCGAAGGGGAGGAATTCCCAGGCCCTCACGTCAAGTGATGCACCATACCGATGACCACCTCATCTTCCTATATGCCGGAGAAACATCCAACGGGAGCCGTGCCGCGCGTGAGAGGGCGGCGCTGCTCTCCTTCAAAACTGGCATCACAAGTGATCCTGCTAAACGCCCGGACTCCTGGAGAGGCCATGACTGCTGCCAGTGGAGCGGTGCTACATGTGACAACCAAACATGCCACATAGTCAAGCTCAATCTCCGCAATGCCTACGTGTGAGGATTTTATTTGGTGTGTTTCTCTTGGGGAATCCGCACACTTTGATTATTGAATAAAGGGGTACATCCACTAAAAAAACGTCTTCAGTCCAGAAAAAAAAAAGGGTTCACAATTGCTACCAGCCGTGAAAGCATTCAGTTTGATTTTCCATCCTCTCTTGAGCCGGACACTGCAGCAAACAATTTTTCGGGTTGTCAGCCGGGTTTTTAAGATACTGAAGATTTTTACAAATTTTGAGATGCGAACAATTTTTTACAGTTTTGAATGCTTTATGAAAACACGAACATTTTTTGAAAAAAGCAAACATTTTTTAAATTGCAAAATATTTTTTAAAAAAAATTGAACATTATTAACAAAAAAATCAAACAAAATTTGAAATTTCTGAACCATTTTTTTAAGGAAAAATTGTAAAAAGCCGGACAAGAACCTCCAGAAGGTTCCCAAAACTAGGATTGCTATAGCAGGTAGCTAGCTAATGGGCCAGCCCAACTCACCTTGGTTTGATGCCTCCTTCTGTGAACCGCGAGCAATTTGATGTAATGAGCGTCAAATAGGGTTCGCCCTTCCCTCACACCACACAATCAAGAGAAAGACGATTACACGTGTTGGAAAACTTGAGCAGATTTTGAGAACTCACTTAGCATTAAAGCTTAGTTTATACTTTATAGCACAAATCTGAGGGAAAACAGGCCATTTGTCCAGCTGCAAACATACGTAAGATGACCCTTCCTCTGCGACTGTAAAATGCAAGAAAAAATGAGTGTGATAGAGGGAAAACAATTGCATTCCTTCATGAAAGAAAATGCTAGACTGGTTCAACTAAAAATCAAGATAGAAGATTCAAGTCCGGGTCCCGGTCATTACAAGGCAGCCAGGCCAAGTCCTGATTGCTGATGGTTCCGACAATACACAACACAAATTTCTTCCTCTTGTTCATTGATCACTGAAACTGATTGATAGCTACAGGCACTACTATTTCTGAATGTCCGTTGTGCAGATTCCTTCTTTCCTTTTCGCGACATAATCGTCCCCTTCGTGTTACTACTCTTACTTGACCCTTCGTTTGGCGGATACTGTGAGGACGCATTCACAGCGATCCGACTGAAGGAGAGGAATTTTCAACCTCTCGCATCAAGCAATTCACCGTATACATTCCCTGGGCTTCCTTTCTAGCCTTGCACAGAAATAACACAATGGCCACAGCAACACGATCTGCCTCGGGTGCAGCCAGCTGTATTTTCATCATCCTAGCAGCAACCACCATGTCCATGGCCACCTCCTCTTCCTATGCCGGAGAAACATCCAGCAGGAGCTGCATCGCGGCTGAGAGGGCGGCGCTGCTCTCCTTCAAAACCGGCATGACAAGTGACCCTGAAAAACGACTGGACTCCTGGAGAGGCCATGACTGCTGCCAGTGGAGCGGTGTCACTTGCGACAACCGGACAGGCCACGTCGTCAAGCTCAGCCTCCGCAATGCCTTCATCGAAGATGATGAGAATTTTGTTTGGTGCATGCCTCATGGGGAATCCGGCGGATTGGAGGGAAAGATAAGTTCTTCTTTGCTTGCTTTACAACACTTGAAGCATCTTGATCTAAGTGGAAACAACCTCGGGGGAGTAGGTGTGCCCATACCAAAATTCTTAGGCTCCATCAAGAGCTTGACATATCTGAACCTTGCTTGCATGAATTTCGATGGGGGGGTGGCACCTCAACTTGGTAACCTCTCTAGGTTGCTCCACCTTAACCTTGAGGCCACTATTTTCTCTGATACTCTTTTGCATTCTGATGACATATCATGGTTATCTCAGCTTGGTTTACTAAGATCCCTTGACATGAGTGGAGTGAACTTCAGCACTATTCCTGATTGGGTTAGGGTGGTCACCCTTGTTCCTTCTCTGGAAGTCCTTCAACTCAGTCAATGTGGACTTAGTTTACAACATGAACCCATAGTGCAATCAAATCTTAGTTCACTTCAGGTGCTTGATCTATCTAGCAACAGAATTGACACGTTGAATCCAACCTACTGGTTCTGGGATGTTCTCATCATCAAGGAACTTGACCTTTCAAGGAACAAAATAGTTGGCCAACTTCCAGATGCAATCGGAAACATGACATCTCTTCAGACACTGAGGCTAGGTGACAATTACCTCTCAGGTGTAAAATCTGAACTGTTCAAAAACTTGTGCAACCTCAGCTGGCTAGAGCTATGGTCAAATGAGATCGACCAGGATATGTCAGATTTTATGGAGGGGTTTCCAGCATGTACAAAGAGTAAATTGCGGTCCTTAGATCTGTCTGCTACCAACCTTACTGGCAGGATTCCAAGCAGTATTAAGCAGTGGAAAAATTTAAGTGATCTTCAACTTTCTGATAATAGGCTTGTGGGGTCAATACCTTTGGGACTTGGCAAGATGACTAATCTACGGTCATTGCTTCTAAACAACAACCAGTTGAATGGTTCTGTATCAGAGGAACATTTTGCAAGTCTAGTGTACTTGACGGAACTGAGTTTATCTCACAATCCTGTACACATCACTATCAGCTCAAACTGGATCCCCGCATTTAATCTGGAAGTGGCTCATTTTGCAAGTACCAAAAGTGGACCTCATTTTCCATTGTGGCTTAAAGGACAGAAGGATATTTGGGACCTTGACATTTCAGATACAGGCATAGTTGATCATGTCCCTGTTTGGTTTTGGACTGTATTCTCCAATGTCAGCTATGTAAATATCTCTTGTAATCAAATAAGTGGTCGGCTGCCAGCAACACTGGAATTTATGACTTCTGCACAAATGCTTGACCTCAACTCAAATGACTTCACAGGTTTGCTGCCACTGCTACCAGAATCGTTATTGTTCTTAGATATCTCCAGGAATTCTTTATCAGGACCACTTCCCCAGGACTTTGGAGCTCCAATGCTTAGAGAGCTTGTATTGTTCGCAAACCATATAAATGGAGCAATTCCAATATATATATGTCAACTGCAGTATATGGAAGTGTTGGATCTTTCAGAAAACCTTCTAGTAGGACAACTTCCCCAATGTTCAAAAGGCAGAGATGATAAGGAAGAACTGAACACAACAGTAGATCCCGGAAACAGGCTATTGTCGGCTCTGATCTTGCACAACAACAACCTGTCTGGCAAATTCCCTGAATTCTTGCAATACAGTCCACTTTTGACACTACTTGATCTTTCCCACAACAAGTTCGAAGGAGAGCTACCAACGTGGACATCAGGGAAATTGCCATATTTGTCTTTTCTGTTGTTACGGCATAATATGTTCTCTGGTTCTATTCCACTTGAGCTAACAGAGCAAGTACATCTCCAGTTCTTGGACCTTGCAAATAATAGAATATCAGGAGCTATACCTCGTGGTTTGGCCAACTTAAAAGCAATGGCTCAATATAGCAAAATAAGATCTGATAACCCCTTGGAGAGCAAATTCGGAGGTACAGGAGCAGACAACCACATTGAAGCAATAAAATATGATGACAGCCAACAAATAGTAATGAAAGGCCAACAACTTTATTACACCAGTGCAATTGTATATATGATTGGCCTTGATTTCTCCTGCAATAATCTACTTGGAGAGATTCCAGAAGAAATAGCATCCCTTTTTGGGCTGAAGCTTCTGAATATTTCCCATAATCAGTTCACTAGAAAGATTCCAGACAAGATTGGCCTGCTGCAAGGATTGGAATCTCTTGATCTCTCATTCAACGAGCTTTACGGTGAAATTCCGTGGAGTCTGACAGAGATAACAACACTGAGCCACTTAAATCTGTCCTATAATAATCTTTCTGGAAGAATACCCTCGGGAAGTCAGCTACAGACACTTTCTGATTCAGAATCCATGTACATCGGCAACAACTATCTATGTGGGCCTCCTCTATCCATGAGCTGCTCACGACCCGGTGTGACTGAAGATCACCATGAAGGTAACAATACAAATAACAGAGATTTGTATCTCGGGTTGGTTGCAGGGTTTGTCACGGGGCTTTGGATGGTCTTTGTCATCTTCTTATTCGTGAAGACCTGGAGAGTTGCCTACTTCCAACTGTTAGATAATCTCTACAGGCCAAGATGCAAATGTCTGCGGCCAAAATATCCACAAACTGCTGTTGCTTCACTGAAGACTGAAGACTAAAGACTAGCTTGGGCTTTCTGATCCACCTCTTATCTTCTGCTCTTGATCCATGCTTGTATTTGGTGAGTTTTCCCGCATTTCGCTTGTACTTCAGGGTTAAGTATTTGATGGACTGTTGCTGCTTGCTGCTTGTCGTCATAAAGCAAGACAAAATGTGATGAACCGGGACAAGATCCAGAGTATGGATATCAAACGACTTGCCTTTGTAACAGAACGAACTTGCGTTCATGTAAGAGAGCAAGTCTGCCAAATCGTGAGCGATCCATTGGTATGGTATTAGCATAGCGATGCATTGTTGGTTGATATGATCAGTTATCCTTCCACACACGACCGAATCGCAGAACCCTCGGTGCTATAGATAGATAGGTCTGCCTCTGCACGAAGCCTGGGCATTTCGTCGAACAGCTGTCGGGCATATATACCAGTACCACCAGCCGACCGCTGCTGGTCAGAGCTGACAACCTCCCCCAATCTCTGTCTGTGTCGCTGGAGGCCGCGCCAGGACTAGTGCAGCGTCCGGAGGAAGCACGGGAGGGGAAGTGGAGGTAGGGGGGCGACGGTGCGGAGTGCGGAGCCGCCGGAGGAGGGGATGTCGGCGAGGAGCGAGGCTTCCCTGCGTTTCCGAGTAAATTGCATAAAACCACCACATTGAGGGCTAGCTTTACGAAAAACATTAGGATACAGAATCGTTGCAGAAAGCACCACGTCTAGCGTAATTCTTTTGCAAAAACCACTGATCGGCGGATCGGGGCGTGTTAAGTGAGTTTATGACAGTTGGGCCCGCCGCCACGTGGCACTCCAGCCGCCCCGACAGCCGGCAGACGGCGTTAGACGGCGCCGTTCGGTCTCGTCTTTAGTCATCCCCGCATTTGTCCCCATTCTTCTTCCCCTCCCCTCGCTCCCGCCGCCGTCGCCCCTCCCCTCGCTCCCCGCTGCCGCCCCTTGCCCTCTCGACCGCAGAGATGCGTAGCCCGGTGAAAGGTGGAGTTGATGGTGGCGGCGCTCCGCCCGGCAGCGGAGGAGGACCCGTAGTGGATCCAGGCGAGCTTTGCGGGAGCTCGAACCCTAGCAAGCCTACGGAGGAATCAGAGGAGGAGGACCCGCAGTATTCGATCCGGGCGGCGAGAGCATTCGCCGCGGCGGTGAAGGCCAATCCGACGGGAAGCCAACACATCGGGTCATCCTACGGTGGCGTATAGTGAGATCCACTTTTCTTTGCTCTTCCCCTTCCCGTTCTTCATTCAATGAGTACTCTCATTCAATTGCGTTGCTAGTGTACTCTAGGGTTAGGGTTCATATTGCTCTATCCTATCAGATGGAGTAGATGCTGTGGATTTGTTGTCATGTGCTCTAGGGTTGACATAATTTAGATTAGTTCAGATTCTGTGATTTGTTTATCCTTTGCCCTAGGGTTGACATTTTTAGATTAGTTGACAAATAAGCTGATTTAGTTGATTTTATAAACGAGCAGCAAAGTTATCCTGGTATAGTATATGATTATGATACTATTAACTTAGAAAAATGCATGTTTGTGCTTTGTTATTCAGTTTATTTTAGGTACACTGTTAATTGGAGTGAAGTTAGACATTTGGTTAGGTTCACTGTTAAATGAGTTATCCTGTTATCTGATTTATAAGTGACAAAGGATTGTATTAGTGCAATCGACATGAGTTGTTTCATTAGTGTTATTCAGTTATAATTAAGCACTTATACTGCTATGTATTTTATATTATTTGCAGTCTGGATGATGAGGTTTGGGAATTGAGGATGCATTTCCATGACAGAGACAATATTGAGAGATCTATGATGATGTCAGACATAACATTTTACAACCTAGTAGCACCGATAGAAATGAAGGTTATGGATTTAAAGATTACATGTACTATGTCAGGGATCCTGGGCTAGGTATAGAAGGAATGGAAGAAATAGATGATGATGACAAGCTTGAGGAAATTCTAGACAACATAGCATTGCAAAATCAAAAGATATTGAATGTGACAGTTGTTAGGGCCAGTTCTCCCAGTGCTGCAACTATAAACACCAGCTCCAATGTTATTGAGCAGCAAATCCCTCTAGAAGAAATTGGAGAGCCCAAACTATATCAGATAGATGAAGGAGGAGTGTTGTTCAATGCAGGAAATGTGCATGTAGCAGCAGGAAGTTCAGAAGCAGCAGAACTGGAGCCAATGCCCATACAGTTTCAAACACAGCATAGCACAAACAATTTGGAGGAGCAACTTGCTTTAGGTTATGTACAAGTGGAAGAAAATCCTGTAAACAATTCAGAGGAGCAAATGGAAATTGAAAAGGTTATGGAGGAGACAAGGAGGGAGGAAATTGAAATGTTTAGGCAGAATAAGAAAAATAAAGAGAAGGACACTTCTTTGAAGAGAAAAGCTGCAGTGATGGATAATGAGGAGGACAGTGATGATGATGATTTGGAAGAATATGGTGATATCCTTGCTAGGCTTGAGGAGATGAAAAGACAGAGGAAAGATCCACTCCTTCATTTTGAAGGGGACACAGATGTTGAGGAAATGTATGAGACAGAGGAGGAGGATGCACTATATGAGCCTGAAAGTGAAGAAGAGGAGGAAGAGGATGAAGAGAGTACTCTGGAGGAAGAGAGTAATCTGGAGCAGGTAGGGCAAGATGGACAGAAGAAGAAAAAGGAGAAGAAACACAGAAAAGGCCCAACAAGCAGATCACATGCAAGTGTAGAGGAGTTGTTTGAGGAGGACTGGATACCATCTTCTGATGAAGACAAGAAACCAATGGACTTGGGTGTGGAAGATGATGATGGTGCAGAGACATTGGCATATGTTTTGCCCAATGGCAGGAAAAGTAGAGCTAAGAAGATGAAGAAAAGGTTATGGTATGATGAGAATAGAGCTCACCCAGCTGAGCAATTTGCGAGGCATCTTTGCTTCATTGATGTGTACCAGTTCAGGAATGCACTTCAAACAATGCACATTGCACAGAACAGGAACTATGAGTATCATAGAAATTGCAGTGACAGGGTTATAGCACAATGCATAGATGAGACATGCCCTTTTTATATATCAGCTTCTCAGATTGCAAATGAGAAGAATTTTACCATAAGGAAGCAGTATGTGGTGCACACTTGTCCTTCTGTGTCAGAGAACACAAAAGTTACTGCTAAGTGGGTTGCAAAGTTTTGTGAGGAAGCAATCAGAAATGACCCATGCACAACAATCACTACTATAATTAACACTGCAAAGAGCAAGTATGGAGTGGAAATATCAACCCACATGGCATACAGGGCTAAGAAGGCAGCAAAGAACGTTGTGTTAGGAGATCAGAAGGCCCAGTACACCAGGATTAGGGATTATTTGCAGGCTGTGCTAGATACTAATCCAGTTTCAAGGTGTATAGTGACAACAAGACATTTGAGGGAGCATCCAAGCACAAACCCTAGGTTTCATGGATTATTCTATTGCCTAAATGGATGCAAAGAAGGGTTTCTGAGTGGCTGCAGACCATTCATAGGTAATTCCTTGGTATCTAATGTGTGTTTTCAAATAGTTTGCCTAATGTGTTTACTTTTTATAGGTCTGGATGGATGCTTCATAAAAGCTCACTACTGGTCAACAGATCCTTGCTGCTACTGGAAGAGATGGTAACAATAATATATTTCCCATTGCTTTTGGAATTGTTGATAAGGAGGACACTGATTCTGGACTTGGTTTCAGATCGGTGAAGGTAGCATTAGGTGGCCAATCTGGGAAGTTTGGCAACTACACAATAATTTCTGATAGGCAGAAGGTAGTGAAATCCACTTGCATTTAGGTGTATCTACTTTCTGTACACAATCATTTAGTTCTTTCTAGTAGTTAGACAATCATTTAGGTGTAGTCACTAAGTTAGCTTTACTTAAATTCACACGGGGCTGCTTAAAGCCATAAATGTAGTCTTTCCCAATTGTCCACAAAGGTTTTGCCTCGACACATTTACCAGAACTTTCAAAATGCTGGGTTTAGAGGGCCAGAATTGAAGAAATACATGGATGAAGCAAGTTACTCATACACTGAACATGGTTATAATGTTGCAATGGATGAGTTGAATAGAGAGTGCGAGGCAGCATGGGCTTGGCTTAGTAAAATCCCAAAGCACACTTGGGCCAGACATGCCATGGACACAAATTGCAAAGCAGACTTAGTAGTTAACAACTTAAGTGAGGTTTTCAACAAGTGGGTTCTAGATGTCAGGGCCAAGCCAATAAGGACCATGGTTGATGGAATTAGAACAAAATTAATGGTCAAGTTTAATACAAATAGAACAAAGACTCAGACTGTCAGATGGGAGATTTGTCCAACATATGCAGAGAAATTGGAGGAAGCAAAGAAGTGGTCTAGAAACTGCCAATCATTGATGGCTGGCCCCAAACTTTTCCAAGTTACTAGTGAGGAGAGAACATATGTTGTCAACCTAGCACAAAGGACTTGTGGTTGTAAGAAGTGGGATATGACAGCAGTTCCTTGCAATCATGTTGTTTCTGCTATACACAAGGCTAAACTTCAGCCAGAGGACTTTGTTCATGATTTCTTCAAAAAACCTATGTACCTGGCAGCTTACAGTCCTATAATATATCCTGTACCTGGCCCTGACATGTGGCCAAAGACAGATAGTTTGGACATTGAGGCTCCTGTTTTCAAAGAACACAAGGGCAGAGCACAGACTAAGAGGAGAAAGGGCCAATTTGAGAAGCCAGCTCCCAAAGACAGTTCAAGAATGGCCTCAATTACCTGCTCCAACTGTAAAAAGGTGGGCCATAGGTACACCAATTGCCATGATGCTCTAAAGCCTGCACTTGCTATGAGAAAGAACAAACATCAGGTAACCACTCTGCTATGAGAAAGACTAAATTTGTTGTTACTTTGTTGCTTACTAATATTAAACTACTTGTTTTATTGCAGCCAAGCACCAGCTCTTACCCACCTGATAGTAGAAGCACACCAGCACCAGCAAGGACTGCAGCCTCTGCTGCTGCCAGTCCAGCTCCAGCAAGGAGGGCAACATCTGCTGCCAGTCCAGCTCCAGCAAGGAGGGCAACATCTGCTGCCAGTCCAGCTCCAGCAAGGAGGGCAACATATGCTGCTGCTCCAGCTAGGAGGCAGCCAGCTGCTCCAGCTGCTCCCAAGGGTAAGGCAGCAGCCAGTAAATCTTCATCATCTGCTCCCAAGAGTAAGGCACCAGCTGCTCCCAAGGGTAAGGCACCAGCAACCAGATCTTCATCAGCTACTGCAAAGGGACCAAGGTTAGCTTTCATGCCTCCAAGACCAAGTGATGGTTCCCAGAGAGTCAGGAAGCCCAGCAACAGAATGAAGGATTACTTGACTGCCTCTGGTGCAAAATGGTGATGATTTGGTTGTGTTGATGTTTTATCAAACTATGGCATTTTGGTTGTGTTGTGAAACTATGTTGTTGAAGTTGTGCTACTCCAGTGTTGATGGTGATTTGGTAATGTTGATGTTGTATCAAACTTTGGAATTCTAGTAGTCCTGTGATGCTCAACTGTTATGATCAATTTGTGTCAAACTATGCCATTCTAGTAGTACTGCTGATGCTGTGATAGTCTTGATGCTGTGATACTCTTGATGCTGTGATATTCTTGATGCCTACTTGATGCCTCGACGTCGACAAAAAGCCAAAAAACCCCTACTTGATGCCTACTTGATGCCTCGACGTCGACAAAAAGCCAAAAACCCATCACTTGATGCCTACTTGATGCCTCGACGTCGACAAAAATCCAAAAACCCATCACTTGATGCCTACTTGATGCCTCGACGTCGACAAAAAGCCAAAAACCCTATCTTGGCCCACTTGATGCCTCGGCGTCGATAAAAACCCAAAAACCCTATCTTTGCCTACTTGATGCCTCGGCGTCGATGAAAAGCCAAAAACCCTAACTTGGCCTCATCGATGCCTCGGCGTCGATAAAACCCAAAACCCTATCTTGGCCTACTTGATGCCTCGGCCGATAAAACCCAAAACCCTATCTTTGCCTACTTGATGCCTCGGCGTCGATAAAAACCCAAAAACCCTATCTTGGCCTACTTGATGCCTCGGCGTCGATAAAAACCCAAAAACCCTATCTTTGCCTACTTGATGCCTCGGCGTCGATAAAAACCCAAAAACCCTATCTTGGCCTACTTGATGCCTCGGCGTCGATAAAAACCCAAAAACCCTATATTTGCCTACTTGATGCATCGGCGTCGATGAAAAGCCAAAAACCCTAACTTGTCCTACTTGATGCCTCGGCGTCGATAAAAACCCAAAAACCCTAACTTGGCCTACTTGATGCCACGGCGTCGATAAAAACCCCAAAACCCTAACATCATTTGCAAACAGATTACTTAAGATAACATTAACCAGCTCTAAATACCACCAAATTCAGCACTAGTTCAAATCCATACATAATCATAGTTTGACATTCAGCACTAGTTCAAATATCACCACATTCAGCACTAGTTCAAATGCAAACATCTTACTTAAGATTACATATCCATAGTTCAGGAGTACTCATATTTAATAGAATTTAAACTACTATGGTCAGCAAATGCCAAATGATATTGCCCATTCTTCTCTTGCACTGCTTATCCATTTATGATGGCCTTGATCCCCTCCAGCTTCACATTGCTCTCTTCAACTGTCTTCTTGAGCTCATCAATGTGGATCTGCAAATTCTTCTTCTCTTCAGCTAGCTTCAACTTCATGTTCCTAATGGCAGTACCTTGAGCAGCTGCTATGTTCTTCAAAGTGTCATACTTCTCCTGCAACTTGGTTGTTTCAGCATCTTTCCTTTCTATCACTGCCCTCTGCTCCCGGGCATCCATAAGTGCATTGACATCTTCAACCAACTTCTCATAGCTGGCTGGAGTTTCTTCTTCTCTTGTGTCGGTCATGAACTGTAAATGAATGCATCGACATTCCTCATTCCTGTCCATCTTACTCTGTTCATACATAACCCATAACTTGGACAGTGCATTCTCAAGGGTAGTGGGCCAAGATGGATCAATCCATTCTACTAGTCCACAGTTTTACCTTCCGGAAAAAGAGTATTAACAAAATGAATTACATAACAGTGACTTGCTTACAATGATAGGCTATATTACTTTATACTAAAATTAAGATCATGCTCTAAAGTAAACAACTACTAAGTAAACAATGCTGGTGTGCTAACCCATGAATATTCTGTCCTAAAATAAGCTAACATGGCAGAGTTAAAAAATGACCTAACTAAACAATATTGCCAGATCCAAACTAAAAAATGCCGGTCTGCCAACCCATGCATCTACTCTCTTAAAATATGCTAACCTGACAGAGTTAATAAAATGACCTAACTAAACAATGTTGCCAGAACCGGACTAAACAATGCTGGCAGAGTAAACAATTAATGAATCCACTGTCCAAACTTCATACTATAATACAATGCCTGCTTCCACAGTAAACAATGACTGCATCCACTGTCCTAACCTCACAATATGATACAATGACTGCTTCCACAGTACATATCCATGGTAAACAAATGACATATCTGTTTGGTAAATCCACAACTTCCAATTAGTTCAGCTGGAACCATACCTTCTCTGCACAACAAATAAACCTCCTGCCAGTGTGAATCCCTTCGAAAGCAACACGCCTTTCTGCTGCCTTCCCGTGTCCATGGCACAAAACATACATATCTGTCTCAGGACCCTCGAAATCTGAGTCTTCGGTGCTAGCAGGAACCTGGAGTGCAAAGGAATGACACAGATTTGGTCCAATCATTAAAAGAAGCTCATTCAAGAAATCCCCAAATATCTAACCCTAACCCTAAATCTAAGAACTGACCTTAATGGTGCCGTCGTCGGAATCTGAGCTCATGTACTGCCTGGTGTGCTCGCTGCTATCCGACCCATCACTCCACGACACCATGACGTTGCGGCAGTGGCGCGGCGCGGCGGCGACGGGTGCGGCGACCAAGAACAGAGCGAGAGCGAGAAGAGAGCGAGAGCGAGAAGAGAGCGAGAGCGAGAAGAGAGCGAGCGAGCAGAGTGGAGTAACGGTTGGCGCTTTTGACAGACGAGACCAAACGGCATCTAACGCCGTCTGCCGGCTGTCGGGACGGCCTGGAGTGCCACGTAGGCGAAAAACGGGCCCCAGCTGTCATAAACTCACTTAACACGGCCCGATCCGCCGATCAGTGGTTTTTGCAAAAGAATTACGCTAGACGTGGTGCTTTCTGCAACGATTCTGTATCCTAGTGTTTTTCGCAAAGCTAGCCCTCAATGTGGTGGTTTTATGCAATTTACTCCTGCGTTTCCTGAGCCGGGCATGGCGATGTGATAACGAAGCGACCCATGAAGTGTTTACATGGGCCCTCTAGAAGGAAGCCTCGCTGAAGAGGTGTCGCGGGTTGGACCGGCCCAGGCGCACTGAAACAATAGCCTCGTTATTGTTTTTTCACGTTTTCTGTTTTCTTTTTTTTTACTTTTGTTTATTTATACTTCTAAATATTCTAAATAAGTATATTACAAAAATGACTCTACAGATAACATTTGAAAAATATTGACCAAGCATTTGAAAAATGTTAAATGTGTATAGAGAAAATATTTATCATCTATACGAAAAATGTATAAAAATATGAGTATGAAAAATTGTGGGGGAGTATAGGATATTTACTCCATAATCACACGATTACAATCGAAAGCGACAAGTTCCGCCCCACAGGTAGGGGGCTGGTTAAGCCAGCATGCAGTGCTATCCCCGCTACGCCCAAAGTTCGGTAAACAATCTGCAACCCTATTTTGTTCACGAGTAATCTTAACAAGGAATAAACACCATATCTTCTTTCGGGAGATTGATCTCAGAAATCAAAATGGCCATACGCGGACTTGTTCAAAAATCCGTCCATAATCGCTGATAAAGCGTTGGAGCAGTCAGACTGGATTAAAACTGGCATATGAGTCTGATGAATCGCCAAGTCAATGCCTTCCTTGGTTGCATGTAACTCAGACTCCAGAGCATCGTTACAGTAGAAGAGACATATGTATGCCACAAAGATAGCAAAGCCCTTATCGTCTCCCATAATCTTGCCAGAGCCCGCCGAACCGTCCTCTTGACAAAAGGAGCCGTCCGCTGACACAGTCTCGTCCAGTCAGGCGGTGGGAGTGAAACAAATTGAGCATGCATTTTTTTAAAAGTTATCAAGCATTTGAAAAAATGTTAAACAAGTGTTTCAAAAATGTTAAGCAAACATTTGAAAAATGTTAAATGTGTACACAAAAGTGTGGACCATGTATTAAAAAATGATGAAACAAATGTGATCATGTATATAAAAATGTTAATCAAACATTTGAAAAAAAATGTTGAAAAGGTATTTGAGAAATGTTAAAGTGTATAGAAAAAATGTTGACAATGTATTAAAAATGATGGAAATATTTGATCATGTATATAGAATTGTTAATCAAGCATTTCAAAAAACGTTGAACAATTATTTGAAAAATGTTAATCAAGCATTTGAAAAATGTTAAATGTGTTTAGAAAAAATGTTGACCATGTGTTCAAAAAAATGTTAATATTGCATTTTAAAAAGTTAATCAAACATTTGAAAAAATTTAAATGTAAGACATGTTTTAACTGGCGTTTGAACCACAGGCTCTCACTGGCGCTGCAAGTGCCTAGGCAGCTATGGACTCCGCGAAAAGCAAGAAGAGTTTGGGGGAGGTGGCATCTCCGTAGCTTAGGTGGCATGTTCTTGGATGGTCTCCTACCCCGGTGGTGGTATAAATCTGTATCTCCCTGTCATTAGGCATATCGAGCTTTCTTTTTTCTTTGAATATTGGGTCTGTCGAGCTTGATGAGGACAAGCTACAAGCACTCCGTCTGGTTCGTGTACACCTCTTTCTGTCTATTCCGTTCTACTCAGGAAGTTGTTTGCTAGCCTTAAGTATTTTCTGAATACCAACTAAATATTGCTCCCTCCATTCAAAAATAAGTGTCATGGTTTTGGTATTGTTGAACTAAAAGCACTACACTTATTATGGAACAGAGGCAGTATGGGAGTGACACTGAAACATACACCCATCTACTAAATGCAAAATAGATGAACCCTAATATTTGATTAGTGCAGAAAGTTTCTTTTTACATACACATAAGCCTTCCAGTAGCACTGAAATTGGAATATCAGTCATTGTTCATTATATGTGAATGGAACGGAGTTCAGAAGACGTTATTCTTTGTCATCTTCTCATATTTTCTACAAAGCAGAAAGCGCCAAAAAGGCAATCTCATCAGACAGAAAAACTGCACATGTTTTCTGCTGTTATGTTTTTATGTTTATGCAGAATTGGACACATAAATATCCGTCACTCTAGGCAAAGTTTGGTGGCAATGGCAGCATTTGGTACTAATGTTTGCTCTATCAAAGCATATCTTCTCTATGACATCTATTTAATTTTGATCAATCCGAGCTTATACATTAACTAGATCTTTATATATGTTACTATAGAATTTAATCTTTCAGATGCCCATTGAACTGGAATTGAGGACAACCAGTCCGAGGTTTTATCTAGAAATACAGCAGGCAACTTGCCTTAGGTTTCATTTACAGCCCACCACGCAAACTCCAGTTACCTACATGCTTCACCAACCTGCTGACAATTTTTTCATAATCCCTCCACTCTGTGGGCATTCTTGCTATGAGAAATACTATGTTGCCAATGCATTTGTTCTAGGATTCCTCTTAAGCTATGGCATCGACCCTTACATTCCAATATTACACTGGCGGTCCGATGGATGATTCTTGCATGCCATAAATCTAATTATTTAGATGATTCTTGAAGTTGCTTGCTAATAATTTGGTTGCAAAATATTCATGAATTTTGCTTAAGTTTTACACCTTCAGTGTTTCTCTAAGGATTGTATTATGTGATGAATCTTCAATAAAGAGAAAGATTGGTATTCATCAATCTTTCTATCTATCAGCAATAATAATATGTTGAGCTCCATATAAGACATAATAGTGAGAACAATCTTTTATGTTTTATGAACCTTGATAATGTGAGTACAGGATACAAGTCGGTGCATGAAGGTGCTCACGAAAACGGCGTGCTATATTGTAAAGATTAAGCACATCACCTTGAGATTGATCACATTCTTCATGAATATTGGGGCAACATGACCACCATCGGCGATCGTGGTGAAGAGAAGTGGCAACAACGATGATTACTGGGATGTGTTTTTGTCCCGCTGCGACGCACGAGCATTTTTACTAATACAAACAAAAATAAACAAACAAATTGTCTGCAGCCAAGCGGGAAAAGGGGACTTCCTATGGGGCCAGGTTATCTGAAAATACAGTAGGCAACTTGCCTTAGGTTACAAATTTCAGAAATAATACTGTGAGAAATAAATTGATTATTGTCAAATTCGTCGTTCTAATTTTTCTTTTTTGTGAGAAAAATCCAATCTATTCATCTTCAATGAGTGAGTACACGGATGGTGCAGTGTATCCTTTTTTTCTCCGGCCATCCTGCCATTATCTTACAAGTACACACACAGAACGAATGTAAGAACGGCATACAAGACCAACACAAAACCTAAAGTTCTTAAAAGAAACACCACAACCTAATCACTTGTGTCCAGGTCACCTTCGTAGATTTTTTTTTCAAAGTCCTACTTTTGTGCATGTAACTTAGTATTATTTGTTTTATAAGAAAAACCTTATTTTTCTTAAATGAGGCTGTTATATTGAGGCCAGAAACGAAATACAAAACACAATCAAAAGAAAAATTATGACCTCTAAATTACACATGTTACATCACTATTTGGTCCTTCTAAGGAAATGGCATCACTATTTTGTGAGCTTGCCACTGAGACAAGACTGGGGCAAATCATCAAACCCCATGTAAAGTGGGGCAAAAGATCCAATTTCTCTCGATACAAAAGAGTAAATAGTTATCATTTCATCGCCCCTCTATCTGAGAAAGACTAAAACTGTTGACAGAAGTCTGGATATTATTTCTGATTTGATCGATTTCAGCACCTCGTCGCGCAAAGTAGGCGGGGCGGCTGGGGGCTGCAAGTGTGGTGCTTCCATTCTCTAGGACGAACACAACAGATGACATGAGCGGTCTATCATCTGGGTTCTCCTGGATACACAAGAGTCCTATCTTGACACAAAGCAGAACTTCTTCTGTCGAAATATCTATGATAGATGAGTCTGGTAGTTCCTCAGTCTTCTCTTCCTTCCACATATTCCATGCCTAAAAAGCCAAGAGCATCATACCAGTATTAATTTTTAACTGCGGATAATAATTTGCTTCAAAGTTTTGATTCGATTCTAGAGATGAAACTCTAGAGAAGTCGTGTGTGTACTCACATAGACTGTGAGGCTAGGGAAACCCATGGTTTCACTATTAGAATTCATCCTTATACCAGTTACAACCTCTAGTAGCAACACACCAAAGCTATAGACGTCAGACTTGGTAGAGAAGGTGCCTTCCATTGCATACTCAGGAGCCATGTAGCCACTGCTTGACCAATGCATTTCAAATTATTTATTGTGAATTGAAATTATTAAAACATTAATATGTTTTCCAGTGGATACTCACTATGTTCCAACTACGCGTTGCGTATTTGCATTTTGCTGGTGATCACCAAAGATCCTCGCCATACCAAAATCTGCTATCTTGGGTTTCAATTCTGCATCCAGCAAAATATTTCCAGGTTTGAGGTCCCTATGTATTATGGTGAACCTTGAGTCTTCGTGAAGATATAGAAGCCCCCTTGCAACCCCTTTGATTATACTAAATTGTGTCACCCAATTCAACGAGAGCTTTCTTGAGTCATCTAAAAAGAAAGAAATGTAAGCAAAAAATATTTTTTAGTTGCCTTAGGAAATCATGGTTTGTTCTTAGTATATGTACCAAACAGGATAGCATCTAAGCTCTTGTTAGGAAGATACTCATATATCAAGAGCTTTTCATCTCCGTCACCACAACATCCAAGAAGTCGAACCAAGTTTCTATGTTGCAATTTTGCAATTAGAATTACTTCATTCCTGAATTCTTTTGTTCCCTGTTGAGAATCTCTACTTAGCCTTTTGATTGCAACTTCTTTTCCACCTAACAGTCCCTAGAGAAATATAGATGTGATATTTACATGTTAGCAAAGCAATTCTCCTAATTTAGTAGGCATAACAGGAACTACATATTGAACAGACTACCTTGTAAACTTTTCCAAAGCCTCCTTGTCCAATCATGTATGCTTCAGAGAAATTGTGGGTTGCGAGGGAAATTTCTTCTAATCTTATAAATGTAAATTCCTGATCACGAGAAGGGTTTTCTTCTCCAAGCTCATCGGAGGTATGCATACCATCTAATCTTATATTCCTGTGCTTTCTCCATTTTTTGCTCTTGCCTGCTCGCACAATGTTTTATTCATTTCCCCTCTAATAAGCATACAATAGGAATATAAAAATATAAATATTTAATTGGCTCCCTTGATTTTTTGTTGTTGAATTATTCAATTTATGAACTCACAAATCAAGGGGAAATAATCCACGAGGCAAGTTACCACCATGTCAAGATCATAGACCGGACAATCAGAACCCAGTCATCAATTGAATAATCCATGAGGCTACCACTTGACATAGAAAACACGGTCCACATTTTTTCAAAGCACACTCTGCATCCCCTCTAATTGAATACATGCACAACCCTCAAGTCCATAACACCATGACCTCACCTCGCTTTGTTTTTCAAAACCCCATCGACACAAAAAAATTCGAAGGCAATGATTGCTGGACTGTGCAACCACTATGATGAACATGTAGAGACTCTAGCATGTGGACTCCATCTTAGTTGCTAGTAGGCTTCCCGTCACCATTACATCAATCCCACAATGGCTAAACCGCACACAGAAATACCTAAAACAATTATTTGCTCTAGTTTTACATGCTGGGCTTAGAGGATGTAAATTTTTGTGTAGTCAAACTAGCATTATCATAAGGTCGTCAAATATAACTTTTCTGCAATGAGATTCAACTAAACGTACCTTTGCACTTTAACCATGCAAGAGAGATGCATATAAGTACTAGAACACCACCGCCTAAAATTGGTAGCACAATCTTGCCTGCATTAATCTTTCTCCTTTTACCTACGCATACATAAATATGGCATAAAAAGGAACATGAATTATAGAACTAGAAGTATGTTAGCAAAGACAAAAACAACAATAGAAAGGACAAAACTACTATATCGTAGAAAGAGGGGGCAAAGTTGGAAATTTGTTACCACCTCCTCCTGCATCCAAGCCTGCAAGTCGGAGATAGAGTGTCTCGCCGCCAAGCTCTACCCCTACCTTCCCGGCGTCAATCAATTCCCCAGACCACACCAAGCACATTGTCACATCTTCGTCACTGCTCACATTACGATACACGTAACCCACACAAGAGCAGTTGCGGTTGCACTCTGCAGCGCACTCCTCAAACGTACTTCTGCCCCGTCCAACGAGCTCAATTTTGTCAGGTGACTTCATCCCCGGCAAGGCCAAGAAGCTATCACCGCAACTGTGCAGCTGCTCCTTCCGCTGACACCCTGCCAAGAACCTGCCACTGGTCCACTCCTCCATGTTTCCTGGCTCGAAGCCATCTAGGCACTTACAGGACGGGATTGGCGCCGATGTCTCATCGCAATAGCCATATGGACCACAGTAACCATAGCGGTTACATTCAGCAGATGGCCACTTCCAAAGGACATCCCACATTGACGACCTGCTGCTCCAGCTCTGGAGCTGGTACTCGCCAGAGTAGGTAATCACTGACCTTGTGAGCGGAGCGCCGTCCGAGAGGCTATATGTGGCATAAATCTCATCGCCATTTTCCACGAAGGCTAGGTACATGATAAGATCACTGACGTTGGTCCCTGCTTCATGTCGTTGGATTGCGCTCTTCACTTGGTACCCTGTCCATGGGGTGTCGCGGAACACCAAGCTCTGCCCATCCCACATGAATGTTTGGAGAGGCGTGTCCGGGTCGCTGCCGTAGGAGAAGCGCCCTGGCGAGGGATCGCCAGGGCCCTTCCAGGATACCAAACGCTCGCCAGGGTGGCGCGTCCTATATTTGATCCGGAGCTTCATCCCGGGGAGGAGCGTGTCGGTGCGGTGGTCGAAGCTTTGCCACAATATGGTGCCATTTGACGACCGGATGACGAGGTTTCCGGTGTTCAGAAGCACCGCCGTCTGGGCAGACAACCCCATGGCAGTGGTCATGTTGGTTGTTGTCCAAAGGACACGGCCGCTGCTATTACCGTAGGAGAGAACGAGATTGGAAGTGTTGGTGAGGGATAGCATCGGCGCAGAGGAGGTGTCGTTGGTGATCGGGGTTTCACGGTTGGCAACCCACACAACCGTGAGCTCGGGGATATCATTGTACCATATGCCAAGGTACAGCTTGGTTGGTGTGGAGTTGGAGGGGTTGAAAAAGCCCAAGGCGAATACGCCGCCGTCGGAGACGATGGTGTTGCCAGGAGACAGCGGCTTGCTAGGGACAAGCCGGTCGACGGAAGCACTAAAAGGCAGGAAGAGAATGATTAGGGCCGCGGTGCAGCAGGCGAGAGCCAGCAAATCCATCAATTGATCGAGCCAAATCTTAGCACTAAGTTTGTACCAGCTTTCTTTACGGGAGTTCTAACGAGCTATAGGCTCTATTTTGATGGTGCTAAATGGGATGAAGTACTTGCATCCAACCTTGGTCTACAAGGAGAAACTGCGTCCACGAGTGCGTATACATGAGTGTTCAATCACGGAACCAGATGATTGAATAATGTAAAATCCCGGACTTCTAGAAGTGTTTAGCCCCGGGGTCACGCGTGTTCGGGTTAACATTTCAGCTGTCCATTTCGGAGTTGGGATGCCACCACCATTGCTGACTACTAGATAGCTAAAAGAAAATTCTTCAAAAAATACATGTACAATAGACATATACATATAGGCACACACAACACGCACATATTAATAACTCGAGCTATTTATTCTTAAGATTACCAAAGTCACCGCCCAAGAAAAACAAAATCCACATTTGCAAAACGCAGATCGAGCGTCAAACTTATCTGCTCCCTCCGTTTTTAAATATAAATCTTTTTAGAGATTTTAATATGGACTACGTACGGAGCAAAATGAGTGAACCTACACTCTAAACTATGTCTATATGCATCGGTATGTGTTCATATTGAAATATGCACTATAAAAATATTATCATACGCTAATATCGTATGCTTAATACTAGTAATATTATACTTCCGCCACGAGCAGCAAGTACATAATTGTGTACGAGTGCTTTGTCCCAAAGCAAGCGATGCTTTGACGAAACGCAGCATTCAGGGATGTTCAACGGCAGAAGCGGATGGAATTCTGGTGGTTGGGAGTTGACAAATCAGCTGTCCATGTCGGAGTTGGGATGTCACCGTCACTGCTAACTGGTCAGACTAGTGACTGAAATATTAAGCACACGGATAGCTTTTGAGTATCAACACTTGAACAGCCACCTTCATTCCTGACTGTTTTTATACAAAGTGATATTTGCGATATTTTATACAGGTAACGTGTCGAGTAGGGCCTTTTGGTGACCAAGCTCCATGGAGCCCTTTATTTTTTTGAAAAATTCGAAATTCAAACTTTTTGGTTTCAAACAAATCTGATAAAACAAAGTACAAGTATACCAGGACGATATGTATATGTGTGTAAAAATTTAGGATGAAATATATTGAAATGCAACCTGTACAAAAAAGTTAAATTTTTGGACTTTGAGGATGAATAGTATCATGTGTTAAAAAGCCCAATATTTATTTATTTTTTGCACAACCCTTATTTCAACGTATTTTGTTCTGAAAATTTACACACATGCACATTATGCCTTCATGTATATCTGCATTTTTTCCAGAAATTTTTGAAATGTAAAAATACAAATTCTAATGAATTTTGAATTTTGCAAAAGGAGACCTCCATGGAGCTCGGCCTCCAAAAGCAATTTTCATAACGTGTCAGCCTATACTATGTCATGCACCCAATTGTATAGCAATCCCTTCTGAAAAATCCTCGCAGATGTTATCACGCTGAGGCCAGCCGTGAAACACTACAACTACAAAAAATAAACGTTGTGGAATGTCTGATTTACAAACAAATTGGCAGCTAATCTTCAGGTAAATAAAACAGTTTGTCTAATTCACATTTAGATGTTTTTTAAGGATGTCACATCTAAGCTCCCATAAAGATTCAGGGACGCTTGGTCCGGGAGCGTGCGCGATGGCGCAGTAGAGTGACTTCATAGAAAAGCGGCCCGAGGGCTCGAGGCGCCAAGATAGGCGGTCGTCGAGGTGCTGCGATAAGTCAGGCTCATGGAAGGCCACCGTGTCAAGGAGCTCATGCCAAGCGGCAACCTCCGGCGGCCCAAATGGCCACCGAAACGCGAGACGCCCTAAGTCAAGATTAGAATCTTCATGTGGCAATGAATCCGTGGCCGGCTCCCCTCAGGCGTGGAGGTCCTGCGGCGCCAGGGTCCCGGTGATGGTATCTGCCCCCTATGTGGGACGGCGAAAACCTCGAATCACATCTTCTTCTCGTGCGTCTCCGCCCAGTTTCTTTGGGGCTGCCTCCGAGAGGTCATCGGTGGCATCTGGTGTCACACTAACTTCCCTGATCTCCTCTCTAAGGTTCAGTCCTCCCCCTTGTCCGGCTGCCACATTAGGTGGTTGCTCATTGGGGTGCTCGCCTGGACGCTGTGGACCGTTCGAAATAAGCTTGTGATTCAACGGGTCCCCCTTCGACGTGCTACTGACGCTGTGTTCAAATTGTGTGGCTTCTTGCAGCTTTGGCGGCCGCTTAGCCGTCACCAGGATCGCGACGCCATCACCTTCATCATCACCGACCTTCGCTTGATGGCTCTCCGCTTTGCCCTGCCGCT
The DNA here is from genome assembly GCA_021605205.1 of Aegilops longissima. Taxonomy (NCBI): domain Eukaryota; kingdom Viridiplantae; phylum Streptophyta; class Magnoliopsida; order Poales; family Poaceae; genus Aegilops; species Aegilops longissima. The sequence goes on from CM038680.1 coordinate 564,067,504, forward strand.
CCCCCCGCCACCTCCCGAGCCGGATTAGATCCTTGATGATGTATCGAACGCTGCGGTTGTACCGCCCCCCTCTGTTTATTTTCAGGTCTTGTTGAGCTGTGCCCTCAGCAGAACCCCTTGTACTTTGTGTTGTGCTTCCCTGTGTGTGTGGGTTAACCTTGTGGTACTGATGGCTCTGGTGGTTTGCTTTATCTATAAAGCGGGGCGAAAGCCTTTTTCGATAAGCTCCCATAAATAACACAGCAACAAGAAATAAAAAAAAACCTGGAATAAAAAAAAAGACCACAAACATAGTGGACACAAGGTTAGATGTGACATAATTATGTCACATCTAAATATGTCCAAGACAGACCCAATAAAAACATGCATCTCCGCAGCACACGGGTGAAATCCCCAAATCCCAGAGAAATCCTTGTCCCTCTTCCGCGTTCATTCCCCTTCCATCTCTATCCCAACTTCCCAAGGGACTGGTCCGCCGCCGTCTTGCTACCATGGCGCGGCTGGGTGACTAGTTCGCATCTGCATATTCGGCGACCAGGCCGGACATGTGGGCTCTTTTCTGCCTAACGCTTGCTTCATCAAATAAGCCCAAAAGCTGTAGATTCACATTAGTAAAATGCCACGCTCTAATTTTGTCCAGCCGCGGCATTCTAGCATGCTTATGTAGTACTAAATCACCGACTCTTATTTTGGGACAGAGGGAGCCGCCACTGTGGGGATTCATTCCCTGCTCGGCTTGATGTCTTCCGACATGGCCCTTTGTGCTTTCAGCTTGGGTGATCCAAATCTGGGTCGTGGCCCTTTGTCCTTTCAGCTCGGGGATTCACATCTCTCCTCTTGTTGATTGATCAATCTCTGACTGTCCGTTCTGCAGATTCCTTCTTTTCTCTTTGCGGCTAAATAGTCCCCTGCTGCTGTGTGGTACTACTCTCCTTCGGCAGAAACTGAGAGGACGCAATCACCACGATGCGACTGAAGGAGAGGAATTTCCAACCTCTGGCGTCAAGCAGTTCACCATATACATCCCTTGGCTTCCTTTCTAGGCTGCTCCTCGCCCGATCTCCGTGTCGCTGGAGGCCCCGCAAGGACTGCTGATGCCCGCGACCGCGAGGTGAGGAAGTTGTGGGACGGCAGCACGGCTGTGACTAACTGTGTAGCCGCCGGAGGAGACGGCGTGTGGGGTGCGGAGATCGGGGCACTTTTCTTGTCTTCTGTTTCTTGAGCTACGGGCACGCGTGCGGGGCGAAAGCTGCCCATGATGAAGCCGATTTTTTTTCGGACATTTTGATCGATCTGCTTGTCCATTTCAACCGTTCATGGGCCACTCCGCCTCTCGTTACCTTGGAACCTCTTCGTTGAATGAAACATGCACGCCCCAGATCTACCGGCCGACGCTGCGCCGTGCGCTAGCGTACTACTCTCTCCGTTCCTAAATAATTGTCTTTCTAGAGATTTCAACAAATGACTACATACAGAGCAAAATGAGTGAATCTACACTCTAAAACATGTCTACATACATCCGTATGTTGTAGTCCATTTGAGATGGCTAGAAAGACAATTATTTGGGAACGGAGGGAGTACTATGTTATGTTGTTGATCTTACTAATGTTTTTCATATATATTCATCGGAAAAACTGCTGATTTATCCAACAGTGAGAAATGTGGACTATGTACAGCTTCACCATTTTGTTGCATTCTCGTTTTGAAATCATCTGAACCTGACTGAACCATTCTTATGACTTGCCGTTTAGAGTTTAGACTACAAATCTGCCTAAGATTTCATGCTATATATTCAAATCAGTCAACGTGCTTGTCTTGCTTACACAGGATGATACACCTTGAGTCTGTCCGTCCATGGTGCCCTTTTTCTTACAAGTGCCTTTCTCTTACATACAAAGTAAACACAAAACCATTGCAAGAAGAGCAGACAAGAACACTACTACCTAATTACTTGTATCCAATGTAAAGGTGCCTTCATCTTAGTGTTTTTCTTTCAGAGTCCTTCCTTTTTCAAGTACTCCCTCCGTCCCATAATATAAGAGCGTTTTTTACGGTATACTAATGACAGAAACGCTCCTATGTTATGGGACAGAGTGAGCAGTATATTATACAGACAAAAAACTGAATAGAGAACATACTCAAAGATAATGACTACTAGGCAACACACGATACATCCCTATTTTCTTTCTTAAAGAATATCATCTCTAACTTTTTGAGCCATACATTTTACAATAGTGTTCGATTCATCTAATGTATTGTTTCCTTCGAGAGCATTTCGACACAGCTAAAGCTAAAGATTGATTTCATCGTCCCTCTATCTCAGTAAGAGTAAAACTGTTCACGGATGCCTGGATATCAGTTCTAATTTGATTCATTGCAGCACTTCGTCTCGCGAAGTAGGCGGGGAGATTGGGGGATGTATGTGGGGTGCTCCCGTTCTCTAGGACAAACACAACAGATGACATGAGCGGCCTATCATCGGGATTCTCCTGGACACACAAGAGTGCTACATGGATGCAAAGCAGAATTTCATCTGGTGAAGTATCTAAGATAGATGAGTCCGGCAGCTCATTGGTCCTAGCTTCCTTCCACATATTCCATGACTGAAACAACCAAAAATGTCATATCAGTATTAATTTTATGTATCCAACAAAAAATGCTTCTGTATTTAATCCACTTTTTGAAATGAAACTTGACAGAAGTCATGTGTACTCACATAAACTGTGAGGCTAGGGAATCCCATGGTTTGACTAATGGAGTTTCTCCTTATACCAGTTACAACCTCTAGTAGTAGCACGCCGAAACTGTAGACGTCAGACTTGGTAGAGAAGGCACCTTCCATTGCATACTCAGGAGCCATGTAACCACTGTTTAATCATTTTGACTATAAGAGGTGTCTAATGGGAGTGAATATATTGATAAATACAATATGTTTTAAGAAAAATGGATACTCACTATGTTCCAACAACGTGTTGGGTATTCGCATTTTCCAAGTTATCGCCAAAGATCCTCGCCATACCAAAATCCGCTATCTTGGGTTTAAAATCTGCATCTAACAAAACATTTGCAGCTTTGAGGTCTCTATGAATTATGGTGAACCTTGAGTCTTCGTGAAGATACCGAAGTCCCTTTGCAACCCCTTTGATTATACGAAAGCGTGTCGCCCAATCCAACAAAAACTTTCTCGACTCATCTAAAAAGGGAAACAAATGTAAGAAACAAATTCAAGTTTTCATAGAAATCATGGTTTGTTATTAGAATACACACCAAAAAGGGTAGCATCTAAGCTCTTATTTGGCAGATACTCGTATATCAGGAGCTTTTCATCTCCCTCACTGCAGCATCCAAGAAGTCGAACCAAGTTTCTATGTTGCAATTTGGCAATTAGAATTACTTCATTCCTAAATTCTTTTGTTCCTTGCTGAGAATCTCTACTTAGCCTCTTGATTGCAACTTCTTGACCACCTAACATTCCCTACAGAAATATAGTGATAATCTTATACTTGACTTTGCAGTATGAAAAAATTAGCTCTCTTTATTGGAATTAATCCTAGGAAAGAACATATTTAATGAGTTACCTTGTATACTTTACCAAAGCCTCCCCGTCCAATCATGCATGTTTCAGAGAAATTGTGGGTTGTGAAGGCAATTTCTTCTAATCTTACAAATGGAAATTCTTGATCATGGGGAGAGTTTTCTTCTTCAAATTCATCGGAGATACTCATACCCTCCAACCTTATATTCTTTTGCGTTGTCCCTTTCTTGCCTGCTCCCATAATGTTAGAAGTGACTACATCTCTAATGAGAACATCACAAAAATAAGAAATAATAAAGTTATATTTGACCCCTACAACTATTGATGTCTGTGTATTATTCCCTAATTTATGAACTCATGGAAAGGAAATAACCCACGAGGCACATCTGCCACCCAGCCACCCACTCCCCTGGAAAAACACAGACACAACCCTCAGTCCATAGATGTTGCTCTGTTTCTCAGCCCCACAATTACCAGTATCTCAATTATTGCGATTGCATGAATATGAAAAGCGGCACGAAGCGAATGTGGTTTGTCTAACATGTGGAATCCACGTTATCCATCACCACAAATAGTAGCTAAATCATGCTCTAAACCGTCTACAAAATTATTTGATCTAGTTTCCATTCATGTGTTAGAGGATTTTGTAATCTAAGGGTATATTGCGGCAGTAGACGATGTAGTCCAAGTTTAGGCGGTGACACATACTCTCTCAAAAAGCGGCCAATATAACCTTCTACTAAACAGAGTTAACTAAACGTACCTTTAAATTTTAACCATGCAAGGGAGATGCATATGAGTACTAGAACACCAGAGCCTACAACTGAAAGCACAATCCTCACTGCATTGCTCTTTATTCTTTTACCTGTGCAACAAATTCATATACAAGAAAAAATGGTTTTATTATTTCTCAGTTGAATGAGAAATAACCCTTTCTCAGTCATGGCGAACAACCATCAAACTTTAACATGATATTTGTGCAACTACCAGAGGGATGAAAAAATCTTGATCCAATGGCTGTTGTATTGACCAAGAAATAACTATTTCTAGTGACTAAGCGATGGTCCCAAATGAGTGATAGAACTAGAAACATGTTATTGAAAATAAAACAACTGGTAGAAAGAGGGAGAAATAACAAAACCAATATGATAAAGAGGGAGAAACTGAGATCTAATACCTTTGGTTGCAGCCATGCCTGCACGTCGAAGATAGAGTGTCTCGCCGGTGAGCTCCCCCACCTTTCCCGTGTCTATTAACTCCCCAGACCACACCAAGCACCTCGTCACGTGTCCTTCGAACCTGCTGCTGCTCAGGTTGGCGAACGCATATGCCACACAGGAGCAATTGCGGCTACACTCCGCCGCACACTCCTCATACTTACTCCTCCCTCCAGCAATAAACAAAAACCCATCAGGTGACTTCATCCCCGGCAAGGCCACGAAGCCGTCACTGCACCCTCGCAGTGCCTCCTTCCGTCGGCACCCCGCCGAGTATCTGCCGCTGGTCCACTCCTCCATGCTACTCGGCTCAAAGCCATCGAGGCACCTGCATGTTGGCACGGTGGGTGCCTCGACCGTCTCGTCACAGTAGCCATACGGGCCGCAGTAACTGTAACGGCTGCATTCAGCGGATGGGAACTTCCAGAGGACAACCCATGTTGATGACTTACTGCTCCAGCTTTGGATCTGAAACTCACCATAGTAGGTTAGCATCATCCTGGTGCGTGGGGCGCCGGCGGAGAGGCTATAAGTGACGTATGCCTCATCGTCATTGTTGACATAGGCTAGGTAGATGATAAGATCACTGCTATTTGTGGCCCCAAGTAGTTGTTGTTGCCGTAGGCTCATCACTAGATACCCTGTCCAGGGGGCGGCACGAGATACCGGGTGCTCGCCGTCCCACAAGAATGTTTGGAACGACCTGTTCGTGTCGCTGCCATAGGAGAAGCGCCCCCACGAGGGGTCGCTGGGGCCTCTCCATGATACCAGGCGCTTGGTGGTGGTACGCGTCCTGTAGTCTATGCCGATCTTCATGCTGGGAAGGAACGTGTCTGTGCGTTGGTCGAAGCTCTGCCACAGCATGGTGCCATTTGACGATCGGATGACGAAGTTACCGGTGTTTAGAAGCACCGCCGTCGGGGTAGACGAGACCAGACCATTGGTCAGGTTGTCTGTTGTCCAAACGACATGGCTTCCGCCACCACCATCAGAGAGAACCAGATTAGAGCTATTGGTGAGGGAGAACTTCGGTGTTGAGGAAGTTGTGTTGGTGGCCGGGGTATCTCGGTTGGCGACCCACACAACGGTGAGCTCGGGGATGTCGTTGTACCATACGCCTAGGTACAAGCTGGCCGGAGAAGAATTGGAGGGGTTGAAGAAGCCCAAGGCGAATCCACCATCATCGGAGACGATGGTGTCACCAGGGGACAGCGCCCTGCCAGGGACAAGCCGGTCTTGGGAAGCGCTCAACGGCAGGAAGACAAGGATCATGACCATGGTGCAGCCGGTGAGAGCCGGCCAATCCATCGACTGATCTGGCTTAGATCTTAGTACTAGTTAAGGTCCAACTAACTAGTTACGATAACTGGGAGTAATTAAGTACTTCCCGCAGAAGAAAACAAAAACTAGGAGTAAGTGCATAATTGTACCGGTCCTTGGTCCAGAAGCAAGCGATGCTTTGACGAATGCAGCATCCACAAATGTTCGACCGACGGAAGCAGGTGATTGTATAATGCAATGTTCCTGGAATTCCAGTAGCTAAGACTTACAAATCAACTGTCCATATCGGAGTTGGGATGCCACCGTCATTGCTTACTAGTCAGACTAATAAGCTTCTGGTCAGAGTGCTTCTGGTGCAGAGTGCTTCCTGTTCAAATGCAGCAGTGACAGTATGTATATACAAAGTGATCGTTGCGATATTTTATTCAGGCGAAGTGTCAGCCTTACTCTGTCAAGCGCCTAATTATATAGCAATCTCTTTTCAAAAATCCTTGCAAGTTCACCCCCTTTTTTTTGAACAAGACAAGATCAACTGTCAATCTGTTTGTTAATCAGACATTCCAGTGTCCATTTGTTGACATGTGGGATCCATCTTATCACTACTAGAACAGCGTTAATTTCTTGACAAATTGCTGACCGGGTCCAGCATTCACGCCAGGTTGATAATGAAAGTGGACGACTGGAAACTGAAAAGCTTTGAAATTCTGGTCCGAGTTGAGAGAGTCTTGGAGTTGACATTTCAGCTGTCCATGTACGGTACTTAACAGCTTACAATGGCAATGTCGCTGGTGTGAACTCAGCTGGTGGAACTGTGGCACATTGTATATGGATCCAAACAGTATCCTTTCAAACAAGTTTTACTGATTCTTTTCTTTTCAAACCATGCAGGAGAACTGCATGTGATCAATAAGGAGAAATTCGCAGGGGGGCGCAGCGTCTCGCGCACACACTTCGTGGGCCGCATGATGTTATATTGAACTGTACTTGAAGCTGAGTCTGTCTGCCAACCCTGTAGATATCTCTATCAGCTCAAATTGGATCCCCACATGTAACATGTATGAGGCTCATTCTGCAAGTACCAAAATGGGACCTCATTTTCCACTGTGGCTCAAAGCACACAAGGATATTAGTGAACTTGACATTTCAGATGCAGGCATAGTTGATCTTCTCCCTGATTGGTTTTGGACTTTATTCCCCAATGCCAGATATGTAACTCTCGTAATCAAATAAGTGGCTGGGTGAGGGGTATTGATAAATCTACCCTATCCCCCTTCGCTCGCCCATGCCGCTCTCGCGGGCGGCAGGGCGAACCCTAGCCGCCGCCGGCCAGCGGCCCTCCCTCCCTTCCTCCCCCGCCGCTTAAGGCGCCTGTCAAATGGCCCGGCTGGCGCCAACAGCGGCGGGCCTTCTTCCTTCTTCCTTGGCTTCCGGTGGCGGGACGCAGGGCCACGGAGAGGAGCACACCGTTCGCGGGGCGGGCGGCGGCGACACGGCGGGCGCGCTGGTGGTGCGGCTGCGGCGGCGAGCGGCGGCGGCTGCGTGGTTCTGGTGGCGCTGGCTTGCGCGTGGGGAGGGCGAGGTGCTGGCTTCTTCGGGGCTTCCTCGTCAGAACCCGGCGCAAGGGCCGCGGCGGCGCGGGCTGGGGTCGGTGTCCTGCTAGGCTGGGCCGGCCTCCAGCATGGTGCGGCGTGCCGGCTGGTGCGCTCATGGCGGGGCGTGGCCGTTCAGGCGTGGGGGCTGCAGATCTGGTGGTGGCTGCGGTGGCGCCCGTGCGGTCGACGCGGGTGGTGGTGGCGATGGTCTCCTGGAGGGGGCGGCTAGGCGCGTGGCTCCGGTGGTGCGTGCCCGGCGGCTCCGGCACTTGGAGCTCGCCGGGCGACGCGGATGGGCAGCGGCGGGGCGTGGCTGTTGCTCGGGCCGTGGGCGGCGGCATGGGTAGGTCTCGGTGGCCTACCGGTGTCGTGGCGGCTTCACGGTGGCTCGATGGATCTGGCCGCGGCAACGGCCGGCTTCTCCGGTGTCGGTTTGTCTGCGTTCGGGCCGTCTCGACCGTCACCCCATCTCCTCGTCGCCCAGGCGCTACTCCCATCAAAGGGCTGGGCCTCTCCCAGCTGCGTCCACCGTGTCTCGCGCCTGATGCCGCAAGACAGAGCTCGTCTCGCGCATGATGCAGTAGGACCGAGCTCGTCTCGCGCACGATGCAGCAGGACTGACCTCGTCCCTCTCTCGTTGCTGCAGGACCGAGCTCAGCTTGCGCTTGGGGCAGCAGGATGGGTCGGTGGATGCTAGATCTGGCCGACCTATTGGGTCTCGACGCTGGGGGTCGCCCAGGGGCGCGAAAGGTGGGACCTTTCCGCTCGTCTCTTTCGTTGGGGTCTTGGATGCTGGAGCGGCGGCCCTGGTGGTGGTGGTTGCGCGGTGCTCTTGGACAAAGCCCGTGCCTTGGTGCTGCCCGGTCACCATGGTTGTGTGGGCGGCGTGGTTGCCGGGGTGTGGCGTTCGATGGCGGTGATTGTTGGCCGAGGTGAAAACCTGCTCTATCTTCGGACGGACCGACGGCGGCGAAGATCGTTCCCTTCTTGAAGGCGTCGTCGTGGCTTTCATTGCCCGTCATGCGGCTCCGGGGGAAACTCTGATCCTTGGATCGGGCCGTGGCGGCGCTCCGGCGTCATATCCTTCCTGAAGGCGCCGCCTTGGAGCGCATGGTCCGTCATATGTAGCTTCATTCTTCGGGGCGGTAGTGCTAGGAGTGGTGTTGCTGCGCTCAGCACCTATGTATCCTATCTTGGGTGTGTGCGTGTGTTGCGGTGGCGTGGCGTGTGGTTGTACTGGATGCTTGTGGTTTGATGCTTTATATATAAAGCGGGGCGAAAGCCTTTTTCGGTAATAAGTGGCTGGCTGCCAGCAACACTGGAATTTATGACTTCTGCGCAACTTGTCCTCAACTCAAATGGCTTTACAGGTTTGCTGCTACTGCTACCAGAATCATTAGTGTTCTTAGATATCTCCAAGAATTCTCTATCAGGAGTTCAGTGAAAGATTATGAGGAAGCGTAGAATCCTTCGTCTGGGCCGCGTGTGTATATATTGGGGGTTTGCCGTAGCTTACAAGTTAGATAAGATCGTCCGAGACTTGGAGGGATCGATCACATCGTTTACGGAAGAGATAACAGAAGAAGGGATAGAAACATATTACAATTCAAACTAGAATCCTATCCCTATACAACTGATTCTAACATTCCCCCTCAATCTAAATCGTATGCACTTTGCCAAGGTTAAGATTGTACTTAAACTCAGTCAACCTTCTTGTAGTAAGAGGTTTTGTGAACCCATCAGCAAGTTGATCTCCAGTTGGTATGAACCGAATATCTAATAGCTTTCTAGCTACCCTTTCTCTGACAAAGTGGAAATCAACTTCGATATGTTTTGTGCGTGCATGAAAAACAGGATTAGCTGAGAGGTAGGTTGCACCAATATTATCACACCATAACCTTGCAGCTTGAGGAGCCTTAATTCCAAGTTCATAGAGTAATGTCTGTATCCACATTACCTCAGCAGTAGCATTTGCTAAAGCCTTATATTCAGCTTCTGTACTGGATCTGGAAACAGTGGCCTGTTTTCTCGCACTCCATGACACAAGATTTGTACCCAGAAACACAGCAAAACCACCTGTGGATCTTCTATCATCAGCACACCCTGCCCAATCTGCATCAGAATATGCAGTGACAAGCATAGACAAAGACTTGGTAATTTGTATTCCAAGTCCTTCTGAATATTTAAGATACCTCAAAATTCTCTTGAGTGCAGTCCAATGAGTTGTCCTAGGTGCATGTAAATATTGACATACCTTGTTCACAGAATAAGAAATATCAGGACATGTAAGTGTCAAATACTGTAAAGCACCTACAACGCTTCTGCAATTAGTTGCATCTTCTGGTCCAAGTATTTCTCCACTTTCAACTGTAAGTTGCTCTGAGGTTGGCATTGGTGTACTCACAGGTTTACAATTTTCCATTCCTACTCTCCTGAGTATGTCAGTGGTATATTTTTCCTGTGTGAGAAGTATGCCACCCTTCACTTGTTTGACCTCTATGCCAAGGAAATAATGAAGATTACCCAAGTCCTTGAGAGCAAATTCCATCTTTAGATCCTTAAGCAAACAAGTGGTAGCACCTGAACTTGAACTTGCAACGATTATATCATCAACATAAACAAGAACAAATATAATGATATTGTCTTTATTATAAAAGAACAATGAGGTGTCTGCTTTAGATGGTGTAAACCCAAGTTGTTGTAACTGCATGCTCAACCTTGAGTACCAAGCTCTCGGGCTTGTTTCAAACCATACAAAGCTTTGTCCAACTTACAGACATAATGTGGTGTGCTTTGATCCTCATATCCTGGTGGCTGCCGCATGAACACTTCTTCCTTAAGAACACCATGAAGAAACGCGTTCTGAACATCTAGCTGACGCAAGCTCCATCCTCTGGAAACAGCAATAGACAACACAAGTCGAATAGTAGCTGATTTAACAACAGGGCTAAATGTATCCTCATAGTCAATACCAAACCTCTGTTTGAAACCCTTTGCAACCAGCCTAGCTTTATATCTGTCTATACTTCCATCAGATTTTCTCTTTATTTTGTATACCCATTTGCAGTCTATAACATTACTACCTTTCTTTGGTGGTACTAAATGCCAAGTATTATTTTTTATAAGTGCATCATACTCATCATCCATAGCCTTTTTCCAATCCTTATGAGCAAGAGCATCATGCAAATGAATTGGTTCACCAACACTGGTAAGAAAAGCACGCTTGATTCTGTCATATCTTATAGTACCATCAGTATACTCTTTCCGTTTGACAATACCTGACTGCGATCTAGTGTGTCGGCGAAGAGGTTGATGAAGAGCTGATGTTGTAGGTGCAGAAGATCCTGGCTGAGAAAATTCCGTGTGAGTTGCCGCAGAAGATCCTAGCTCCTGATCCGAGGAGGATCGAAGCACAGGCGATCCAGACTCCCCAGGCTCCCGATCCGAGGAGGATCCCCATGACACCGCAGGCGCCCGATCAACGGCTGACTCGATCGGCTGGATTTGCGGGCCCGCGATACGAGGAGATAACGCGCTCCCCCCCATGCCGTGGCTGACAGGGTCCACCGCGCGTGGCGACGACGCCGCCCGCGCTGGGCTGGCGCCGCGTGGCGACGCACTTCGGCCCACGCCTGGGCTTGTGGGATCCACATCTCGTGGGCTGTCGGCCACCGCGGCGACCGGGCTGGACCGTACCGCCCGCTCGTGATTGACTGCATGCATGGCTGCCTCGGATCTGGTGCGGATCGGGACAGCAGGACTGACGCGGAGATCTGCACCGGATCGTGCGCTGCTGCCAGGAGAATCAGCCTCAGATCCTGTGCCTGCTTTGTCCTCATCTGTACACATAAAATGATGACCCAAATCTGCACATATATCATTAGAACCAGAATTTTGTATGGAATTTTGCACATGATCCGGTTTATTGAATTTACCCTCGTAATCAGGAAGAAGTGCTATTTCAGCACGAAGGAGAGCCCCCGCGTTTGGATGAAGTTTGGCAAACGGGAAGAGCGTTTCATCAAAAATGACATCTCTGGAAATATAAACCCGACCAGTGGCAACTTCTAAGCACTTGTACCCTTTGTGGAGATTGCTATAGCCAAGAAAGACACATTGAGTGGAGCGAAGCTCGAGTTTGTGGTGGTTATATGGGCGGAGATTGGGATAGCAAGCACACCCAAAAATAGGAAGAGAGTTGTAGTCCGGTTTCTTTTGATATAATCGCTCTAATGGAGTAGTGTTGCCAATGACCTTACTAGGGAGACGATTGATAAGATAGGTGACAGTGATGAATGCTTCATCCCAATACTTGAGAGGCATAGAGGCATGAGCAAGAAGAGAAAGACCAACTTCAACAATGTGGCGATGTTTTCGCCAATGAGCCGTTTTGTTGGTGAGCATGAGGACAGGAGACATGATGCTCAATGCCTATGCTACTGAAAGAAAGAATTTAGTTTCTCATACTCTCCCCAGTCACTTTGGACTGTTAGGATTTTTCTATCAAGATGTCTCTCAACAAGTTTTTGGAATTCTTGAAAAACAGAGAAAACTTCAGATTTGTACTTAAGCAAATAAATCCAAGTAAACTTGATGTAGTCATCGATGAAACTGACATAATATTTCTTTCTACCAAAAGAATTTCTTGCATGACCCCATACATCACTGAAAATAAGCTCTAACGGAGCATGAGACACACTAGTTGACTTAGGATAAGGGAGTTGATGACTCTTAGCACATTGACAAGCTTCACACACAGACTCACTAACTTGGCTATCTGACAACAAAAGATTGCCTTTATTGACTACTTGCTTGACTATGATCGATGACGGATGTCCTAATCGTTGATGCCACCTTGCCAAGGAGGGCTTGATGACGGAGTAGACTCGACGATGCTTGCGACTAAGGGCTCCGGATGTGATGGGGTAGAGACCTCCAATGCATCTACTGTGATGGAGGAGTTCCCTCGTTACCCGATCCTTAATAAAAAAGTAACGAGGGTGAGTTTCAAAGAAGACATTATTATCAGTGGCTAGACGAGACATAGATGCAAGGTTTTTGTCAGCTTGTGGAACATGAAGGACGTCTTTTAAGACAAGATCACGTTTGAGAGAGGGTGAATTAATAAAAGCTTAACCAATGTGTGTAATGTCCATACCTCCACCGCTTGCGGTGTGAATTTGGTCGTTGCCGAGGTACTTTTCACGTAGAGCAAGTTGCTCTAGTTCGCCAGACGTGGTCCGTAGCGCCGAGTCAACATACCAGACTCCTTCTCCTCCTTGCTCACGCATGGCCGCCGCAACGAGACGAGAGTCAGGGACGAAATCTTCATCATAGCGGTGCCAGCAATCCATGACTTCGTGGCCCGCCTTCTTGCAGAGTTGGCAGCGAGGGCGCGAACGGGAGGACGAGGGGCGGCGGCTGTTGTTGTTGTTGAAGCCGCCTCCCCCTGTTCTGTTGTTGTAGTTGCTGCCGCCGCTAGGGTTGGAGGTGTTGTAGTTGCCGTAGCCACCATCGCCTTGCTGGTGGGCACCGCGCCCACGCCCGCCGCCGCGCTGCCCCTGGTGACCGCGCCCACGGCCGCGGCCACGAGAGACAGAATTTGCAGAAGATTGCCGGATGTTGGTGCCGTGGAGGAGGCTGAGACGGGCATCAAAGCTAAGAAGCTGGCTGTAGAGTTCCTGAACGGTGATGGGTTCAACTCGAGCAGCCAAAGCCGAGACAACCGGGTTATATTCCATGTCCAGCCCGACGAGAATCTTGGATACGATCTCCGGATCAGAGAGCGCAGCCGCGGTGCGGGCAACCTCATCAGTGAGGCTTTTGATCTTTCCCAGATATTCAGCCATAGTCATATTACCTTTTTGTAGGTTGGTCAGCTCGATGCGGGTATTGATGGCTTGAGCTTGACTCTGGGTAGCGAACATGGCGTGGATGGCGCTCCATACTTGTGCCGGCGTCTGAAGCGTGGCGACCTGCGCAAGGATGTCGCGGGAGAGGGAGCCCATCAGATAGCCTTGGAGTTGTTGCTGCTGTGCGAACCATAGGGAACGTGCAAAGTTTGCAACCTGTTCTTCCTTGCCGTCCGTGGTGATGGTGAGGGTGGCCGGCGGTGCCGGGCTCGTCGCGTCGAGATGGTGCTCCATCTGCGCGCCCTTGATCTGGGGCAAAACGATGGCCTTCCAGAGCAGGAAATTTCCCCGCGTGAGCTTCTCTTGGGGTGGCGATCCGAGGAAAGAGGGATTGGAGGACGAGGACGGAGCGAAGGTGGAGGACGAGGCGGTGGTGAGCGATCCTGTGGTACTGGACATCGGGGCAGCGGAGGTGGTGGTCGACATAGCTCGGTCGCCGGTAGGTAGCTAGATGCGATCTCGTTCCGATCTTAGAGGAAGAGGCTCTGTTACCATGAAAGATTACGAGGAAGCGTAGAACCCTTCGTCTGGGCCGCGTGTGTATATATTGGGGGTTTGCCGTAGCTTATAAGTTAGATGAGATCGTCCGAGACTTGGAGGGATCGATCACATCGTTAACAGAAGAGATAACAGAAGAAGGGATAGAAACAGATTACAATTCAAACTAGAATCCTATCCCTATACAACTGATTCTAACATTCAGGACCACTTCCCCAAGACTTTGGAGCTCCAGTGCTGAGAGAGGTTGTATTCTTCGCAAATCTTATCAATGGAACAAGTCCAGTATATGTATGTCAACTGCAGTATATGAGAGTGTTGGATCTTTCAGAAAACCTTCTTGTAGGACAACTTGCCAATATTCAAAAGGTAGAGTTTATGAGGAAGCAGGCTGTTGTCGGCTCCGATCTTGCACAACAAGAACCTGTCTGGCAAATTCCCTGAATTCTTGCAACACAGTCAAATTTTCAAATCTCTACAGGCCAAAATATCCACAAGCTGCTGGTGCTCACTGAAGACTGAAGACTAGCTTGGGCTTTCTCATTCTCCTTTTATCTTTTGCCCTGGATCCATATGCTTGTATTTCGTGTTTTCCCGCAGTTTCACTTTGTACTCCGGGATTAAGTGCTCCCCTCGACCTTGTATTTGCTGGACTGTTGCTGCAAAGCCGTTGCTGCTTGAGCGGCCTGATAAGATGAACCGGACTACGGAACCTGCATCCCTTTGTAAGACTGAAAGCTTGCCAGATTGTGAACGAGCCATTGGTACCGTACGGTAAGCATAGTGATGCGTTCTGGGTCAGATCAATTCGTCCTTCCGCAAACTACCACCGCAGAGCCCTCGGCGTGCTATAGAAAGCTCTGGCGCGAGGCCTCGGCATTTCGTCGAACAGCTGCTGGGCAATACCACAAGCCCGGCGCTGCTGGTCGGTCAGCCTGACGCGAGGCTGTTCCTGCCACGGCCTCCGCGTCGCCGGATGCCCCGCGAGGACTGCTGCGTCCTCTGGTAATGCCCGGGGAAGCACGAGCGGGGAGTGGAGGCGAGGAAGTAGTAGTGGAACGGCTGTGGAGCCGCCGGAGGAGAAAGAGGGCGCGGGTGAGGAGCGAGGCGCTTTTTTTTTTCTCTCCTCTGTTTCTTGAGTTCAAAAATATTCGTGATTTCAAAAAAATGGACATTGTTATATCTTGATGAAAAAAAGTATGAGCTTCTTTTAATAATGATGAACATTTTTTGTATTTGATGAACAAATTTTGACTTTGATGAACATTTTTTAACTTGATGAACAAAATTTGTGTTCAAGATATGTGTTTTGGAAAATGGTTTTTAATTTGATGAAAATTTCTTGAAATCGATGAACAAATTTCTAATTTTATGAGCATTTTTAAAGTGTGATGAACAAGTTTTGAATTTTGCTGAAAAATTTTAAATACAGTGAACAAAACTTGAATTCAATGACCTTTTTGTTCGTGAATTCAAAAAGAAAATTCACAAAAAAGGTGAAAACGAGAAAAGAAAAAAGAAAAAATGAGAAAAGGCAAAGAAAAAACGAAAAGAATAAAAACTGGAAAATGAGCGGGTCCATATAGACGCCCAGCTCCAGGTCCCTCGCGGATGACATGCGCGCCGTATAGATCCCCCTCCCCAAAGTGCTCCGCTTTCCTATTTTACATACTGCATTTTGGGGGGTTTTGTGCATTTTCTTTTCCCTTTTGCTTTTGCTTATATTTTATTTTCCTTTCTTATTTTTATTTCATTTTCTTTTTATTTATTCTGAAATCACAGATATTTTTACATAATAATGAATATAATACGGAATCTAAGAACATTTTCACATTTGTGAACAGTTTTGAAATCCAAGAACAATTCTCAAATTCAAAAATATTATTAAAATCAGAAAATAATTTTATAACTTTGTGAGTATTTATCCAAAATGGAGAATAATTTATAAATTTGTAATACTTTTCAAAATTCGAGAGAAATTTTAAATACCTGAACATTTTTAGTTGAAGAAATAAAATTCTATTCGGGAATATTTTGACAGAAAATTTAAAATTCGTACTAAATTTTGAACTATTTTCAGATTCATGAAAAAATTCAAAATATGGGAACGATATTCAAATGCAGGAACATTTTAAATTATAGGACTATTTATTATAATTCATGAATATTTTCTATAATTCTTAAAAATAGAAAATATTTGGCCATATTTTGAAATCTTTGAACAATTTTCAAATTAGTAGAATTGGAATTGTTTTGAAACGAACTTGATTTTTTTTCAAAATCACCAACATTTTTGCAAAAGTTTCAAATTTCTGAAAAAAAATGCCAGAACAATTTTCAAAGCCATGAACATTTTTTTGGAATTCAAGCACACTTTCCAGATTCATAATATTCTTAAGGTTTTGGGTCTTTTTTAAAGTTTGCAATTTATTTTGAAATCTTGAAAAAAATTGATGAAGAAAATGCAAAAGTAGAAAAGAGAAAACAAAAGACAAAAAAGCGAAACTAAAAAACGCTTCCCGCCTCGCATATGGGCCGACCCCAAAGCGCGCGCAGGAACGGGGTGCGTGTTTCCTCGCTATTCAGAGCGTAGTGATTGAATAGGAGCACTCGTCTGGCATCCCTCGCCTTTTTTTAACTGATTTGTTGCCTCTTCTGATGACATAAGAGTTGTAACTCAAACAGAGAAAGGAAATGAACCGAGAACTCTCACTATCTATGTTGCTTATGTCGATCGATGTTTTGCTACCCTATTACGTATCCAACTTATGCCCAATTCTCCCTTAATGATATTAGGGCATCTATAGTTGGTCCCCTCAAATTTGGCTCCTCAAACGTCCGCGGATGGGTCCGGTAAGTGCCCAGACATGTCGTTTTAAGTCCTCATTTGTGCATGCATGTGATTTGTGCATATGGAGAGAGAGGGGGAGAAATAATAAAGAAAGAGAAAAGGCGGTTCGGGTGGGTCGCGTCCTACGTAGCAGACTGATCGGACATGTCCTATGTGACAGACTGATCGAGCCCTCATACCCTCCCCATATATACCTTGAATATGAGGATTTGCGGACAGGTCAGGACATACGAGGACAAAGTGGAAGGTCCAATTGAGTCACGTTTTCCTTAACTCTTGTGAGGCAGTGATCGAATTGTCCGTTCAGACATATAGGGAGGATATGAGGGGTCCGGTTGTAGATACTCTTACACCTTCTATCGGAAGTTTGGATAAATCAATCGTGAACTGTTCGACCCTTGGCCATAAAACCCTGGTAGAATTTAGGGTAACTAAGTTTTCAATTCGCCACTTTCTCCTTGAACTCATGTAATCCCAAACACGGTTGTTAGGGAAACTACATGGTTTGTACAGCTAGATCTATGTGCGTAGACCCCGGGTCCCGACAAACACCATCGCCGTCATGCCCATCAGTTGTCTCATCATCGGTGTTCTGGTTGTCCTGCCCATCACGAGCACGAGCAGCGGACGGTCGCCCATGCTAGGAGCTCCATTGGTCATGAGAACCTTGGTGACGGGCGAGAGGCACCCACGACTCTCTTCATCCTCGTGGATGGATGCAAAAAAATCATGAAATGACTCATCGGGTTTTGTCGTATTGCCTGGTGGGTTGAAGCTTGATTAAAGCCGCACGCCGGGTCCATGTCGGGTCCAGCGGTGTAGACGTGGCTTGCCCGAGCGCTCGCGGCAACGAGGAACTAAACACCGTTGTAATGCATGCTACACGATGGACGGTTGATCAAGCAGAACACCAGAGTCGTCGGTGCGGAAGTGCGAGGGGTCGCGCGCGCACGGGAATGGATTCAGCATCCAGCGGGGCATCCATGAGCCACGTAGAATCGTTGACGATGAAGCTGGCCGATCCGAGAGAACCTCGCTGTCGCGGACCATCTCCATGCAAGAAGTCAAAGAAGATGAAAGCTCCACTTGCACCATCGATTGCGAGATGTGCAATCCGAAGGTGGGCGCCAACCATCTTGGGGAAATCCTGATAGTACGAGTGAGGGGTAGGGAAGTAGCTGGATCACGCTATGCACGAGTGTGACACAAATAAGTTTTTGAAGGTTCAGGCCCCTTTCGGCGGAGGTAAAACCCTACATCGTGCTCCGGAAGTTTTTTTTCTTTTGCGTATTGATGTCGGGTTACGGTGTGTGCGAACCCTTATTAAAATGGAGGAGAATGGCTTGTAAAGAGTGCGCCAGCACCCCATCTTCTACGTTACAAGGGATTAATTATAGAGTTTGTCCGTGTCCACTACGAGAACTACTAACAGACACCTTAATTATATCATGTATGCCCAAGTAATGATTGCGTCACTTCGGTTATTGCTTCCAGTTATTTGACTGCTTTTATCACCCAAATAGGTAAGTCACTCAGTGCAATCGAATGCTGACTTGCTTCTCACCACCCACTTGGTGTCCTCCCTTCTTTTTATGGTTGTTTTTTTACGTGTTTGTGCGATGCCCCAATAGACTTACTTTATTTTCGTTGCGATGTTTTAACTTGATGTATGGACGTGATGATTGCTCCATTTATAAAGCAGGGCGAAAGCGGTTCGCAACGAATGTTTGGATTGAAATAGCACATTCCTGCACAGAAGACGTACTCCACACCACAGGCGTTCGGAGGAATACGTCTGTCCCAGAATAAGACACGTCTAATGACAAGTGGGCACAAGAAGTTTCTACGCCCCTAGCCTTTCCAGAAATTCCTGAACCGCCCCTCTCCGCCCATCACAAAGCACGGGCAAATTTTCAAATGCTTTTTCGTACGTGACTAGAACAACCAAGCTACCCCCTAAGAGAATTTTTAACCGGGCTCTCCAAACCCACCCCCTCCTCTCCGCTATACGCCCTGGCGGGCCCGGCCATTGACCGGTCAAAAAACCCGACCCAGACAGGCTCCTCATACCGGCGCTAAACGACCAGGCTAACCGACACCCCTCATGTCCAGTCCAAATTTGGGGCGTATATCGAAAGGCCCGGGCGCGCCGTGGTGCAGCCGCCATGTTAAATTGGCCGCAGGGACCCATGAGAAAAACTAGGAAAACCACCAGTCTGACGAGTGTCTCCTCTATGGCAGTGCAGGCGCATTTATGGTGTCACGTGGCACCACCCCAACTCATAGCCCGAGGGCCCAACTCGTAGTTCAGGTTAGCCAAAGGTCAAAGCTGGCTTTCTACAAGAAACCCCATAACCCCCTTCATTGATAATTGATGCATGAGTAGTTAGTTCTGGTGTAAGTCTTGTTGATTACCTTTGTACTCACGGTTGCTTCATTATGTTTTCGTAGAGGAAACCACCGCCTCACTAATGGCTTCTATGTTGAGTTCGACGTTGACCGAGTGGCTTGGAAAACCCAGACACCAGTCTGGTTCCTTTGGGAAGGTCATCGCTTATTTCCAGGTTCCTTAAGCCACTTGTCATTACCCAGACATATTTTGCTTCCGTTGTTACTTGTTGCTCGAGTGCTTGGTCATGTGCCCCCTACTTGTAATAGCATTGTTATGTATTCCTCTTTCAAGCCTTATAAATACTTGAGCCATAAAGTTATGTTGTGGTGCATGTAGTACCAACACATAATGTGTGTATGCTTATTGAAATGCATGATATGTGTGGGGTTCGACACTTAGTTGCATACCCGTTGGCGGTCATTCTTACAAGGAAATGCCTCGATGTGCTTCCATGAGCCCTTGTAGTTCTCCACGGCTCCGAAACACGGTGATTAATCAACATGTGCCCTGAGTGGTTCCTATGTCTATCTCTGTATGATCGAGCCGCCCTGGGTTTAAACTAATCATGTCGAGCCGGATTCTCTCTCATGTATTTGCTAGCGACATATTCATATAAGTTCAAGCCAAAAAGACACAAAAAAACCCCAACCAAGGTAAATGCGGCAGCCATTGTGTACCGTGCGTGAGGACTCGTGTTGCTTATATGATATGTTACAGACTATAAGTTGAGGCGGAAGTCGCAAATGGTCCAGGCCAAGGCAAATGCGGCAACCATTTGTCTCTTGTGCATGAGGACTCATGTGACTTTATATGGTTTGTACAACTAGATCTATGTGCGTATACCCCGGGTCCCGACAAGCACCATCGCGGTCATGGCCATCGGCTGTCTCATCACCGATGTTCTCGCTGTCCTGCCCATCGCGAGCACGAATAGCAGACAGTTCGCCCATGGTAGGAGCTCCATTGGTCATGAGAACCTCAGCGACGTGTGAGAGGCACCCACGACTCTCTTCACCCTCGTGGATGGATGCAAACAAATCATGAAACGACTCCTAGGGTTCCATCATCGCTGCCTGCTTGGTTGAAGCTTGACTGAAGCTGCATGCCGGGTCCAGCGGTGTAGGCACTGCTGGAATTTTGTCTATTTTGGGGCTAGCCTAATAGCAGTTTCAGAAATTCCTAATAAATCCTAGAGGCTCACGCAGCCCATTCGTGCAAGGCAAGAGGTGGAACTAAAATTAGTCCCACATTGCTAGTTTAGAGGGAGTTGGACCTCTTTATAAGGTGATGACCCACAAGTATAGGGGATCTATTGTAGTCCTTCGGATAAGTAAGAGTGTCGAACCCAACGAGGAGCAGAAGGAAATGATAAGCGGTTTTCAGCAAGGTATTCTCTACAAGCACTGAAATAATGGGTAACAGATAGTTTTGTGATAAGATAATTGTAACGAACAACAAGTAACAAAAGTAAATAAAGTGCAGCAAGGTGGCCCAATCCTTTCTGCAGCAAGGTGGCCCAACTCTTATATAGAGAAAAGCGCTCCCGAGGACACATGGGAATTATCGTCAAGCTAGTTTTCATCACGTTCATATGATTCGCGTTCGGTACTTTGATAATTTGATATGTGGGTGGACCGGTGCTTGGGTGCTGTTCTTACTTGGACAAGCATCCCACTTATGATTAACCTCTATTGCAAGCATCAGCAACTACAACAAAAGTATTAAGGTAAACCTAACCATAGCATGAAACATATGGATCCAAATCAGCCCCTTACGAAGCAACACATAAACTAGGGTTTAAGCTTCTGTCACTCTAGCAACTCATCATCTACTTATTACTTCCCAATGCCTTCCTCTAGGCCCAAATAATGGTGAGGTGTTATGTAGTTGACGTTCACATAACACCACTAGAGGATAGACAACATACATCTCATCAAAATATTGAACGAATACCAAATTCACATGACCACTTATAGCAAGACTTCTCCCATGTCCTCAGGAACAAACGTAACTACTCACAAAGCATATTCATGTTCATAATCAGAGGGGTATTAATATGCATATAGGATATGAACATATGATCTTCCACCAAATAAACCAACTAGCATCAACTACAAGGAGTAATCAACACTACTAGCGACCTACTAGTACCAATCCCGGACTTGGAAACAAGAATTGGATACAAGAGATGAACTAGGGTTTTGGGAGGAGACGGTGCTGATGAAGATGTTGATGGAGATTGCCCTCTCCCGATGAGAGGAGCGTTGGTGATGACGATGGCGATGATTTCCCCTCCCGGAGGGAAGTGTCCCCGGCAGAACAGCTCTGCCGGAGCCCTAGATTGGTTCCGCCAAGGTTCCGCCTCGTGGCGGCGGAGTCTCGTCCCGAAAGGTTGCTTGTGATTTTTTCCTCGAGGAAAGACTTCATACAGCAGAAGATGGCCACCGGAGAGCCAACAGGGGGCCCACGAGGCAGGGGGGTGCGCCCAGGGGGGTAGGGCGTGCCCCCACCCTCATGGGCAGGTGGTGGCCCCCCTGACGTATTTCTTTCGCTCAATATTTTTTATTATTTCTGAAAATAACTTTCGTGGAGTTTCAGGACTTTTGGAGTTGTGCAGAATAGGTCTCTAATATTTGCTCCTTTTCCAGCCCAGAATTCCAGCTGCCGGCATTCTCCCTTCTTATGTAAACCTTGTAAAATAAGAGAGAATAGGCATAAGTATTGTGACATAATGCATAATAACATCCCATAATGCAATAAATATCGATATAAAAGCATGATGCAAAATGGACGTATGAACTCCCCCAAGCTTAGACCTCGCTTGTCCTCAAGCGGAAGCCGATAACGATAAATATGTCCACATGTTTAGTGGTAGAGGTGTCGATAAAACAAAATACGGACATGAGGGCATCATGATTATTCTTATAACAGCAACATAGATGGATATTGTCATATGATTTCTTATGCTCAAGTAATAATCTATTCACAATGCAAAGTATGAATCCGAAACTTTATTGAGAACTAACAAACTATAATCTCAGTCAGTGAAGCAATTGCAATTTATCATAACATCAAAAAGAGTCTATGTCAGAGCTTTCTAGCAAGTCCACATACTCAACTATCATTTAGTCTTTCATAATTGCTAACACTCACACAATACTTGTGGTTACGGAGTTTTAATCGGACACAGAGAAAGATAGGGGCTTATAGTTTCGCCTCCCAACCCTTTACCTTAAGGGTAATGTTAACAATAATAGTTCATGCTAACCCATATCCAATTAGATATATCTATCAGGATCTTTCCAACACCCCGTGCTTGCCAAAGGATACATTAAAAAGGAAAGGTGAAGATCACCATGACTCTTGCATAAGGTAGAAGATAATAGTAACAGATAGGCCCTTCGCAGAGGGAAGCAGAGGTTGCCATGCGCTTTTATGGTTGGATGCACAAAATCTTAATGCGAAAGAACGTCACTTTATATTGTCACTTGTGATATGAACCTTTATTGTGCATTCCGTCGCTTTTATTTCTTCCACATCACAAGATCGTAAAAAGCTTATTTCCTCCACACCAATCAATCATACATATTTAGAGAGAAAATTTTATTGCTTGCACCGATGACAACTTGCTTGAAGGATCTTACTCGAAGGTAGGTATGGTGGACTCTCATGGCAAAACTGGTTTAAGGGTTTTTGGAAGCACAAGTAGTAACTCTACTTGGTGCTAAGAATTTGGCTAGAATGAGGGGGAAAGGCAAGCTCAACATGTTGGATGGTCCATGACAATATACTTTATCTCAGATATAAGAAAACATAACCCATTACATTTTCTTCCTTGTCCAACATCAACTCTTTAGCATGTCATATTTTAATGAGTGCTCCCAATCATAAAAGATGTCCAAGATAGTATATTTATATGTGAAACCTCTCTTTCTTTATTACTTCCTATTAATTGCAACGATGACCAAAACTATGTTTGACAACTCCCAACAACTTTTAATCATCATACTCTTTCTATGTGAAGTCATTACTCTCAATAAGATCAAGATGATATTTTTGTTTCTTTTCATTATTTTCTCTTTTCTTTTATTCACTCAAGATCATAGCAAGATAATCAAGCCTTTGACTCAACACTAATCTTTATTATACAGCTCACGGACTCGATTACGTAGAGAGATCATAAAGCAAAACTCAAAACTAGATCATGCCATAAACTTTTATTCTACTTGATCAAGATACTACTAATAGGATTGAACTAAGAAAAACGGTAAAGATAGGAGTGTGATGGTGATACGATACCGGGGCACCTCCCCCAAGCTTGGCAGTTGCCAAGGGGAGTGCCCATACCCATGTGATTATGTCTCCTTTGTTGGTGAAGAGGATGGTGGTGATGATGGGTAGTCGCACATCGAGCGTAAGAGATCCTCCAGCTTGCGGATAATGCCCTTGAGTGCAACAATATGCTCCTTCAACAAAATATTTTCACATGTGAGATACTTGTTTTGTATACGAGCTAGCTCAATCATCTTGAAAGCTTCGATCTCAGTTGGGGTAAGAAGATTGTGATCAAGTTGAAGATGTCTTCTGTTGCCGGAACTTGGTCCTCCGTGGCCTTCTTGATCCCTTCATCCTTGTTGATCTCCATTGGTTCTTCCCTCTTCAGCTCTATCTTCATTAGCCAAGCATCGTTGTCACCATTGTTGGAGGAGGGGGACGACATGATGCCTAGCCTTGACAACCCTGACAGAGAACAACTTGAAACAAGAACAGAGGACAATTGCGTGATACAGGATCAAAACCTTCGGGAGATTATATAATGAATTTTTACCGACCAAAATACGTACATGCAAGAAAACAGAGTCCGGAGAGCACACGAGGTGCCCACGAGGTAGGGGGCGTGCCCTCCACCCTCGTGGAGGCCTCGTGTCCTTCCCGTACTGCTTCTTATTTTTCTATTTTTCTAAATATTCCAAAACGGAGAAATATTGCCTTAAAAACTGTTTTGGAGTCGGTTTACTTACCGTACCACATACCTATTCCTTTTCGAGTGCAAACGTTAGGAAAGTGTCCATTATGTATTCCTCCGGGGTTACCGTTTCAATAACATTGGTTTCAACATTTATAGGATTACCTGAGATATAATGTTTGATTCTTTGACCGTTCACCACCTTCGGATTTGTGCCTTTGAAGTTGTTAATTTTTATGGCACCGGAACGATAGACCTCCTCGATAACGTAAGGGCCTTCCCATTTAGAGAGAAGTTTTCCTGCAAAAAATCTTAAACGAGAGTTGTATAGCAATACATAATCACCTACATTAAACACACACTTTTGTATCCTTTTGTCATGCCATCTTTTACTTTTTCTTTAAACAACTTGGCATTTTCATAAGCTTGGGTTCTCCATTCATCAAGTGAGCTAATATCAAATAACCTCTTCTCACCGGCAAGTTTGAAATCATAATTGAGCTCTTTAATAGCCCAATAAGCCTTATGTTCTAGTTCTAGAGGTAAGTGATATGCTTCTCCATAAACTATTTTATATGGAGACATACCCATAGGATATTTGTATGCAGTTCTGTAAGTGCATCTAGTGCCCCTTAGTGATTTTGGTGTATTGAAGACTTATAGGTTAAGGGACTAATGTGTTTATGAGTGTACACAGGTCTATAAGTCTATGAGGAGTTTGATATTCTGAGAGAAAGTCGACCCCTAAAATGAAGTTCTTCGATGAAGACTTTGATATTCGAAGACTTTCGAAGACTTTGAAAGTGAAGAAATTGGTGTGACCTTGAAGACTTGGTATTCATTTGAGGAACATGAAGCGTGAAGACTTTTGTTTTCGTAGTTTCGTTTTCTCTTTCTTGAGTCATAGGAAACACTTGTCTTTGTTAAAGGGGTCGAGGAAATACTAAGGAAAATTTTCCATGTGATGCTTAACTCAAAGCCCTACACCTACCAATCCCTTCGAGTGAAGCCTTTGGAAATCTCATACAGTTCAGTCAATTTCTTGATGTGAGACGAAGTTCTTCGGTCACTTAGGAATTTGTTACGACCGACGAGTTAGGAATTCGCCAAAGGCAGATTACCTACAGTGAGGAACATGATAGCCCCGAGGAATTTGAGAGTCAAATTTCCGACCGTTGCTGTGCTGCGCGCCAGCTGTCCCAAAATATCTTATCCACCTAACGGTCATATCATTGAAGGGCATTTATGTCTTATCATGTCGGGCTGCTCCTAGGCTATAAATAGCCGCCCCTACAACCACTAGCTGTTGGCTGCTTGAGAGAACTTGACACTTGTCATTTGAGAGCAACCCATCCTCCGAGGACTTTGAGCGAAAATCATCGAGTGAGGAAAACCCAAAACCAAACCCTACAAACCCAAAGTGATTGAGCATCACTAAAGAGATTGATCCTGCGTGGATCCGACGCTTGTTACCTTTGAAGACTGTGCTTCTTCCAGACGGTTAGGCGTCATGGTCTAGAGCATCCAAGAGGAATTGTGGATCGCCGAGTGACCAAGTCTGTGAAGGTTTGGAAGTCGCTGAAGACTTACCAGAGTGATTGGACGAGGTCTGTGTGACCTTAGTTCAAGGAGAATCTGGTGAGGACTTGGTGTCTGAGCTGCGTGCTCAGCCGATCGGGTGTCCGGACTGTGTGTCCTCGAGTTTAAATACTCAGCCGCTCCTACCAGACGTACAACTGAGACAGCAATTGGAACTGGTCTACCAAATCATTGTCTTCACCAACCTAACTGGTTCTATTTCCTCAACCCTTTCATTTCCTCATTACTGTGTTGAGTGTTCATTCATATCTATGTTTGAAGACTTTGACTGAAGACTTTCTTAATTTCCTCAGTTCAATTTCTTCAGTCTGTTTGTCTTCATCTTGTGATGTCCTGTGTTTACGCTTTCTGTACTCTTTGATTGTCTTCATTTCATCATGATGACCATGCCCGCATTCTCTTATGCTTACTTCTGAGTACTTATTCCGTTGCAAGTAGTTCTTCACTTAGGAATTTCCTCACCGGCAAATTCCTCATTGAAGAATTCATAAAAATCGCCTATTCACCCCCCCCCCTCTAGTCGATATAACGCACTTTCAATTGGTATCAGAGCAAGGTACTCCCTTGTTCTGTGTGATTTTGGTTTAACCACCTACAGTTTTAGTTATGTCGACCGCATGTATGATCAAGGTCTCAGCTGGGTGTCCTACCTTTGATGGGACGGACTACCCCTACTGGAAGAACAAGATGCGAATGCATCTTGAGGCAATTGACAACAATCTCTGGTATGTTGTGGAAAATGGTGTTCCCTCTGTCACACCTTCTCTGAATGCTGCCGATGTGAAGAGATTCAAGCAACTTGATTCTCAAGCGAAGAATACCATATGTGGCCATCTGAGCAAAGGACAATATGGAAGAGTGAGTGCTTTGGAAACTGCTAAGCTCATCTAGGACAGGCTGTCCAAAGTAAATGAAGGAGTCTCAACTCAGCGTGACTCTCGAGTTGATGTTCTTCGCAATCTCTTCAACCGCTTCAAAAGACTCGACAACGAAAATGTTCAACAAACCTTCGATCGCCTCACTGACATCTCAAATGAACTTCAAGCGCTTGGTGCCACTGACATCACCGACCATGAGGTGGTGAAGAAATTGTTGAGATTGCTTGATTCCTCATTTGACACTCTAGCACTGATGATACAAGAGCGTGTTGACTACAAGTCACTTGATCCAGCTGATATCCTCGAGAGGCTAAATACTCATGAGTTCCAGCTTGCTGAAAAGAGAGATCTCTATGGTTCTAGCTATGGAAAATCACGTGCCCTGAAGGCCAAGGCTGTGTCATAATCTGATTGTGAAGACTCTGGTAGTAGCCTTGGAGATCCTGAAGAATTGAGCCAGAAGCTAGCACTGCTCGTGAAGAAATTCTAGAAGTTCTCAAGACGTGGTCGCTTTGGAAAATCCTCAAGGAGCAGTGATTCCTCATCCAGTGACTATAAGAGAAGACTTTGCCACAAATGCAAGAAACCTGGTCACTACATTCAAGATTGTCCTCAGTGGGAAAAGGAATTAAAGAAGAAGAAATACAAGGATTACAGTTCTGATGACGCTAAGAAGAAGAAGAAGAAGAAATCGTCGAAATCTTCATCATCAAAATCCTCAAAGCCTTCTTCTCACAAGAAGAGCAGCTCCAAAAAGGCTTGGGCATTCATTGGCAAGGAAATGGACTCTGAAGCTGAATTTGAGGAACATGAGGAAGAGGATGCATCAGAAGAATCTGAGTCTGGTCTGGCGAGTCTAGCTCTCGCTACTGCTTTCGTCAGCAAGTCCATCTTCAACTCTGAAGAAAATGACCTCACCAACAAAGCTGATGAAGATAGTGATGACTACGCTCCCACCTATTGCTTCATGGAAAAGGGTGCCAAGGTACTCAAATATACCTCCTCTGAATCTAGTGAAAATGAATCTGATGAAGATCTAAAGCCCAGCTACTCAAAACTTGCTAAGATTGCTGTAAAACAACAAAGGGCTTTTGAAAAGGTTCAAAACATGCTAGATAAAAGTGATGATATGTTAGGTGAAGAAATGGATCGCACTAAAGCCCTGACTTGAAATCTTCAGAGACTTCAGTCTAGGTTTGACAGCCTTCAAGGTCATCATAACACTCTCTTGTCTGATCATGAGAAACTTTCTTATGAATTTCTTCAAAGAAAGCAAGATCTTGAGAAGCTAAGAGTGAGTTATGAAGATCTTGAAGGAGCGTGATTCATTACTTGCTCAACAAATCAGCGCTTCTCGGGAAGAATTTGTTCCTCCATGCTTAAAGTGCATTGAGCGTGAATCGCTAATTCTTCACTGAATGTTCAAATGCTTCAACTGTTACAAATTCTTCACTTGCCTCTGCTATCACTAATTCCTCATCGAGGACTTTGCTAGTATCCTTGACGATGCAGGTTGAAGGAATTGTACATACAGCATGTACAAAAGCCTCAAAGGGCATCAGACTCTTTGTGATGTGCTTAAAAGCAGATCCTCAACAGAACCCTAGGAAAGAGGGTATTGCCTTTGAGAGGAAACTCAATGCTGATGGAACATATTGGAAGCTCGAGCGGTATCCCAAAACCTGATAGGTTTACGCAAAGGGACCTTCAGTTGATCCATCTAACTTATCCGGCTTTACATGCGAATCTCCTCATTCTTCTGATGAGTCATTTGACTCCAACTATAAACTTTTCAAAAATCAGAATGGTGAAGTATTTGCTAGATATGTTGGCACTAACTGCAGGAACGGTTCCCCTATGAAGAAAATCTGGGTTCCCAAGAAGTGCCTTGAAAGTCTTCAGGTGAATGTCCTCATGACACCACCTGTGAAGAATAGGAACCCCAGATCAAACTCTTCATATGGACCAAATTCTTCATATGGATCCAAGTCCTCATATGATTATCATCGTGCTAACAACTCTGTTTCGCAGGGTAGAGCTAAGGGCTATGAATATGTGCATTATTCTTCAAACCAATATGTTCGTAAGTCCTCGAAGAATTTCTCTGCTTATTCATATGCTTACCCTAACCCCTCTTATGTGAAACGAAATGGATTGGCCTCTATGCCACCATTCTCATATGGTGCTCGCATGAGTGATGAACTCTTTGCCACCCCTTGAGATGTGGGTGGTGAAGAAAAGAACTAACCTCTTCTCAGAGGTCAGGTCTCGGGCGTGCTTTAAGCGTCTGAAGAATTTCTGGGGGCCTGACAAAACCGCCTGAAAGGACGCAGGCTAATCATGAAGAAATGAACTTTCATTTCACACGTCCTCATACTTCTTATCTGTTATACTGCCTGATGAAATTCATCTGATGAAATTGATATCATATTCTTCACTGATGAAGTATATGAGATCATAAGTTGCACTAATTCATTTGCAAGATGATCAACCCAAAGCCAATGAGTGGGTCCTCGATAGTGGATGTACAAATCACATGACTGGTGACAAGAATCTATTGATGGATACTCCCTTATCACCGTCACATCTGAAGCATATCATCTTTGCTGACAAAGGCAAAAGTCAGGTATTGGGTCTTGGTAAGGTTGCGATCTCTAAGGACATACACATGGACAAAGTCATGCTTGTTGAGTCCTTAGGATACAACCTCATGTCAGTCTCAATGCTTTGTGATCTTGATATGGTTGTTGTCTTTGGCAAGTATCGTTGTGTTGTGATCATGGAAGCTGACAATTCCAAAGTCTTCGAAGGCTTTAGGAGAGGAGACTTGTATATTGTTGATTTCTCTACAGGACCACAACCAGCCGTGTGTCTACTTGCAAAAGCTTCAGAAGGCTGGCTATGGCATCGGCGACTTGGTCATGCAGGCATGAGGAATTTGCACACGCTTGCGAAGAAGAAACATGTCATTGGCATTGAAAATGTCAAATTCCTCAAGGATCACTTGTGTGGAGCCTGTGAAGCTGGAAAAATGACCAAGGCCAAGCATCCAGCGAAGACTATCATGACCACTACTCGTCCGTTCGAATTGCTTCACATGGAACTCTTTGGTCCTAATCATTACTCAGCAGTCACTAATGATGCATCTCTATATGGCTTTGTTATTGTTGATGATTACTCTCGTTACACATGGGTACACATTGTTACTTACAAAAATAAAGTGCAGGAAGTCTTCAAACGATTTTCCTCGAGGGCTTCAACTAACTTTGGTGTGAAGATCAGACACATCAGGAGTGACAATGGAACTGAGTTCAAGAATTCCGGTCTTGATGCCTATCTTGATGAACTTGGTATTACTCATGAGTTATCTGCTCCCTATACACCTCAGCAAAACGGCGTCGTGGAGCGCAAGAACAGAACTCTTGTTGAGATGGCTCGCACTATGCTTGATGAATACAAAACGCCTAGTCGTTTTTGGATTGATGCAATTGACACCGCGTGCCACATCATCAACAGAGTATATCTTCACAAATTCTTCAAGAAGACTGCCTATGAACTCCTCACTGACAAGAAACCCAATGTGAGTTATTTCAAAGTCTTCGGTGCTAAATGCTGGATTAGAGATCCTCGTCACAATTCTAAATTTGCACCGAAAGCACATGAAGGTTTTATGCTTGGTTACGGAAAGGACTCGCACACCTACAGAGTCTTCAACATCGCTCTTCACAAGATTGTTGATACTGTAGATGTGCGGTTCGATGAAACTAATGGCTCGCAAAGAGAGCACCTACCTTCTGTGTTAGATGAACCAGCTCCTAAGGAATCTATCAAGTTCAAGGCAACTGAGGATATCATTCCTACTGAAGAATCTGCTGAAGAATTCATTCCTGTACGCGAAGAACGTTGAGCTGATGCACCTGAAGATAACGCTGAAGACAATGGTGCTGAAGAAAATGCAGATCAAATTCCTCTATGACAACCAGCTCATCCTCGTGTTGCAAAAGAAGTGCAAGTTGACAAGATCATCGATGACATTGAAACGCCAGGTCTTCAAAATCGTCAACAACACAATGGCATATTGATATCTCAGGAGAAATACCTCAAAGATGTCCTGAAGAAATTCAGCATGCAAGATTGCAAAGGCGTCAAAATTCCTATGCCCACAAATGGCCATCTATGCACTGATGAAAATGGTATTGACTTCGATCACAAGGTATACCGCTCCATGATTGGTTCTTTATTGTACTGATGTGCATCTAGGCCAGATATGATGCTTAGTGTTTGCATGTGTGCCCGATTTCAAGCTACACCAAAGGAATCACACCATAAGGCTATGAAGCATATTCTTCGATATCTAGCTCACACACTAACACTAGGATTATGGTACCCCAAGGGCTCTACTTTTGATCTCATTGGATATTCTGACTCTGACTATGCTGGTGATCGTGTGGACCGCAAGTCAACATCTGGTACTTGTCATTTCCTCGGACGATCTTGGGTCTGTTGGTCCTCGAAGAAACAGTACTGCGTATCACTCTCTACTGCGGAAGCTGAATACATTGCTGCTAGCTCTTGTTGTGCTCAATTGTTGTGGATGAAGCAAACTCTCAAGGACTACGGCATCAACGTGAAGAATGTGCCTCTCTACTGTGACAATGAGAGTGCCATCAAGATTGCTCACAACCCAGTTCAGCACTCGAAGACAAAGCACATTCAAATTCGTCATCATTTTCTTCGTGATCATGTGTTGAAGGGCGACATCTCCATCGAGCATGTGAAGACTGAAGAACAACTAGCCGATATCTTCACAAAGCCCTTGGATGAGAAGAGATTTAGCAAGTTGCGGTGTGAGCTAAATATCTTAGAATCTTCGAATGTTCTTTGAAAAGGACACACATCCTGACACATATGCAAAATTGATGACTTAGATGTGCAACACATGAAGAAACGTTTTTCTTCAATCAATGAAGAATAACACTCTAAGTGTGAAGAAATTAATGAAGAATTTGATTTTCATGAACCTACAACAATTGTACGCGGTGTCTGAAATCATCATTCTTATACGGTGGGACACGCCACCACCAAAGTTGAAAATCTTCAATTTGAGTTTTTCCTCAGTTTCGAAATTCTTCAGTTTTTCAAATTCTTCAACTCTCACTGTTTCCGTCGTTTTTCTTCATTGGCTATATATATATATATATATGGGTTTATGTCCTCTACAGCATTCACTTATGGCTATTTCTTCAAGTCGCTTTTTCCGCTAAGTGAATGTGATCGGACCCTTCCCCCTCTATGCTATACTCAACCCAATCTATTCACAAATTCTTCATGTGCGTTCTATTTGAAACTAGTTCAAAATCTTCACTGTGTCCTTGTCAGCTGAAGAAATTGCGAACGGAACTTTAAAACTGATCTTAACCAAACTTTCGTTTTTGCCGCTCAAACCGTTTCGCATCCCATGATAGATTTATCTATTCACCCACGATCTAACACAATCTCCACTTTTCAGTACGTGGGTGACACATGTCAAGCGAATGAGAAGGGTCAGGGGCACGTTCGTCCCAAATCTTCGGGCGAACAGTTTTTCACCGTGGCTATATATACCCCCTCTCCCCTTCCTCACTTCCTTTACTCCGCTCGACCGCTCTCTCTCGCTCGAGCTTCTCAAACCCTAGCGCCGCCGCTACTCCATCGTCGCCGGTGAGGAAGAGCTTCACTGCCTCGACCTCGTCGCCGACGTACTCGCGCCGACCGCGGAAATCTTCACTCCGCCGCCGCTGTAGCTGTCTTCCTCCGCCGAGTTAGGGCGTGGAAGATCTAACCTGACAAACTTCCCATCTGTTCTTCTCAGTTCGTCGTGTTCTTCAGTTCGGGTAATTAAAAGTTACTTTTATTACTCGCTTTGATTCTCAAACCTTCCTGAAAATCTTCAAAGGTGTTTATTCTTCAAATCTTCACACATATGAACACCTCAAACAAAATATGCTCTTGATTCGTTTCTCTAAGCAATGATTTTCTTCAAGATTCCTCAATTGTGTGGATCCTCGATCTATACAACTCTGGAACCTAAGACAAAGATCGCTTAGTGAAATTCTTCAAGGCTCATCTGGTCAAATTCCTCAAACAAGTTCTTTTTTAAAAACCTTCTGAGAACGCATATGACCTCTCCAAATTCCTCGCAAATATACTCTGTTCACAGGTACTCATGTCCGCTGCTGAATCACTAGGTTCTCATCAACTTAACTCATTTGCAGCGTTCCTCGAATAAAACTTGCATACTTCTTCAGAGAATTCGACTATTCAAATTCCTCAACTGAAGAATATGGCAGAAGGAAAGAAGCCACAGAAAGGAGGAAAGAGACCTGAGGTCATGACTGCGTTTGAGATTCCTGAAGAAATATATGCTGATTATTGCACACCTGATGAAGCCTAGTTCGGCAAAGAGAACAAAAATCAGCGCCAGGTGCGCATTCAAAGGATTGAACGAAGATGGGCAAGGGAATGGAGGGACTACAGATATGTTACTCCAAAGTACATGAAGAAATTCGCTCTCAATCCTCCATGCCCAAGAGCTCCATTGGCACCTGGTCAAGAAGCTGACCCCACCAGCATCAATCGTGGTGAGGACTTTCCTGAAGAATGGGCCAAGCGCCAAGCCAAATTGGCAAGGCAAGCCAACGAGGCAGTGAGGAAATTTAATGAGGACTCTGCTACTGCTGCTGCCACTGAGGCCTCTGTCAAGCCAAGAAATTCTATGGCAAAGAAGCCCGCACACAAGCCAAGTGCTTCACCAACAGTGCCCTCACGGCCAAGTTCCTCAGATGTGCCCTCACGGCCAATTCCTCATGCTGCTCCAGCTCCTCCCAAATCCTCAGCTCCTACAAAGTCCTCAGCAGCTCCTCCCAAGTCCTCAGCAGTTCCGACAAAGTCCTCAGCACCTGTGCATCTGGCCACGTGCCAAAGGACTGCAGGCATCTCCATTGCCTCTGGTGTTTCAGCAAGTTCCTCAGCTGCACCAAATTCTTCATCTGGCCCGACTCTGCTGAAGACTAAGGCCACAGCTGGACGAGGTCCTCGGCCAAGTCCCAAGAAGAAACAGGTCGCCTTCCAGGAGCCACCTGAAGATGATGAGGCTGATGATGGTGAACTTGCGGAAATCATCAGAGACCGCCAGAAAGGGACGCTAGAGCCAAAGGCACACCTGTGCCGCTGCTGTTGGATCCAAGAGCGATCCTAGACTACATTGATCTCTGGCACAAGGACCCAAATACTCCTATGCCTGACTTCAAGTTGACACCTGGCCAAAGACACATGCTGACTCATTTCATCCAAGAGTAGAAATGGAAATTTGATACGGCCAGAGAAATCAAGAAATCTCAGTACAGAAAGGAGAAACTGCTGAAGAAAAATGTTGTCAAGATGACAATGAAGAACTTATCAAGATGCGGTGACATCAAAGCCCTCGGTGACAAATTTGACTCCTATTATGCTGATTGGCAAGGAGCCAAAGTCAGATTAAATCAACTGGCGAAGAAGTTCACCAATGTTGCAGCCCCAACGCAACAAAGAAATTCCTCAGTGGAGCCTCAGCTCAGCCGATCAAGAACATGCCAAGACCATCGATGAAGTTCAGGCTCTTGAACACAATGCTAGTTCGGGGCTGATGATCCAGCCCATTGAACAAATTGCCGTGGCATCCACTAGTGGTGCGCTCAAGAAATCTGAAGAAGTCAGGCAACTACATCGATTGCGCTGAGGAAATTCAACCAGATTCCTCAGCTCCTCCTGCGCCTACACCAACACCAATCCTTCCATCTGCATCTGATGTGAAGAAGACCAAGGCTGCAGAACAAGCTGCAGTGAAGAAAAGGAAAGCATTTGCTGCTTCAAATTCTTCAGCCCCGAAGAAGATGAAGACAATGACCAGCTCATTTGACAATCCCATTGATGCTGTTCCAATTTCCTCCATGCCATCAAAGGACCTTGTTCCTTTTGGTGAAGATTATGAGATCCCAAGCGGATCTGATGAAGAAAATCATTCTGCTGCTTCGTCAGAGCAGATTGATGAAGAAATTGAAGTGGAAGCTATCCCTTCAACCCCAATCATTT
The DNA here is from genome assembly GCA_021605205.1 of Aegilops longissima. Taxonomy (NCBI): domain Eukaryota; kingdom Viridiplantae; phylum Streptophyta; class Magnoliopsida; order Poales; family Poaceae; genus Aegilops; species Aegilops longissima. The sequence goes on from CM038680.1 coordinate 564,102,334, forward strand.
CCTCACCTATGCCTCGGTTCATAGTGAAGAGGCGGTGTTGAGAAATTGAAGAAGATGTGGACATTGGAAGCACAACGCCAGTGATGAACGATGACTTTTGGGAAAGTCAGCATCCAAATTCGCCACTCTTCACCCCAATCCAACAGATTCCTCGGTCCCTGCTCCAACAGTTCAAATGGGCTCTGAGAAACTCATCCCACTTCATCATGACATGAAGAAATTCCAGCCACTAGCGCCGATGAACTCTTCTGCTGATCCTCGATCGCACATGTAGAGGAACAAAAATTCCTCACTGAAGAACCTGAGATTGCGATTCCATAGGTCGTGATGCAACTCATCGACACTCCTTTGCCAAAGCCAAAGAATCCCTTCTCAACAAAGCAAAAGTTCAAGGCTGAAGATTTCTTGGCGAGCACATATTCTTCATCGATTACAATCCATATGATTCTGCTTGCATAAGGAAGAGGCGTTTACGGACTGCCGGTCAAGCCAATTTCTATTCCTCGATCTTGTTCAACAAAGACAAAGTCTTGATCATGCACATATTCCTCATGTGGACATGGAATCTCTGCCGGGCTTGAGCTAGTCCTCGGTGTTCTTCACGATGCGGGACTCTGAATTTCTGCACCGATATCTCGTGATTGGAATGAAGAACTCATTCTTCAATTCTATGCGACGCTGCACATCACGGAGACGCTGAAGATGTGAACTCATGGGTGTTAGATGGATGTCCGAAAACACTCACTACAAGGCACCAAACAACTGAATTGCTTCGTGCCCTACCACTCAGTCCTCCACTTGATGGTGCTCGTTGTATCTACAACAAACCTGAGCTTTCAAATCACTATATGCAAGTGCTGATGAAGCCTTTGAAGCCAAGGCAGGCCCCAAGAACCAAATTCCTAGTCAAGGGATTGTTGTATGTGCCTCGGACTGTCTATCGGATTCTCACGAAGACAATGAGTCCTATCAAAGGCCACGACTCAAATGATGCAGAAGTCGTTGGCATCATGAAGAATATGCTTTTCAATATCATTCATGGCGTTCCCGTCAACTTCCGTGATTTCTTCATGAGGACTCTGGCGAACATTGCTATGTCACCATTTGAGCGGAAGCCTTATGCACCTTGGATTATGAGATTCATCAGGACAAGGTCTTCACTCAATTACAAGGCTGGTACTCTGAACCACTGCAGCTACTTGCCCCCGATTGAAGTCCTCAAACGGACATTTTCCTCAGCTGATGACAAGGGCAAGGCAACTGCTGTGATCGATGAAGGCACTCGTCCATTGGATGGTCAGTTTCGCAAAGCTGCATCCTACTCCACCAATGATGATTCTGCCACACATGACTCTGCCGCAAATACCTCAGCCAAGCAAAGTCCTCAAGTCACAGCACCCAGGGTGATGACTGATCGTGAGTTACTCCTCCGTCTTCATCAGAAGGTTGATCGCAATCATAAATGGGTCAAGCGTCAGTTTGGTTCAATTCTTCACAACATGACCTCTACACACAATGCAGTGAAGAAAAACCACTACTACCTCCATGAAACCTTCAAACGCACTTGGCTGTTCTTTCTAATGTCTCTGTAGCGGAAGAACTGAAGACAATGGGTCTCAAGGAAGAATTTGACTGGTCTGCACCTCCTCCGAAGAAATACAAGAAGGTCAAAGTTCCTTCCTTGGTGGCCAGCTCCTATTCTTCATCGCGAGACACTGATGAAAATGAAGACTTGGACGACACTGCGGCAGGCCCTACTACGACAACCGACCCCAACAACGCTGGCGCTCCTTCATCAACTTGAAATTCTTCAGGGGCGTTAGTCCTCAGTTTTGATCCTTTTGGTCATTCGATGACAAAGGGGGAGAAATTTGAGTTAGTCTTCAAGCGGGTCTACTATATGGGCAATTTTTTGTTAAGTTACAACTCTCGTTCTTCTGAAAACTTTTATTGGATCGAGTTGTAATCTTAAACCCGATGGTGCTCTGATACTTTTGATGCACTATGCTCTGATACTCTTGATGCGTTATTTTGCATGCCTGTTCATCATTAATGTTATTGTACGCATGCTGAATTTCATCAAGCACCATATTTCATCATGCATTTTCAAATTCTTCATATTATAGGTCAAATGCGTGTATGAATTACAAGATATAGGGGGAGATCTCCATGATTCAACTCTTCAAATGTGCATTGCCTCAAAAGCAAATTCCTCACTATGCACATCTTCAGGGGGAGTTCTTCTATATCTTGCAATCAAATTCCTCAATATCAGTATTAACACTTCATATGTTTATCCCCGTTGAAAACTTAACCTATATTGTCATCAATCACCAAAAAGGGGGACATTGTAAGTGCATCTAGTGCCCCTTAGTGATTTTGGTGTATTGAAGACTTATAGGTTAAGGGACTAGTGTACACAGGTCTATAAATCTATGAGGAGTTTGATATTTACAAAGAAAGTCGACCCCTAAAAATGAAGTTCTTCGACTGAAGACTTTGATATTCTGAATGTAAGTGCATCTAGTGCCCCTTAGTGATTTTGGTGTATTGAAGACTTATAGGTTAAGGCACTAATGTGTTTATGAGTGTACACAGGTCTATAAGTCTATGAGGAGTTTGATATTTATAGAGAAAGTCGACCCCTAAAAATGAAGTTCTTTGACTGAAGACTTTGATATTCTGAAGACTTTCTGAAGACTTTGAAAGTGAAGAAATTGGTGTGACCTTGAAGACTTGGTATTCATTTGAGGAACATGAAGCGTGAAAACTTTTGTTTTCGTAGTTTCGTTTTTCTCATTCTTGAGTCATAGGAAACTTTGTCTTTGTTAAAGGGGTCGAGGAAATACTAAGGAAAAATTTCCATGTGATGCTCAACTCAAAGTCCTACACCTACCAATCCTTTGAGTGAAGCCTTTGGAAATCTCATACAGTTCAGTCAATTTCTTGATGTGATGAGACGAAGTTCTTACAGTGTTGAGAATTTATTCGGACCGAGGAGTTAGGAATTCGCCAAAGTCTTGGATTGCCTACACTGTGAGAACATGATAGCCCCGAGGAATTTGAGAGTCAAATTTCCGACCGTTCTTTGTCTTCTTGGCTTGACTGTCCCAAAATATCTTATCCACCTAACGGTCATATCATTGAAGGGCATTTATGTCTTATCATGTCGGGCTACTCCTAGGCTATAAATAGCGCGCCCTACAACCACTAGCTGGTTGGCTGCTCGAGAGAACTTGACACTTGTCATTTGAGAGCAACCCATCCTCCGAGGACTTTGGCGAAAATCATCGAGTGAGGAAAACCCAAAACCAAACCCCTACAAACCCAAAGTGATTGAGCATCATCAAGAGATTGATCCTGCGTGGATCCGATGCTTGTTACCTTTGAAGACTGTGCTTCTTCCAGACGGTTAGGCGTCATGGTCTAGAGCATCCAAGAGGAATTGTGGGTCGCCGAGTGACCAAGTCTGTGAAGGTTTGGAAGTCGCCTGAAGACTTAGCAGGAGTGATTGGACGAGGTCTGTGTGACCTTAGTTCAAGGAGAATACGGTGAGGACTTGGTGTCCTGAGCTGCGTGCTCAGCGACTGGGTGTCCAGGACTATGTGTCCTCGAGCTTAAATACTCAGCCGCTCCAACCAGACGTACAACTGAGACAGCAGTTGGAACTGGTCTACCAAATCATTGTCTTCACCAACCTAACTGGTTCTATTTCCTCAACCCTTTCATTTCCTCATTACTGTGTTGAGTGTTCATTCATATCTGTGTTTGAAGACTTTGACTGAAGACTTTCTCAATTTCCTCAGTTCAATTTCTTCAGTCTGTTTGTCTTCATCTTGTGATGTCCTGTGTTTACGCTTTCTGTACTCTTTGATTGTCTTCATTTCATCATGATGACCATGCCTGCATTCTCTTATGCTTACTTTTGAGTACTTATTCCGCTGCAAGTAGTTCTTCACTTAGGAATTTCCTCACCGGCAAATTCCTCATTGAAGAATTCATAAAAATCGCCTATTCACCCCCCCCTCTAGTCGATATAAGGCACTTGCAATTGGTATCAGAGCAAGGTACTCCATTGTTCTGTGTGATTTTGGTTTAACCACCTGGAGTTTTAGTTATGTCGACCGCAGTATGATCAAGGTCTCAGCTGGGTGTCCTACCTTTGATGGGACGGACTACCCCTACTGGAAGAACAAGATGCGAATGCATCTTGAGGTAATTGACAACGATCTCTGGAATGTTGTGGAAAATGGTGTTCCCTCTGTCACACCTTCTCTGAATGCTGCCGATGTGAAGAGATTCAAGCAACTTGATTCTCAAGCGAAGAATACCATATGTGGCCATCTGAGCAAAGGACAATATGGAAGAGTGAGTGCTTTGGAAACTGCTAAGCTCATCTGGGACAGGCTGTCCAAAGTAAATGAAGGAGTCTCAACTCAGCGTGACTCTCGAGTTGATGTTCTTCGCCATCTCTTCAACCGCTTCAAAAGACTCGACAACGAAAATGTTCAACAAACCTTCGATCGCCTCACTGACATCTCAAATGAGCTTCAAGCGCTTGGTGCCACTGACATCACCGACCATGAGGTGGTGAAGAAATTGTTGAGATCGCTTGATTCCTCATTTGACACTCTGGCACTGATGATACAAGTGTTGGGTAACGTAGTAATTTCAAAAAAAATTCCCTACGTACACGTAAGACCATGGTGATGGCATAGCAACGAGAGGGGAGAGTGTCCGTCCACGTACCCTCGTAGACCGAAAGCGGAAGCGTTATAACAACGCGGTTGATGTAGTCGACGTCTTCACGATCCGACCGATCCAAGCACCGAGCGTCACGGCACCTCCGAGTTACGCACACGTTCAGCTCGATGGCGATCCCGGACTCCGATCCAGCAAAGTGTCGGGATGAGTTCCGTCAAGACGACGGCGTGGTGACGATGATGATGCTCCACCGGCGCAGGGCTTCGCCTAAGCTCCGCGACGATATGACTTCTCCGGCGCAGGGCTTCGCCTAAGCTCATGACGATATGACCGAAGTGGAATATGGTGGAAGGGGCACCGCACACGGCTAAGGAACGATCCGTAGATCAACTTGTGTGTTCTAGGGTGCCCCTGCCCCGTATATAAAGGAGCCAAGGGGAGGGGCTGGCGGCCAAGAGGGGGCGCGCCAGGAGTCCTACTCCTCCGGGAGTAGGATTCCCCCTCAATCCTAGTTGGAATAGGATTCTGAGGGAGAAAGAGAGAGGGGCGGCCCACCTTTCCTAGTCTTAGTAGGACTAGGGGAAGGGGAGGCGCTGCCACCTAGGGCTGGCCCTTTCTCCTTTCCACCAAGGCCCACTATGGCCCATATAGTTCCGGGGGTTCGGTAACCTCCGGTACTCGGTAAATTCGATTTCACTCGGAACATTTCCGATGTCCAAATGTAGGCTTCAATATATCAATCTTTATGTCTCGACCATTTCGAGACTCCTCGTCATGTCTGTGATCACATCCGGGACTCGAACTACCTTGGTACATCAATACTTATAAACTCATAATGAACTGTCATCGAAGCGTTAAGCGTGCGGACCCTACGGGTTCGAGAACTATGTAGACATGACCTAGAACCATTCTCGGTCAATAACCAATAGCGGAACCTGGATGCCCATATTGGTTCCTACATATTCTCGAAGATCTTTATCGGTCAAACCGCATAACGATATCGTTGTTCCCTTTGTCATCGGTATGTTACTTACCCGAGATTCGATCGTCGGTATCCAATACCTAGTTCAATCTCGTTACCGTAAGTCTCTTTACTCGTTCCGTAATACATCATCTCACAACTAACTCATTAGTTGCAATGCTTGCAAGGCTTATGTGATGTGTATTACCGAGAAGGCCCAGAGATACCTCTCCGACAATCGGAGTGACAAAACCTAATCTCGATTCATGCCAACTCAACATATACTTTTGAAGACACCTGTAGAGTACCTTTATAATCACCCGATTACGTTGTGGACGTTTGGTAGCACACAAAGTGTTCCTCCGTAAACGGAGTTGCATAATCTCATAGTTGCAGGAACTTTGTATAAGTCATGAAGAAAGCATAAGCAACATACTAAGCGATCAAGTGCTAAGCTAATGAAATGGGTCATGTCAATCACATCATTCTCCTAATGATGTGATCCCATTAATCAAATGACAACACATGTCTATGGTTAGGAAACATAACCATCTTCGATCAATGAGCTAGTCTTGTAGAGGCATACTAGTGACTATCTGTTTGTCTATGTATTCACACATGTATTATGTTTCCGGTTAATACAATTCTAGCATGAATAATAAACATTTATCATGATATAAGGAAATAAATAATAACTTTATTATTGCCTCTAGGGCATATTTCCTTCAGTCTCCCACTTGCACTAGAGTCAATAATCTAGTTCACATCGCCATGTGATTTAACATCAATAGTTCACATCTATATGTGGTTAACACCCATAGTTCACATCGACATGTGATCAACACCCAAAGGGTTTACTAGAGTCGATAATCTAGTTCACATCGCTATGTGATTAACACCCAAAGAGTACTAAGGTGTGATCATGTTTTGCTTGTGAGATAATTTTAGTCAACGGTCTGTCACATTCGAGCCGTAAGTATTATGCAAATTTCTATGTCTACAATGCTCTGCGGAGCTACTCTAGCTAATTGCTCCCACTTTCAATATGTATCCAGATTGAGACTCGAGTCATCTAGATTAGTGTTAAAACTTGCATCGGCGTAACCCTTTACGGCGAACCTTTTTCACTTCCATAATCGAGAAACATATCCTTATTCTACTAAGGATAATTTTGACCGCTGTCCATTGATCTACTCCTAGATCACTATTGCACTCCCTTGCCAAGCTTAGTGGTAGGGTATGCAATAGATCTGGTACACAGCATGACATACTTTATAGAACCTATGGCTGATGCATAGGGAATGACTTTCATTCTCTTTCTATCTTCTGCCGTGGTCGGGTTTTGAGTCTTACTCAATCTCACACCTTGTAACACAGGCAAGAACTCTTTCTTTGACTGTTCCATTTTGAACTACTTCAAAATCTTGTCAAGGTATGTATTCATTGAAAACTTATCTAGCGTCTTGATCTATCTCTATAGATCTTGATGCTCAATATGTAAGCAGCTTCACCGAGGTCCTTCTTTGAAAAACTCCTTTCAAACACTCCTTTATGCTTTGCAGAATAATTCTACATCATTTCTGATCAACAATATGTCATTCACATATACTTATCAGAAATGTTGTATTGCTCCCACTCACTTTCTTGTAAATACAGGCTTCACGCAAGTCTGTATAAAACTATATGCTTTGATCAACTTATCAAAGTGTGTATTCCAACTCTGAGATGCTTGCACCAGTCCATAGATGGATCGCTGGAGCTTGCACATTTTGTTAGCTCCTTTAGGATTGACAAAACCTTCTGGTTGTATCATATACAACTCTTCCTTAATAAATCCATTAAAAACGTAGTTTTGACATCCAATTGCCAGATTTCATAAAATGTGGCAATTGCTAACATGATTCGGACAGACTTAAGCATCGCTACAGTTGAGAAAATCTCATTGTAGTCAACACCTTGAACTTGTCAAAAACCTTTTTGCGACAAGTCGAGCTTTGTAGATAGTAACACTACTATCAGTGTCCGTCTTCCTCTTGAAGATCCATTTATTCTCAATGGCTTGCCGATCATCGGGCAAGTCAACCAAAGTCCATACTTTGTTCTCATACATGGATCCTATCTCAGATTTCATGGCTTCCAGCCATTTCGCGGAATCTGGGCTCATCATCGCTTCCTCATAGTTCGCAGGTTCATCATGGTCTAGTAACATGACTTCTAGAATAGGATTACCGTACCACTTTGGTGCGGATCTTACTCTGGAAGACCTACGAGGTTTGGTAGCAACTTGATCTGAAGGTTTATGATCATCATCATTAACTTCCTCACTAATTGGTTGTAGGAATCACTTGAACTGATTTCTGTGATGAACTACTCTCCAATAAGGGAGAAGGTACAATTACCTCATCAAGTTCTACTTTCCTCCCACTCACTTCTTTCGAGAGAAACTTCTTCTCTAGAAAGGATCCATTTTAGCAACAAATATCTTGCTTTCGGATCTGTGTTAGAAGGTGTACCCAATAGTTACCTTTGGGTATTCTATGAAGACGCACTTCTCGATTTGGGTTCAAGCTTATCGGTGAAAACTTTTTCACATAAGCATCACAACTCAAATTTTAAGAAACGACACTTAGGTTTCTTCGCTAAACCATAGTTCATACGGTGTCATCTCAGCGGATTTAGATGGTGCCCTATTAAGCGTGAATGCAGCTGTCTCTAATGCATAACCCAAAAGCGATAGTGGTAAATCGGTAAGATACATCATAGATCGCACCATATCCAATAAAGTCTTGATTCTGACGTTCGGACACACCATTATGTTGTGGTGTTCCATGTGGCGTGAGCTGTGAAACTATTCCACTTTGTTTTAATTGAAGACCAAACTCGTAACTCAAATATTCATCTCCACGATCAGATCGCGAAACTTTATTTTCTTGTTACGATGATTTTCCACTTCACTCTGAAATTCTTTGAACCTTTCAACTATTTCAGACTTATGTTTCATCAAGTAGATATACCCATATCTGCTCAAATCATCTTGTGAAGGTCAGAAAATAACGATACTTGCCACGAGCATCAACACTCATTGGATCGCATACATCGGTATGTATTATTTCCAATAAGTCAGTAGCTTGTTCCATTGTTCCGAGAACGGAGTTTTAGTCATCTTGCCCAAAAGGCACGGTTCGCAAGCATCAAATGATTCATAATCAAGTGATTCCAAAAGTCCATCGGCATGGAGTTTTCTTCATGCGCTTTACACCAATATGACCTAAACGGCAAGTGCCACAAATAAGTTGCACTATCATTATTAACTTTGCATCTTTTGGTTTCAATATTATGAATATGTGTATCACTATGATCGAGATCCAATGAACCATTTTCATTGGGTGTGTAACCATATAAGGTTTTATTCATGTAAAGAACAACAATTTATTCTCTTACTTAAATGAATAACCGTATTGCAATAAACATGATCAAATCATATTTATGCTCAACACCAAATAACACTTATTTAGGTTCCACACTAATCCCGAAAGTATAGGGAGTGTGCGATGATGATCATATCAATCTTGGAACTACTTCCAACACTCATCGTCACTTCCCTTCAACTAGTCTCTGTTTATTCGTAACTCCTGTTCGAGTTACTAATCTTAGCAACCGAACAGTATCAAATACTCGGGGCTACTATAAACACTAGTAAGGCACACATCAATAACCTGTATATCAAATATAACCTTGTTCACTTTGCCATCCTTCTTATCCACCAAATATTCAGGGGTAGTTCTGCTTCCAGTGACCAGTTCCATTGCAGCAAAAGTACTCAGTCTCAGGCTTTAGGTCTAGACTTGGGCTTCTTCACTCGAGCAGCAACTTGCTTGCCGTTCCTTTTGAAGTTCCCCTTCTTCCCTTTGCCATTTTCCTTGAGACTAGTGGTCTAGTCAACCATCAACACTTGATGTTTTTCTTGATTTCTACCTTCGCCGATTTTAGCATTGCGAAAAGCTCGAGAATCTTTTTCGTCATCCCTTGCATACTATAGTTCATCACGAAGTTCTACTAACTTAGTGATGGTGACTAGAGAATTCTGTCAATCACTATCTTATCTGGAAGATTAACTCCCACTTGATTCAAGCGATTGAAGTACTCAGACAATCTGAGCACATGCTCACTAGTTGAGCGATTCTCCTCCATCTTTTAGCTATAGAACTTGTTGGAGACTTCATATCTCTCAACTCGGTATTTGCTTGAAATATTAACTTCAATTCCGGAACATCTCATATGGTCCATGACGTTCAAAACGTCTTTGAAGTCCCGATTCTAAGCCGTTAAGCATGGTGCACTAAACTATCAAGTAGTCATCATATTGAGCTAGCCAAACGTTCATAACGCCTCAGATTCGCTCATATTGAGCTAGCCAAACGTTCATAACGTCGCATCTGCTCCTGCAATAGGTCCGTCACCTAGCGGTGCATTAAGGACATAATTCTTCTGCGCAGCAATGAGGATAAACCTCAGATCACGGATCCAATCCGCATCATTGCTACTAACATCTTTCAATACAATTTTCTCTAGGAACACATATAAAACATAGGGAAGCAACAACGCGAGCTATTGATCTACAACATAATTTGCAAAATACTACGGGACTAAGTTCATGATAAATTAAAGTTCAATTAATCATATTACTTAAGAACTCCCACTTAGATAGACATCTCTCAAGTCATCTAAGTGATTACGTGATCCAAATCAACTAAACCATGTCCGATCATCACGTGAGATGGAGTAGTTTCAATGGTGAACATCACTATGTTGATCATATCTACTATATGATTCACGCTCGACCTTTCGGTCTCCGTGTTCGAGGCCATATCTGCATATGCTAGGCTCGTCAAGTTTAACTGAGTATTCTGCGTGTGCAAAACTGGCTTGCACCCGTTGTAGATGGACGAGAACTTATCACACCGATCATCACGTGGTGTCGGGTACTACGAACTTTTAGCAGCGGTGCATACTCAGGAAGAACACTTCTTGATAATTTTAGTGAGAGATCATCTTATAATGCTACCGTCAATCAAAGCAAGATAAGATGCATAAAGGATAAACATCACATGCAATCAATATAAGTGATATGATATGGTCATCATCATCTTGTGCTTGTGATCTCCATCTCAAGCACCGTCATGATCACCATCGTCACCGCGCGACACCTTGATCTCCATCGTAGTATCGTTGTCGTCTCGCCAACTATTGCTTCTACGACTATCGCTATCGCTTAGTGATAAAGTAAAGCAATTACATGGCTTTTGCATTTCATACAATAAGCGACAACCATATGGCTCCTGCCGATTGCCGATAACTTCGGTTAGAAAACATGATCATCTCATACAATAAAATATAGCATCACGTCTTGACCACATCACATCACAACATGCCCTGCAAAAACAAGTTAGGCGTCCTCTACTTTGTTGTTGCAAGTTTTACGTGGCTGCTACGGGCTGAGCAAGAACCGTTCTTACCTACGCATCAAAACCACAGCGATAGTTTGTCAAGTTGGTGCTGTTTTAACCTTCGCAAGGACCGGGCGAGCCACACTCAGTTCAACTAAAGTGAGAGAGCAGACACCCGCCGGTCACCTTTAAGCAACTAGTGCTCGGAGCGGTGAAACCAGTCTCGCGTAAGCGTCACGCGTAATGTCGGTCCGGGCGGTTCATCTCACAATACCGCTGAACCAAAGTATGACATGCTGGTAAGCAGTATGACTTATATCGCCCACAACTCACTTGTGTTCTACTCGTGCATATGACATCAACGCATAAAACCAGGCTCGGATGCCTTTGTTGGGTAACGTAGTAATTTCAAAAAATTCCCTACGCATAACGTAAGACCATGGTGATGGCATAGCAACGAGAGGGAGAATGTCCGTCCACGCACCCTCGTGAGACCGAAAGCGAAGCGTTATAACAACGCGGTTGATGTAGTCGTGCGTCTTCACGATCCGACCGATCCAAGCACCGAGCGTCACGGCACCTCCGAGTTACGCACACGTTCAGCTCGATGGCGATCCCGGACTCCGATCCAGCAAAGTGTCGGGATGAGTTCGTCAAGACGGCGTGGTGGCGATGATGATGCTCCACCGGCGCAGGGCTTCGCCTAAGCTCGCGACGATATGACTTCTCCGGCGCGGGGCTTCGCTTAAGCTCCGCGACGATATGACCGAAGTGGAATATGGTGGAAGGGGCACGCTGACACGGCTAAGGAACGATCCGTAGATCAACTTGTGTGTTCTAGGGTGCCCCTGCCCCGTGATATAAAGGAGCCAAGGGGAGGGGCTGGCCGGCCAAGAGGGGGCGCGCCAGGAGTCCTACTCCTCGGGAGTAGGATTCCTCCAATCCTAGTTGAATAGGATTCCCGGAGAAAGAGAGAGAGGGGCGGCCCACCTTTCCTAGTCTTAGTAGGACTAGGGAAGGGGGAGGCGCGACCACCTAGGGCTGGCCCTTTCTCCTTTCCACCAAGGCCCACTATGGCCCATATAGTTCCCGGGGGTTCGGTAACCTCCGGTACTCGGTAAATTCGATTTCACTCGGAACATTTACGATGTCCAAATGTAGGCTTCAATATATCAATCTTTATGTCTCGACCATTTCGAGACTCCTCGTCATGTCATTGATCACATCCGGACTCGAACTACCTTGGTACATCAATACTTATAAACTCATAATGAACTGTCATCGAAGCGTTAAGCGTGCGGACCCTACGGGTTCGAGAACTATGTAGACATGACCTAGAACCATTCTCGGTCAATAACCAATAGCGGAACCTGGATGCCCATATTGGTTCCTACATATTCTACGAAGATCTTTATCGGTCAAACCGCATAACGATATCGTTGTTCCCTTTGTCACCGGTATGTTACTTACCCGAGATTCGATCGTCGGTATCCAATACCTAGTTCAATCTCGTTACGTAAGTCTCTTTACTTGTTCGTAATACATCATCTCACAACTAACTCATTAGTTGCAATGCTTGCAAGGCTTATGTGATGTGTATTACCGAGAAGGCCCAGAGATACCTCTCCGACAATCGGAGTGACAAAACCTAATCTTGATTCATGCCAACTCAACATATACTTTTGGAGACACCTGTAGAGTACCTTTATAATCACCCGAGCCACGTTGTGACGTTTGGTAGCACACAAAGTGTTCCTCCGTAAACGGAGTTGCATAATCTCATAGTTGCAGGAACTTTGTATAAGTCATGAAGAAAGCATAAGCAACATACTAAACGATCAAGTGCTAAGCTAATGAAATGGGTCATGTCAATCACATCATTCTCCTAATGATGTGATCCCATTAATCAAATGACAACACATGTCTATGGTTAGGAAACATAACCATCTTCGATCAATGAGCTAGTCTTGTAGAGGCATACTAGTGACTATCTGTTTGTCTATGTATTCACACATGTATTATGTTTCCGGTTAATACAATTCTAGCATGAATAATAAACATTTATCATGATATAAGGAAATAAATAATAACTTTATTATTGCCTCTAGGGCATATTTCCTTCAACAAGAGCGTGCTGACTACAAGTCACTTGATCCAGCTGATATCCTCGAGAGGCTAAATACTCATGAGTTCCAGCTTGCTGAAAAGAGAGATCTCTATGGTTCTAGCTATGGAAAATCACGTGCCCTGAAGGCCAAGGCTGTGTCATAATCTGATTGTGAAGACTCTGGTAGTAGCCTTGGAGATCCTGAAGAATTGAGCCAGGAGCTAGCATTGCTCGTGAAGAAATTCCAGAAGTTCTCAAGACGTGGTCGCTTTGGAAAATCCTCAAGGAGCAGTGATTCCTCATCCTGTGACTATAAGAGAAGACTTTGCCACAAATGCAAGAAACCTGGTCACTACATTCAAGATTGTCCTCAGTGGGAAAAGGAATTAAAGAAGAAGAAATACAAGGATTACAGTTCTGATGACGCTAAGAAGAAGAAGAAGAAATTGTCGAAATCTTCATCATCAAAATCCTCAAAGCCTTCTTCTCACAAGAAGAGCAGCTCCAAAAAGGCTCGGGCATTCATTGGCAAGGAAATGGACTCTGAAGCTGAATCTGAGGAACATGAGGAAGAGGAGGCATTAGAAGAATCTGAGTCTGGTGTGGCGAGTCTAGCTCTCGCTACTGCTTTCGTCAGCAAGTCCATCTTCAACTCTGAAGAAAATGACCTCACCAACAAAGCTGATGAAGATAGTGATGACTACGCTCCCACCTATTGCTTCATGGAAAAGGGTGCCAAGGTACTCAAATATACCTCCTCTGAATCTAGTGAAAATGAATTTGATGAAGATCTAAAGCCCAGCTACTCAAAACTTGCTAAGATTGCTGTAAAACAACAAAGGGCTTTTGAAAAGGTTCAAAACATGCTAGATAAAAGTGATGATATGTTAGGTGAAGAAATGGATCGCACTAAAGCCCTGACTGAAAATCTTCAGAGACTTCAGTCTAGGTTTGACAACCTTCAAGGTCATCATAACACTCTCTTGTCTGATCATGAGAAACTTTCTTATGAATTTCTTCAAAGAAAGCAAGATCTTGAGAAGCTAAGAGTGAGTTATGAAGATCTTCGAAGGAGCGTGATTCATTACTTGCTCAACAAATCAGTGCTTCTCAGGAAGAATTTGTTCCTCCATGCTTAAGTGCATTGAACGTGAATCGCTAATTCTTCACTGAATGTTCAAATGCTTCAACTGTTACAAATTCTTCACTGCCTCGCTATCACTAATTCCTCATCCGAGGACTTTGCTAGTATCACCGACGATGCAGGGCTGAAGGAATTGTATATAACAGGCATGTACAAAAGCCTCAAAGGGCATCAGACTCTTTGTGATGTGCTTAAAAAGCAGATCCTCAACAGGAACCCTAGGAAAGAGGGTATTGCCTTTGAAAGGAAACTCAATGCTGATGGAACATATTGGAAGCCTGAGCAGTATCCCAAAACCTCATGGGTTGCTGCAAAGGGACCTCCAATTGATCCATCTAACTTATCTGGCTTTACATGCGAATCTCCTCATTCTTCTGATGAGTCATTTGACTCCAACTATAAACTGTTCAAAATCAGAATGGTGAATTATTTGCTAGATATGTTGGCACTAACTGCAGGAACGGTTCCCCTATGAAGAAAATCTGGGTTCCCAAGAAGTGCCTTGAAAGTCTTCAGGTGAATGTCCTCATGACACCACCTGTGAAGAATAGGAACCCCAGATCAAACTCTTCATATGGATCCAAGTCCTCATATGATTATCATCGTGCTAACAACTCTGTTTCGCAGGGTAGAGCTAAGGGCTATGAATATGTGCATTATTCTTCAAACCAATATGTTCATAAGTCCTCGAAGAATTTCTCTGCTTATTCATATGCTTACCCTAACCCCTCTTATGTGAAACGAAATGGATTGGCCTCTATGCCACCATTCTCATATGGTGCTCGCAGAGTGATGAACTCTTTGCCACCCCTTCAGATGTGGGTGGTGAAGAAAAGAACTAACCTCTTCTCAGAGGGTCAGGTCTCCGCACGTGCTTTAAACGTCAAGAATTTCTTTGGGGCCCGACAAAACTGCTGAAAGGACGCAGCTAATCATGAAGAAATGAACTTCCATTTCACACGTCCTCATACTTCTTATCTGTTATACTGGCTGATGAAATTCATCGATGAAATTGATATCATATTCTTCATCGATGAAGTATATGAGATCGTTAGTTGCACTAATTCATCTGCAGGATGATCAACCCAAAGCCAATGAGTGGGTCCTCGATAGTGGATGTACAAATCACATGATTGGTGACAAGAATCTATTGATGGATACTCCTTATCACCGTCACATCTCAAGCATATCATCTTTGCCGACAAAGGCAAAAGTCGGTATTGGGTCTTGGTAAGGTTGCGATCTCTAAGGACATACACATGGACAAAGTCATGCTTGTTGAGTCCTTAGGATACAACCTCATGTATGTCTCAATGCTTTGTGATCTTGATATGGTTGTTGTCTTTGGCAAGTATCGTTGTGTTGTGATCATGGAAGCTGATAATTCCAAAGTCTTCGAAGGCTTTAGGAGAGGAGACTTGTATATTGTGGATTTCTCTACAGGACCACAACCAGCCGTGTGTCTACTTGCAAAAGCTTCAGAAGGCTGGCTATGGCATCGGCCACTTGGTCATGCAGGCATGAGGAATTTGCACACGCTTGCGAAGAAGAAGCATGTCATTGGCATTGAAAATGTCAAATTCCTCAAGGATCACTTGTGTGGAGCCTGTGAAGTTGGAAAAATGACCAAGGCCAAGCATCCAGCGAAGACTATCATGACCACTACTCGTCCATTCGAATTGCTTCACATGGACCTCTTTGGTCCTAATCATTACTCAGCAGTCACTAATGATGCATCTCTATATGGCTTTGTTATTGTTGATGATTACTCTCGTTACACATGGGTACACATTGTTACTTGCAAAAATGAAGTGCATGAAGTCTTCAAAGGATTTTCCTCGAGGGCTTCAACTAACTTTGGTGTGAAGATCAGACACATCAGGAGTGACAATGGAACTGAGTTCAAGAATTCCGGTCTTGATGCCTATCTTGATGAACTTGGTATTACTCATGAGTTATCTGCTCCCTATACACCTCAGCAAAACAGCGTCGTGGAGCGCAAGAACAGAACTCTTGTTGAGATGGCTCGCACTATGCTTGATGAATACAAAACGCCTAGTCGTTTTTGGATTGATGCAATTGATACCGCATGCCACATCATCAACAGAGTATATCTTCACAAATTCTTCAAGAAGACTGCCTATGAACTCCTCACTAACAAGAAACCCAATGTGAGTTATTTCAAAGTCTTCGGTGCTAAATGCTGGATTAGAGATCCTCATCACAATTCTAAATTTGCACCGGAAGCACATGAAGGTTTTATGCTTGGTTACGGAAGGACTCGCACACCCTCTGAGTCTTCAACATCGCTCTTCACAAGATTGTTGATCTTTGTAGATGTGCGGTTTGATGAAACTAATGGCTCGCAAAGAGAGCACCTACCTTCGTGTTAGATGAACCAGCTCCGAGGAATCTATCCAGTTCAAGGCAACCGAGGATGTCATTCCTCATCAAGAATCTGCTGAAGAATTCATTCTGTCTGTGAAGAACGCCGAGTGATGCACTCAAGAATCTGCTGAAGACAATGGTGCTGAAGAAAATGCTGATCAAATTCCTCGACGACAACCAGCTCATCCTCGCGGTGCAAAAGAAGTGCAAGTTGACAAGATCATCGATGACATTGAAGCGCCAGGTCCTCTCGCACGCTCAAAAGCTTCACATTTATCTAACTTTTGTGGGCACTATGCTTTTATCTCTATCTCAGAGCCCACTAAGGTAGATGAAGCATTTCGAGCCCGAGTGGATTCAGGCCATGCAAGAAGAATTACATCGTTCGAGCTCAACAATGTCCAGGAACTGGTCAAACGTCCAGATCCTCGCAAGCATAATATCATTGGCACAAAGTGGATCTACCGCAACAAGCAAGATGAAAATAGCCTTGTGGTGAGGAATAAGGCACGACTTGTAGCTCAAGCCTACACACGAGTTGAAGGAATTGATTTCGATGAGACTTTTGCACTGTTGCTAGACTTGAGGCTATTCGTGATATTACTTGCTTATGCTAACCATCATAATATCACTTTATATCAAATGGATGTGAAAAGTGCATTCCTCAATGGTAAGCTTGAGGAAGAAGTATATGTTGCTCAACCCCAGGTTTTGAAGATCCAAAGAATCCCGACAAAGTCTTGAGACTCAACAAGGCCCTCTATGGTCTCAAACAGGCCCCACAGGCGTGGTATGATACATTGAAGGAATTCTTCGTGAAGAATGGCTTCACACCAGTTCACTCGACCCTACTCTCTTTACTAAATCATATGATGGTGAACTGTTTGTGTGTCAAATATATGTTGATGATATTACCTTTGGCTGTACTGACCAACGTAATAGTGATGAATTTGCCTATATGATGAGTGAAGAATATCAAATGTCTATGATGGGAGAGTTGAAATTCTTCTTAGGTCTTCAAATTAAATCAACAACACAATGGCATATTCATATCTCAGGAGAAATACCTCAAAGATGTCCTGAAGAAATTCGGCATGCAAGATTGCAAAGGCGTCAAAATTCCTATGCCCACAAATGGCCATCTATGCACTGATGAAAATGGTATTGACTTTGATCACAAGGTATACCGCTCCATGATTGGTTCTTTATTGTACTTATGTGCATGTAGGCCAGATATAATGCATAGTGTTTGCATGTGTGCCCGATTTCAAGCTACACCGAAGGAATGTAAGTGCATCTAGTGCCCCTTAGTGATTTTGGTGGATTGAAGACTTACAGGTTAAGGAACTAATGCGTTTGTGAGTGTACACAGGTCTATAAGTCTATGAGGAGTTTGATATTTACAGAGAAAGTCGACCCCTAAAAATGAAGTTCTTCGACTGAAGACTTTGATATTCTGAAGACTTTCTGAAGCCTTTGAAAGTGAAGAAATTGGTGTGACCTTGAAGACTTGGTATTCATTTGAGGAACATGAAGCGTGAAGATTTTTGTTTTCGTAGTTTCATTTTCTCTTTCTTGAGTCATAGGAAACACCGTACTGTTAAAGGGGGTCGAGGAAATACTAAGGAAAAATTTCCATGTGATGCTCAACTCAAAATCCTACACCTACCAATCCCTTGAGTGAAGCCTTTGGAAATCTCATACAGATTCATCAATTTCTTAAAGGATGTGAGACGAAGTTCTTACAGTCGCCGAGGAATTTGTTCGACCGAGGAGTTAGAATTTCGCCAGTCTTGGATTGCCTACACAATGAGGAACATGATAGCCCCGAGGAATTTGAGATTCAAATTTCCGACCGTTCTTTGTCTTCTTGGCCACCTGTCCCAAAATATCTTATCCACCTAACGGTCATATTATTGAAGGGCATTTATGTCTTATCATGTCGGGCTGCTCCCTAGGCTATAAATAGCCGTCCCCTACAACCACTAGCTGGTTGGCTGCTCCGAGAGAACTTGACACTTGTCATTTGAGAGCAACCCATCCTCTGAAGACTTTGAGCGAAAATCATCGAGTGAGGAAAAACCCCAAAAACCAAACCCCTACAAACCCAAAGTGATTGAGCATCACTGAAGAAATTGATCATGCATGGATCCGACGCTTGTTACCTTTGAAGATTGTGCTTCTTCCAGACGGTTAGGCGTCAAGGTCTAGAGCATCCAAGAGGAATTGTGGATCGCCGAGTGACCAAGTCTGTGAAGGTTTGGAAGTCGCTCAAGACTTACCACAGTGATTGGACGAGGTCTGTGTGACCTTAGTTCAAGGAGAATACGGTGAGGACTTGGTGTCTCGAGCTGCGTGCTCAGTATTTGGGTGTCCGGACTGTGTGTCCTCGAGTTTAAATACTCAGCCGCTCCAACCAGACGTATAACCGAGACAGCAGTTGGAACTGGTCTACCAAATCATTGTCTTCACCAACCTAATCTGGTTCTATTTACTCAACCCTTTCATTTCCTCATTATTGTGTTGAGTGTTTGTTCATATCTGTGTTTGAAGACTTTGACTGAAGACTTTCTCAATTTCGTCAGTTCAATTTCTTCAGTCTGTTTGTCTTCATCTTGTGTTATCCTGTGATTACGCTTTCTGTACTCTGTGCTTGTCATCATTTCATCATGATGACCATGCGTGTATTCTGTTTTGCTTACTTTTGAGTACTTATTCCGCTGCAAGTAGTTCTTCGCTAAGGAATTTCCTCACCGGCAAATTCCTCGATGAAGAATTCATAAAATCGCCTATTCACCCCCTCTAGTCGATATAACGACTTTCAATTGGTATCGAGCAAGGTACTCCCTTGTTACGTGTGATTTTGGTTTAACCACCGGAGTTTTAGTTATGTCGACCGCAGTATGATCAAGGTCTCAAAGCAGGTGTCCTACCTTTGATGGGACGGACTATCCCTACTGGAAGAACAAGATGCGAATGCATCTTGAAGCAATTGACAACGATCTCTGGTATGTTGTGGAAAATGGTGTTCCCTCAGTCATGCCTTCTCTGAATGCTGCTGATGTGAAGAGATTCAAGCAACTCGATTCTCAAGCGAAGAATATCATATGTGGCCATCGAGCAAAGGTCAATATGGAAGAGTGAGTGCTTTGGAAACTGCCAAGCTCATCTGGGACAGGCTGTCCAAAGTAAATGAAGGAGTCTCAACTCAGCGTGACTCCTGTCGGGGGTACAACTACTGAGTGTGAACCGCCCTGGAGGGGCCGGTTTACCCTCGTCCGTGATCCAGGCCCACGGAGGAGGCCCGGAGCCCAGAGGCGACTTAAGGTCCATTTATGTGAACCGCCTTAGTGTTGTAACTTGTGTTGTAAGACAAGAGAGAAGAGACCGAGTCGGACACTTGTATGAGCCGGATCGGGACTCTGTAGACCGGCTGGGCGTCAACCCATGTATATAAGGGGACGACCCGGCGGCGGATTAAGAAAAAGAGGATTCGAGGCTGAGGCGAAGCTATTGCTCCCTAGTCGCCGAAATCACATCAATCCCATCACAAACTAGACGTAGGCTTTTACCTTCATCGAAGGGGCCGAACTAGTATAACTCACGTGTCTTGTGTCCGCTTTAACCCCTCTAGGTTAACCCGTGCGATGGCCCTACGACTAAGTCCTTTCACGAGGACATCTGCCGTGACAATTCCACGACAGTTGGCGCCCACCGTGGGGCTATCGCGCGACGGTTTGATGATCTTAGAGGGCAAGTTCGAAGGACTCGAAGGCTATGTTGTGGGCCGGATGACTAAGAGTCGTCGCGGCAAGCTCTACATCGACGATGCGGACTGGGGCCCCGAGGCCGGCTCGGTTGAGTACGGATACCGGGTCCCCTTTGGCGGCATACACGTGTTCATCGGCAAGATCGGCGAGCTGGGCCTGGGCGGACATCCGCACCGACCTCGTCGAGACGGCTCAGTGAGCGAGGAAGAGTCCTGCCTCGCTAAACCGGGCGGTCGAGCGTGCTGTGGGAGTCGCCCACGGAGACTACGAGGACGGATCAGCATCCGCGGCGAAACCGTTGTCTACTCTGGCGACGCAGTCGTCACCGGAGAAACGGAGTCTCTGTACCACCTGCAAGATGGCGGATCGGGGCTGTTCCGACGGTGAGAGTATTCCGACCCTTTGATCTACCCAACGGGTTGGAATCTTCATGGCCGCACGCATAGCGGCGCTTCACTCTTCGACCATGGCGCTTCGGTCGCCGGTTCAACGGCGTGACGGCAGCCGGGGAAGGAGGCCTGGCGCCCACCGCTCAAGTCTTATCGTAACTTTTCGACGCATTGGTTGTGCTCATGGCGAGGCTAATCCGCGGATCAGGACCTCCACAATGTGGAGATTGCAAAGGTGAGGGAACAGATCACCAAAGCTAAAGCGGACACCGCAGCCATGACGTGAGATGGCGGCGCGAGCGGGCGCTTTGGATCGCAGGCTTATAGGCTCATGCTGGATCAGAGCGCCACATGAAGTCATGAAAAGGAAGTACAGATCCCGTTTACCTTCGGTGTTCGAGGGAAGAGAGCTTTTCAATTCCCCAGGGGCAGGGACCAGTAATCCGCCGCCGGTTATAAACCGGCCGGAAGCACCTGGGACGGCCGCGCCGGTTCAGCCCCGTGTGATAGATCTGCCACGACATCATACCGGCGCGCCCCAGGCTGTGCAGACACCTCCGGGTCACTACTCCAACCCGATGGATAACCTTGTTGCGGCTGCGGCACGGTTGGAGGCGATTCCAATTGAAGGCGATTCACCACAGGCGGTAGAGACACGCCGGGTTAAGGAGCTCCTCGGGGACGGCCCCGCTCAACAGAAGCGTATTCATACGATCGGGATCAGATCCACTCCACCCCGCCCAAGCCGGAGCTATAGCCGACGCGCGTCGATTTAACCGGCCGTGTCAAGCAATGCGCGTAGCGGGTCCGCCTCACGGCAACAACCCAGCAGGTGGCTTCGAGGATGCTCAAGTGGTAGTGGACGCGCCAGGCACGAGGGAGGCCGAGTTAGCAGCACAACCGAGGATCATCCGCCGCACGGTTCGTCTGACCATCTTTGAACCGGGGTCACGTCGGCTCTTTGGGGTGCCTTGCCTCGCCCCCGCTTTACGCAAGCGTCGCGTTTGCCCAAGGACTTCAAAGGGCCACGCAAGGTGCCCAATTATCTTGCCGATCGGCTCGAAGCATGGATAGAAAGTTATGAGATGGCCATGGAGATGCTGGATGTGGATGAAGCTGCGTGCAGCGAAGTATTTCACTATGATGTTGGAAGGTACGGCCCGGACTTGGTTGAAGAACTTGCCGCCTAACTCGATCAGTTCATGGACCCGATTGCGGACCGGTTCATTCAAAATTTCAAAGACACCTGTAAGCAGCCCATGTCTGTGGTGGATTTAGCGGCTTGTGTCCAGGCGGAGGGAGAATCCACAACCCATTGGGTGCGCCGCGTTTCGGAAGTTTTACACTCTTCAGACCGGATCAACCCTGATTCCGCGATCTTAACCTTGGAAGCCAATTGCCGGTTTGAACCATTGAAATTGAAGCTGGGTCGCATGAAGCGTTTTTGCAATGACATGGGCACTTTAATGGGCGTTTTGGTAAAGTATGCTGATTCTGATAGTACCAAGGATCCTGAGTCCGGGGATGACGAAGCAGGGAAGGGAAAACAGAACAGCGATTCCAGAAGCCAGCAGCATCATTCAGGCAATGGAGGGAACAAGCGTAAAGCAAACGGTAACATGGGCTTAGAGTTAACACCAACGCTACAGGACAAGGGTCAGCGCGCAAGGGTAAGCAATCAAACCGGGGCGGTCACAATCCGGATCGTCTGAATTACATATTGAATCAACCTTGTCCGAAGCATGGGACGAAGGAGGCACCGGCAAACCACCTTTGGAAGGATTGTTATATTATGCAGGAGTTCAAAAACTCTAACTCTTTCCGGTATGATCAAGGGCCCGGCGGCGGTTCAGGATCCGCCCCGGGTTACGGTGGAGGAAATTCCGGCCCAGGATTCGGTGGTAATCCGGGCGGGCAAGGCAATCAGAGTAATCAGAACAATCAGAACAATCAGAACCAAGGGGGTTACAATCAACAACAGCAGCAGACGGGTTACCAAATTAACCCAAAGCAGTTGAACGGTGGACAGTACCACGTCTTTACCACCAGCCTGGACAGACGAGACGGAAAACTTCAGAAGCGGGCGGTCAGTGTTGTTGAACCGGCTGCGCCGCATTACCTACGTTGGTCAGAGCAACCTATCGTATGGAGCAGAGAAGACCACCCTCCCCGGGTTTCCAATCCGGGTCAGTTAGCCCTGGTGGTGGCGCCTCAGGTAGGAGGATACAAGTTTACCAAGGTGCTTATGGATGGAGGAAGCAGCATCAACATCCTGTACTATGAGACCTTCCGCGTATGGGGTTAACAGATAGGCATCTTAGGCCGTCCGACAAGATGTTTCACGGTGTGGTGCCCGGCAAGTCGGCATACCCGATCGGTAAGATAGCTCTGGAGGTGACCTTTGGGGACGAACATGACTCCAGATCGGAAACATTGACGTTTGAGGTGGTGAAAATTCAAAGTCCTTACCACGCCCTTTTTGGGCGTCCGGCTTATGCTAAGTTTATGGCACGGCCCTGTTATGTTTATTTGCAGCTGAAAATGCCGGGTCACAAGGGGACGATAACGGTTCATGGTAGCCGCCGGATCGCTTTGGAGTGCGAGGAAGGTGATGCGGCTTATACAGAGTCGGTTTGTGCCATCAAGAGTTAAAGTATTATAAAGACAATGTTGATCCGCGGATATGACCCTTTGAAGAAGCCAACTACAGAGCACGATCCGGAGTTAAAGTTCAAATCGGCAGCTGAGACAAAACTTGTTGATTTTGTGCCCGGCGATTCGCCCAAGCAGTTCACCATCGCCAACTTGATCCTAAATAGGAAAGCGCGCCATCGAGTTCATCCGTGAGAATCGGGACATTTTGCATGGAAGCCTTCGACATGCGGGTGTACCGAGGAACTCGCTGAGCACACTCTTAATGTTGACCCCAAGTACAGACCGTAAAGCAGTTTCTTCGCGGTTCAATGAGGAAAGGCGCAAGGCCATTGGAGAGGAAGTTGCTAGGCTCTTAGCGGCAGGGTTTATTGTTGAAGTCTTTCATCCGAGTGGCTTGCTAATCCGGTGTTGGTCCTTAAGAAGAATGGCACTTGGCGCATGTGTGTGGATTACGAGATCTTAACAAAGCTTGTCCGGCAGATCCTTTCGCCTCCCCGCATTGACCAGATTATCGACGCCACGGCGGGTTGTGAGCGCTTGAGCTTTTTGATGCGTATTCCGTTATCACCAGATTAAGATGGCGGTTAAGGACCAGGAGAAGACGGCGTTTATCACCCTTTTGAGCCTTCGCTATGTATCTATGCCCTTTGGGCTCAAGAGCGCCAAGCAACTTATCAACGTTGCATGTAACTGCTTGCATGAACAGATCGGCCGTAATGTGCACGCTTATGTGGATGATATCGTGGTTAAGTCAAGGAGAAAGAAACACCGATTGAGGATTTGAGAGAAACCTTTGGCAACTTGCGGGTGTACAAGATGATGCTTAACCCGCCAAGTGTGTCTTTGGTGTTCGGCGGCAAGTTATTGGGTTTCCTTGTGTCCAACAGGGGGATTGAAGCTAATCCGGAGAAGATTACAGCTATCACCTCCTTGGCTAAGCCAAAGTGTATCAACGATGTCCAACGTTTGGCAGGTCGGATTGCTGCGCTAAGCTGGTTTATCGATCGCCTAGAGAGAAGGCCATTCCTTTGTACCAGATCTGTCAAGAAGACGGATCGGTCGTTCGAGCTCACCACCGATGAGGCATTGAGGATTTAAAGCGGCAGCTGGCCAACCCGACCGTTCTTGCCGCTCCCATTGACAAGGAGCCGCTCTGTTATATGTTGCTGCTAATGCCGGGCGGTCGGCGTGGCCATTGTGGTGGAGCGAAGGAGGCGGGAAGGAGTATCCGTTCAACGGCCGGTTTATTATATCAGCGAGGTCCTCATTGAGTCTAAGCGAGATATCCACATTGGCGTAAGCTGGTATATGGGGTTTTATGGCAAGCGGAAGCTCAAGCAATATTTCCAAGGGCACCCCATCACGATGGTCCGTTCAGCTCCTTTGGGCGATATCATACTGTAACCGGAAGCGATCGGCGGATTGCTAAGTGGGCTATAGAACTTGGGCATACGGTTTAAGGTATGTGCCTCGGACGGCAAGTAAAGTCTCGAGCACTGTGGATTTCATTAATGATTGGACGGAGTTGCAAGCACCTGAAGAAAAACCGGATCATACCTATTGGACCATCCACTTTGATGGGTCCAGGCAATTGGAGGGCTCGGGGGCTGGAGTCGTATTAACTTCCCCGCGAGGTGACAAGTTCTGCTACGTTCTTCGCTTAATGTTCCCCTGTACTAACAATGCAGCTGAGTATGAAGCTTTGCTCCATGGTCTACGGATGGCTAAGGAGATGAATCTAAGCCGGGTCAAGTGCTTTGGTGACTCGGACTTGGTGGCCCAGCAAGTATCAGGTACTTGGGATTCCAAAGACCCACTCATGGCTGCGTACCGTCGGGAGGTGGATATGGTTGCAGGACACTTTAAAGGTTATCAGGTGGACCATGTGGATCGCCGGAAGAACGAGGCGGCGGATGCTTTAAGCCGGCTCGGTTCTCAACGTAAACCGGTCCCGCCCAATGTCTTCCTTGACGATCGCACAATCCGTCGCTTAAGCTTCTGATGAGGTCGATTTAGCTATTCTGATCCGGAGGCTCACTTGGTGGCAGCCTTGCATGTCATTACGGATTGGACCTCCCTTATTTGGCATACATGAACCGGGCGAGTTACGTAAGAAGGCGAGACGCTGGTCCGACAGATAGTTGGCGGTCTAAATCTATGACCATACATAAGGGCGAGTTGCATCGTTGCAGCGTGTCAAGGCGTTTCAGCGTTGTGTGTCCCCGAGGAAGGCCGTGAGATATTGCGTGAGATCCATGAAGGGATTGTGGTCATCACGCCGGTTCAAAATCCTTGGTGGCCAAAGCGTTTCGCCACGGTTTCTATTGGTTGACTGCCCATGCTGATGCGGAAGATCTGGTCAGACGATGTGATGGTTGCCAAAAGTTCTCCAGACGTGCTCATGTACCGGCCCAAGAATTGAGGATGATTCCAATTACTTGGACGTTTGCGACTTGCGGGCTGGATATGGTTGGACCTTTCAAAAGGTCCAAAGACAAGAAAACCCACCTGTTGGTGGCGGTTGATAAGTTTACCAAGTGGGTCGAGGCAGAGCCTGTTAGTAAGTGTGATGCGGCCACGGCGGTTCAGTTCATCAAAAAGGTGATTTTCCGGTTTGGGTTTCCACACAGTATCATCACGGACAATGGCACCAATTTGTCCAAGGGAGCCATGAAGGAGTTTTGTGAACGAGAGCACATCCGGCTTGACGTTTCTTCAGTGGCCCACCCGCAGTCCAATGGTCAAGCGGAACAAGCTAATCAGGAGATCTTGAGGGGTATTAAACCCCGGCTTATGGTCCCTTTAGTGAGGACGCCGGGTTGTTGGGTCGAGGAGCTGCCATCTGTGATATGGAGTATCAATACTACACCAAACAGATCCACCGGATACACACCGTTCTTTATGGTCTATGGGCGGAGGCGGTCCTTCCCTGTGATATCGTCATGACTCGCCCACGTGGCGGCTTATGTTGAGGCCGACGGTGAGGCAGCCCGGCAGGACGATTTGGATCGGCGGATGAGGAGCGAGATATGGCGGCTGCTCGTTCGGCGATTTACCGGCAAGATCTTCGTCGGTATCACAGCGGCGGGTTAGAACAAGAACCTTTCGGGAAGGAGACTTGGTGCTTCGCTCATTCAAGACCGCACAGATATGCACAAGCTATCCCCACCTTGGGAAGGGCCCTTTGTGGTCGATGAGAATCTGTACAACGGGTCATACTATCGATTGATGTTCGAGAGCGGAAAGACTCACGACGTCCGAAGAGGAGACCAACGAGCCGTGGAACATAGCTCATCTTCGCCTTATTATACCGAGCCATCGGCTCCACTTATGTACATATTAAGACAATGTATATATTATGAATAAAAGCAATAAACCGGATCCTCGCCAAAGCGGGTATCCGTTCAGATAAAGTCGGTTTGGGTACATGGAGATGTTGTCGTGAAGCGGCCTCGGTTTAACCCTTTGCCTTGATTTTCAGAAATTTTTGTCACTTGGGGGCTTGGTGGCGTCCAAACCAATGCAACACCTCTTGACAAAGTAAAGCCACCAGATCACTTGGGGACATGGTCACGTCTGAACCGACACGCCTCTTGGTCGGCCTAAGGCCATAGAATCACTTGGGGGCTTTGGTGAACCCAACCATTGCAACGCCACTTGATCGGCATCATGCCACAATTTCGATTGGGGACTGGCTGACTTGAACCATCGCTACACCTTATAGGGAGCTTGGTCCTGTCCGACCATGGTAACACCATCTGATCCGGCTCAGTAAAGCCTTTTCTTGCAACACGGTTTTTATCATTGCCTTTGCTTCCATGTGGTTTTTATACCAGTCATTTGATTTTTGTTTGCCTTCTTAAACCGTCAAACCTCTTTAAACCGGATTCAAGTTGTCAGAATTCGGTCCATTTTTAATCCGGCGATTTTGTTCCGGTTTGATTTTTCTGTTAACATCCCATTATGGAGTAACAGGGGGCTTATCATGCCCGACACGGTTTACACGGTAAACCGGCATTTTGAGCGCAGGAGTTATTTTCTCCTTTGCCGGTAATGGTTTCTAAACCTCCGCCTCAAGAGTGGCTAAGCCAACTGCATGCCCGACGCTGGCAGGTATTTTTATATCATAACGTTTGATCATATACATCCCTATTTTCTTATATAAATATATGGGCGTCACAAGCCATTTGGCGACACAAAGCCGCCGTGGCGAGTTAAAGAATTTGTGATTGCAGGCAAAATAAGTTGAGGTTCATCATTCCACGAAGTCGCACCACCATGCAAAAGGTTTCTGGTGAGGTTGTAAAGGCATTGTTCAAAACAAAGTGCTGACTATCCTATTACAAAGCCTTTTAAGGCCCGGTGTTTCATGTGGTGTTATGCCTTGAAGCTTCGGAGGTGTCACCCGGCTTGACGGATTATGCTTCTTCGCCGGGTTGGCGTGAGGTAGAGGCGCCAGCGCCGGTTCAACTTCTTCTTCTTCCTCACCCAAAGCCCGAAGTCATTGGTAGACCGGTCAATCTGGGTTAAGGCACGAAGACAGCTTCTTCACTTATCAGCTCAGCGGATCAACGTCTGGGCGTAAGTGTGCTTACGGATTGGAGGAACAAGGCTCTGCACTTCAGGGATGACAAATTCCACCCGCTTGTTGTTTGCGTCATAAAAAGAGCGGTGAACCGCCAGGTTGGCTTCAGCTGCCAGTTGACTCGCCAATGGACGCATTTCCTTTGTTATCCGCTTCAGGGCGTCGTTATCAAAGGCTTCACCGTTCTCTTGAGCGCTGGGGAAACCTTTGGCTATGTCAGCCGGATCAAGATCTGCTATCCACGCCTTGGCGCGAGTCAGAGCTAGTAGGGTGCCAGCCCGAGCCGCGGATCGCTTTAACTCTTCAAGCTGCCCCGGAATCATGGACAGCCGGTCCAGTGTCTCTCTGATCAGGGAGGGCGCCGTGTTGTCGTATGATGTAGCACATATGACCCGTTGGGCGCCGGTATACAGCTGTTCAATCAGCGTATAAGCGGCCTTGAGCTTCTTCCGCACATCAGAGCCCATATGCGCAATACGCTTGCCTGCACCGGTTTCAGACAACTCAGGGTAAACCGGCGGAAATATCAAAATTAAGATAGTCAGTGCAAATTTTCTTACCAAAGACGGCAGAGGTCATGGCATGCACTTGGCGCTTGAGTCCGTAAGCTCTTGATCACCGGTTTAAGGGCTGCTTGACTTCTTCCGCCGTTTTTCAAACCGCCTTCTCGGTGTCCCATTGGCCCGCTTCGGACTTGTACCACTCCTTCACTGTTCCATAGTGGCCAAGGCCGTTTCAATTAAATCCTTGGCCTTAGTGGTTTTCGCTTGTTGAGTTTCAGTTGGCTCGCAGATCCTTGAGTTGCACGCTTTGGTTGGTATATTTCATTCGGTAACAAAGGAGCACGTTAGTTGTTTCATTATAAAGTCCCAAGCTCAATATAAATATTCACCTTGGCACTTGGGGGCTAATGGCTAGTTGATCTCAGTTTGCCATGAGGATACAGAAATTAAGTCCCGGTTTAACTATACTAAGTTGAACCGACCCTTGGGGCTACAATACTGCAGTTTAAAGCGTATGTTCTTTATGTAAAGTTAAGTCCCGGTTTAACTATGCTAAGTTGAACCGACCCTTGGGGGCTACTATACAGCCACAGTACAGGAAAGACATAATTCATTACCTCATAGCGGTCCTTCATTCGGTTTACCAGACCAGCTTCAAAGTCACGGCTGGTATAGAGCCGGTTTAGAAACCCGGAGTGAAGTTCTTGGGCAGAGAAGTTGTCGTAAGCTGACAGATCAGTTTTTCCTTTATCTTTACTCATGGTGGTAGACTCGTCCTTGGCGTTGTGTTTTGCTAAAGCGACCGGTTGGCTAGGAGCGGTGTAGCCAGTGCCTGTCACAATAACATCGTCATTTTCGGCGGTCTTCTTTGGGCTGGATGTCTTCTTGCTCTGGCTCGGCGGTTCAACAATTACAACCCGCTCTGTGGACGGGTTTGGTGGAGCAGGCTGCGAGGTTTCCACTTGGACCTCCGGTTCAGCTTCTGGCGGATCAGCAGTATCGTCTTTGTACAACTCGCCAGAGCTATCTTTGGCGACTTCAGGATTTTCGTGTGTTTGTTCTGGGGTCTTTTCCGGATCAACATCTGCAGTAGGATCAAGGGTTTTCGCTTTCTTACTCAAGCGAGCCTTGGTTCTGCAATATTCAGAATTGGATTAAGACAAATCGACCAAGGCAATGGTAAATCGAATTGACGGACAGCAATTACATACCCTGCGGCAACTTTCAGCGGAGGCAGTTGTGTGGTTGATGAACCGCCAGAAGAGTTGGAAGAGGCCTGATAATTCGGGTCAGACGGATTGAGAGGACATCGGAAGAAACCTTTTAAGGGATAACGCTTTTCAGGAGAACAAGTCACCTCACGGACGACGCTTCCGGGTTGGTGTGTCCGTAAACCGGATGAGGTAATCCACACATTTGTGCGGGTCGTGCAGCGCTCTTCAGCCTGCTGTGTCTTCAAGGAAAGATTTGGATTCAAGTAAGCACATGAAGGATATTTTTCACTTTCCGGACGGCGCGACGAATTCTTTTAACCGCGCAAGATCGGATTCGAAGAAAGAATGATTACCTCAACAGGTCGGCATGGTGGCTTCGCATCATCACAGGAGGTGAAATTGTCGAGAAAAGGAATACAAAGGGACAAGTCATAAGCAAGAGGAAACACAAAGCGGAAAGCGGTTCTGGCGGCTCCCGTAAGAATATCAAGTTTTACCTCAACTTCGATTCTTCGTCCTCCGCGGATCGAGGACTCGCGGCTTTCTTCTTGCCTGCCTTCTTGGTGGCCTTGGACTTTACACGCGCGCCCGAACCGGTTTAGTACGTTTCGAATGAGCTGTCACCGAGAAATAACAAGGATTAATGCATATCAACAAAGTATTAAGGACCCAAAGGCGGTGAGTAGAGCTTTACCGGCGGTTTGTTGGCAACACGAATGGAGCCAACCCGTTAGGCTGCGACGGAGATCGGTTCATCAAGCATCTTCTTTACAATCTCTGTGACCTCAAGTTCAGTTATGGGCAGCTCGTGACGCCTTTGAGGGTCTTTGAGGCTGCCGGTGTACTCATGCATCAATCCGGCCGGCGGCTTAGTGGCAAGACGCCCAAGAAACCCAACACCGCACAAGGTCCACGCCAGATTAAGCCATTGGCCATTAGAGCCCGGAGCTTGATTATTTGAGGCGCCAAGTTCTTCCGTTCATGGCGGTTAAGCGTGAAAGCGATGGATGCTGGTTGCTGAGCGGTGAGGACGATAACCCGCAAGGGGTTCTCATTGGCGGGAGCAGTGTTCGGCAGTAGAACCAGGTTTGGTTCCAATCCTTTGGATGGCTGTGGTGTTTGGCGTGAGGAAATTGAAACGCCGCCTAGCTCTGTGTTGGGACCATCAGAAAATTCGGTACGGCGGTTCAAGTGGAAAAAATCCCGGAACAGCTCCACAGATGGTTCTTCCTGAAGATAGACTTCGCAGAAGACTTGAAAGTTGCATATGTTTGACACAGAGTTCGGGCCGATATCCTGCGGATGGAGTTTCAAACTTGCAAGGACGTCCCGGAAAAATTTTGAACCGGGCGGGCAGAATCCCCGGTCTAAGTGCTGCATAAACACAATTACTTCTCCCTCTAGTGGCTCGGGAGGAAACTCGCCATCTGGAACACGCCCGATGGAGGACATTTTGGAGCCAAACCGCCCGGTGGTGACATAGCTGTTGAGTTGCGTTCAGTGATTTTGGACGGACCCAATTGCAAGCTGAGAATTGAGGAGCCATTCCGAAGACTAAGCTGCGAAAGAAAGGAAGAAACGGTTCACCATTAAACGATTCGGGCATATCATACATTGTTAAACCGGCGGTTCAGCAGCGGCTTCCAATTCGGTTAAGCGAGGACTAATGGAGTGACGGATTAGCTATCAAAAGTTAAACCGCCGAATAAGGCAGAGCTGAAAAATCTACTAAGTATGGACAGAAACAGTTTTCACATGCGAGTGGAAGTAATCGAGATCTACCGAAGCTCTAGTAAGAAAAACTTTACGACCTATGCAAACCTCATAAAGAGCAGGAGGGTTCGGGTATTCTACACTCGAGGATCTGAACAAAAGGAATGGTGCATAAAGAGTTAATTGGACGGCGGGGCAGCCACTTGCACAGGATGTACGGTACGGCTGAGTCGTACGGCCATGGCGGAGCAGGTATGAAGAACTGATATGAACACCTATGAACTATGAGATGAACAGGGTTTTCAGATGGGATCTAGGGCTTGAGAGGAACCTTACCTGACGAGCAGAAACCGCGGAGGAGCGCCGAAAACTCTGATACGATCAGGTTGATGCAGCGGCCCGGCGTTGAAGCGTCGTTCGAAGGTCGGGGGCGACGGCGGAGCTTCAGGGCTGGAGCGTCGCGAGGAAGAAGAAGAGCGGAAGAAGAAGAAGAGAAAGGGGCGACCGGTCTATTTATAAGGGACCGGAGCAATCAACGGGCGCGAGAATCGAGGAGTCAAAAGCGGCGGACGGTGCAGCGGCCGCCTCGATTTCCGGGATAGCATTAAATGAAGGAATCTTACTATTTGGATTTCTTTATTAAAGATGACGTCAAGGTGCTCTGACACGGAGATCGGAGGATGACGTCACGGCGGCTCAAGCGGATGGCGGTTTACAAAATATGAAAGGAGATCAAGAGTTTCCTGAAGATGTTGAAGATTAACCTGAACCGGTTCAAGTCAATCTGGGGCCTAATGTCGGGGGTACAACTACTGAGTGTGAACCGCCCTGGAGGGGCCGGTTTACCCTCGTCCGTGATCCAGGCCCACGGAGGAGGCCCGGAGCCCAGAGGCGACTTAAGGTCCATTTATGTGAACCGCCTTAGTGTTGTAACTTGTGTTGTAAGACAAGAGAGAAGAGACCGAGCCGGACACTTGTATGAGCCGGATCGGGACTCTGTAGACCGGCCGGGCGTCAACCCGTCTATATAAGGGGACGACCCGGCGGCGGATTAAGAAAAAGAGGATTCGAGGCTGAGGCGAAGCTATTGCTCCCTAGTCGCCGAAATCACATCAATCCCATCACAAACTAGACGTAGGCTTTTACCTTCATCGAAGGGGCCGAACTAGTATAACTCACGTGTCTTGTGTCCGCTTTAACCCCTCTAGGTTAACCCGTGCGATGGCCCTACGACTAAGTCCTTTCACGAGGACATCTGCCGTGACAATTCCACGACAACTCCCGAGTTGATGTTCTTCGAAATCTCTTCAACCGCTTCAAAAGACTCGACAACGAAAATATTCAACAAACCTTCGATCGCCTCACTGACATTTCAAATGAGCTTCAAGCACTTGGCGCCACTGACATCACCAACCATGAGGTGGTGAAGAAATTGTTAAGATCGCTTGATTCCTCATTTGATACTCCGCACCGATGATACAAGAGCGTCTTGACTACAAGTCACTTGATCCTGCTGATATCCTCGAGAGGCTAAATACTCATGAGTTCCACTTGTCAAAAGAGAGATCTCTTTGGTTCTAGCTATGGAAAAACACGTGCCTCAAGGCCAAGGCTGTGTCTCGAATCTGAGTGTGAAGACTCGGTAGTAGCCTTGGAGATCTGAAGAATTAGGCCAGGAGCTAGCACTACTCGTGAAGAAATTCCAGAAGTTCTCAAGACGTGGTCGCTTTGGAAAATCCTCAAGAAACAGTGATTCCTCATCCAGTGACTATAAGAGAAGACTTTGTCACAAATGCAAGAAACCTGGTCACTACATCCAAGATTGTCCTCAGTGTGAAAAGGAATTAAAGAAGAAAAAACACAAGGATTACAGTTCTGATGATGCGAAGAAGAAGAAGAAATCATCGAAATCTTCATCATCAAAATCCTCTAAGCCTTCTTCTCACAAGAAGAGCAGCTCCAAAAAGGCTCGGGCATTCATTGGCAAGGAAATGGACTCTGAAGCTGAATCTGAGGAATATGAGGAAGAGGAGGCATCAGAAGAATCTGAGACTGGTGTGGCGAGTCTAGCTCTCGCTCTCGCCTTCACAAGAAGTCCATCTTCAACTCTGAAGAAAATGACCTCACAAACAAAGCTGATGAAGATAGTGATGACTACGCCCCCACCTATTGCTTCATGGCAAAGGGTGCCTAGGTACTCAAATATACCTCCTCTGAATCTAGTGAAAATGAATCTGATGAAGATCTAGAGCCCAGTTACTCAAAACTTGCTAAGATTGATGTGAAACAACAAAGGGCTTTAGAAAAGGTTCAAAACATGCTAGATAAGAGTGATGATATGTTAGGTGAAGAAATGGATCGCACTAAAGCCACGATCGAAAATCTTGAGACTTCAGTCTAGGTTTGACAACCTTCAAGGTCATCATAACACTCTCTTATCGATCATGAGAAACTTTCTTATGAATTTCTTCAAAGAAAGCAAGATCTTGAGAAGCTAAGAGTGAGTTATGAAGATCTTGAAGGCGCGATTCATTACTTGCTCAACAAATCAGCACTTCTCGGGAAGAATTTGTTCCTCCATGCTTAAAGTGCATTGAGCGTGAATCGCTAATTCTTCACCTGAATGTTCAAATGCTTCAACTGTTACAAATTGTTCACTTGCCTCTGCTATCACTAATTCCTCATCCGAGGACATTGCTAGTATCACCGACGATCTGAGGGCTGAAGGAATTGTATATGACAGCATGTACAAAAGCCTCAAAGGGCATCGACTCTTTGTGATGTGCTTAAAAGTAGATCCTCAACAGAACCCTAGGAAAGAGGGTATTGCCTTTGAGAGGAAACTCAATCTTGATGGAACATATTGGAAGCTTTGAGCGGTATCCCAAAACCTCATGGGTTGCTGCAAAGGGACCTCCAGATTGATCCATCTACCTTATCTGGCTTTACATGCGAATCTCCTCATTCTTACGATGAGTCATTTGACTCCAACTATAAACTGTTCAAAAATCAGAATGGTGAAGTATTTGCTAGATATGTTGGCACTAACTGCAGGAGCGGTTCCCTATGAAGAAAATCTGGGTTCCCAAGAAGTGCCTTGAAAGTCTTGGTGAATGTCCTCATGACACCACCTGTGAAGAATAGGAACCCCAGATCAAATTCTTCATATGGACCAAATTCTTCATATGGATCCAAGTCCTCATACGGACCAAATTCCTCACGTGGATCAAATTCCTCAAAAGGATCAAAGTCCTCATATGATTATCATCGTGCTAACAACTCTGTTTCGCAGGTAGAGCTAAGGGCTATGAATATGTGCATTATTCTTCAAACCAATATGTTCATAAGTCCTCGAAGAATTTCTCCGCTTATTCATATGCTTACCCTAACCCTCTTATGTGAAACGAAATGGTTTGGCTTCTATGCCACCATTCTCGTATGGTGCTTTCAGAGTGATGAACTCTTTGCCACCCCTTCAGATGTGGGTGGTGAAGAAAAGAACTAATCTCTTCTGCAGGGTCAGGTCTCCGGGCGTGCCTTAACGTCTCAAGAATTTCTTTGGGGACGACAAATTGCTCGAAAGGACGCAGCTAATCATGATGAAATGAACTTTCATTTCACACGTCCTCATCTTGCTTATCTGTTATCTTGGTGATGAAATTCATCTGATGAACTTGATATCATATTCTTCACTGATGAAGTATATGAGATTGTAAGTTGTACTAATTCATCTGCAGGATGATCAACCCAAAGCCACTGAGTGGGTTCTCGATAGTGGATGTACAAATCACATGACTGGTGACAAGAATCTATTGATGGATGCTCCCTTATCACCGTCACATCTGAAGCATATCATCTTTGCTGACAAAGGCAAAAGTCAGGTATTGGGTCTTGGTAAGGTTGCGATCTCTAAGGATAAACACATGGACAAAGTCATGCTTGTTGAGTCCTTAGGATACAACCTCATGTCAGTCTCAATGCTTTGTGATCTTGATATGGTTGTTATCTTTGGCAAGTATCGTTGTGTTGTGATTATGGAAGCTGACAATTCCAAAGTCTTTGAAGGTTTTAGGAGAGGAGACTTGTATATTGTTAATTTTCTCTGGGACCACAACCAGCCGTATGTCTACTTGCAAAAGCTTCAGAAGGCTGGCTATGGCATCGGCGACTTGGTCACGCAGGCATGAGGAATTTGCACACGCTTGCAAAGAAGAAGCATGTCATTGGCATTGAAAATGTCAAATTCCTCAAGGATCACTTGTGCGGAGCCTGTGAAGCTGGAAAAATGACCAAGGCCAAGCATCCAGCGAAGACTATCATGACCACTACTCGTCCCTTCGAATTGCTTCACATGGACCTCTTTTGTCCCAATCATTACTCGGTATCGTTAATGATGCATCTCTATATGGCTTTGTTATTGTTGATGATTACTCTCGTTACACATGGGTACACATTGTTACTTACAAAAATCAAGTGCAGGAAGTCTTCAAACGATTTTCCTCGAGGGCTTCAACTAACTTTGGTGTGAAGATCAAACACATCAGGAGTGACAATGGAACTGAGTTCAAGAATTCCGATCTTGATGCCTATCTTGATGAACTTGGTATTACTCATGAGTTATCTGCTCCTTATACTCCTCAGCAAAATGGCATCGTGGAGCGCAAGAACAGAACTCTTGTTGAGATGGCTCGCACTATGCTTGATGAATACAAAACGCCTAGTCGTTTTGGATTGATGCAATTGATCTGCGTGCCACATCATCAACAGAGTATATCTTCACAAATTCTTCAAGAAGACTGCCTATGAACTCCTCACCGACAAGAAACCCAATGTAAGTTATTTCAAAGTCTTGATTGCTAAATGCTGGATTAGAGATCCTCATCACAATTCTAAATTTGCACGAAAGCACATGAAGGTTTTATGCTTGGTTACGGAAAGGACTCGCACACCTACTGAGTCTTCAACATCGCTCTTCACAAGATTGTTGACTTTGTAGATGTGCGGTTCGATGAAACTAATGGCTCGCAAAGAGAGCACCTACCTTACGTGTTAGATGAACCAGCACCGAGGATTCTATCAAGTTCAAGGCAAGCGAGGATGTCATTCCTCATGAAGAATCTGCTGAAGAATTCATTCTGTCTGTGAAGAACGTCGGTGATGCACTGAAGATAATGTGAAGCCAATGGTCTTTGAGGAAAATGATCAAATTCCTCGATGACAACCAGCTCATCCTCGTTGCAAAAGAAGTGCAAGTGGAGAAGATCATCGATGACATTGAAGCGCCAGTCCTCTCACACGCTCAAAAGCTTCACATTTATCTAACTTTTGTGGGCACTATGCTTTTGTCTCTATCACAGAGCCCACTAAGGTAGATGAAGCATTTCGGAGCCGGAGTGGATTCAGGCTATGCAAGAAGAATTACATCGTTCGAGCTCAACAATGTCAGGAACTGGTCAAACATCCAGATCCTCGCAAGCATAATATCATTGGCACAAAGTGGATCTACCGCAACAAGCAAGATGAAAATGGTCTTTTGGTGAGGAATAAGGCACGACTAGTAGCTCAAGGCTACACCCAGGTTGAAGGAATTGATTTCGATGAAACTTTTGCACCTGTTGCTAGACTTGAGTCTATTCGCATATTACTCGCCTATGCTAACCATCACAATATCACTTTATATCAAATGGATGTGAAAAGTGCATTCCTCAATGGTAAGCTTGAGGAAGAAGTATATGTTGCTCAACCCCCAGATTTTGAAGATCCAAAGAATCCTGACAAAGTCTTCAGACTTAATAAGGCCCTCTATGGCCTCAAGCAAGCCCCTCGGGCGTGGTATGATACATTGAAGGAATTCTTCGTGAAGAATGGCTTCACACCCGGTTCACTCGACCCTACTCTCTTTACTAAATCTTATGATGGTGAACTGTTTGTGTGCCAAATATATGTTGATGATATCATCTTTGGCTGTACTGACCAACGTTATAGTGATGAATTTGCCTATATGATGAGTGAAGAATATCAAATGTCTATGATGGGAGAGTTGAAATTCTTCTTAGGTCTTCAAATTCGTCAACAACACAATGGCATATTCATATATCAGGAGAAATATCTCAAAGATGTCCTGAAGAAATTCGGCATGCAAGATTGCAAAGGCGTCAAATTCCTATGCCCACAAATGGCCATCTATGCACTGATGAAAATGGTATTGACTTCGATCACAAGGTATACCGCTCCATGATTGGGTCTTTATTGTACTTATGTGCATCTAGGCCTGATATAATGCTTAGTGTTTGCATGTGTGCCCGATTTCAAGCTACAGAAGGAATCACACCATAAGGCTGTGAAGCATATTCTTGATATCTAGCTCACACACCAACACTAGGATTATGGTACCCCAAGGGCTCTACTTTTGATCTCATTGGATATTACGACTCGACTATCTGGTGATCGTGTGGACCGCAAGTCAACCGGCACTTGTCATTTCCTCGGACGATCTTTGGTGCGTTGGTCCTCGAAGAAAGCAGGCTGTGTATCACCGCTCATCGCGAAGCTGAATACATTGCTGCTGGCTCGTGTTGTGCTCAATTGCTGTGGATGAAGCAAACTCTCAAGGACTACGGCATCAACGTGAAGAATGTGCCTCTCATCGTGACAATGAGAGTGCCATCAAGATTGCTCACAACCCAGTTCAGCACTCGAAGACAAAGCACATTCAAATTCGTCATCATTTTCTTCGTGATCATGTGTTGAAGGGCGACATCTCCATCGAGCACGTGAAGACTGAAGAACAGCTAGCTGATATCTTCACTAAGCCCTTGGATGAGAAGAGATTTAGCAAGTTGCGGTGTGAGCTAAATATCTTAGAATCTTCCAATGTTCCTTGAAACAGACACACATCCTAACACTTATGCAAAATTGATGACTTAGATGTGCAACACATGAAGAAATGTTTTTCTTCAATCAATGAAGAATAACACTCTAAGTGTGAAGAAATTAATGAAGAATTTAATTCTTGGAACCCTACGACAATTGTACACGGTGTGTGAAATCATCATTCTTATACGGTGGGTCACACCACCACCAAAGTTGAAAATCTTCAATTTGAGTTTTTCCTCAGTTTTTGAAATTCTTCAGTTTTTCAAATTCTTCAACTTTGCAAAATCTTCATTGTTTCCGTCGTCTTTCTTCATTGGCCCCAAGAACCAAATTCCTCGTCAAGGAATTATTGTATGTGCCTCGGACTGTCTATCGGATTCTGACGAAGACAATGAGTCCTATCAAAGGCCACGACTCGAATGATGAAGAAGTCGTTGGCATCATGAAGAATATGCTTTTCAACATCATCCATGGCGTTCCCGTCAACTTCCATGATTTCTTCATGAGGACTCTGGCAAACATTGCTATGTCACCATTTGAGCTGAAGCCTTATGCGTCTTGGATAATGAGATTCATCAGGACAAGGTCTTCACTCAATTACAAGGCTGATACTCTGAACCACTGCAGCTACTTGCCCCCAATTGAAGTCCTCAAATGGACATTTACCTCAGCTGATGACAAGGGCAAGGCTACTGCTGTAATCGATGAAGGCATTCGTCCATTGGATGGACAGTTTCGCAAAGCAGCATCCTACTCCACCAATGATGACTCTGCCACACATGACTCTGCCGCAAATACCTCAGTCAAGCAAAGTCCTCAAGCTACTGCAC
The DNA here is from genome assembly GCA_021605205.1 of Aegilops longissima. Lineage (NCBI taxonomy): Eukaryota > Viridiplantae > Streptophyta > Magnoliopsida > Poales > Poaceae > Aegilops > Aegilops longissima. The sequence continues at coordinate 564,141,620 of CM038680.1, forward strand.
CCAGGGTGATGACTGATCGTGAGTTACTCCTCAGTCTTCATCAGAAGGTTGATCGCAATCATAAATGGGTCAAGCGTCAGTTTGGTTCAATTCTTCACAACATGACCTCAACACTCAATGCAGTGAAGAAAAACCACTACTACCTCCATGAAACCTTCAAACGCACCTGGGCTGTTCTTTCACATGTCTCTGATGCGGAAGAACCGGCGTCAATGGGACTCAAGGAAGAATTTGACTGGTCTGCACCTCCTTCGAAGAAATACAAGAAGGTCAAAGTTCCTTCCTTGGTGGCCAGCTCCTATTCTTCATCGTGCGACACTGATGAAAATGAAGACTTGGACGACACCGCGGCAGGTCCTACTACAACAACCGACCCCAACAACGCTGGCGCTCCTTCAACTTGAAATTCTTCAGGAGCGTTAGTCCTCAGTTTCGATCCTTTTGGTCATTCGATGACAAAGGGGGAGAAATTTGAGTTAGTCTTCAAGCGGGTCTAGTTTATTACCCATAAACAATAATTTATTTTTGTTAAGTTACAACTCTCGTTCTTCTGAAACTTTTATTGGATCGAGTTGTAATCTTAAACCCGATGGTGCTTTGATACTTTTGATGCATTATGCTCTTGCACTATGCTCTGATTCTCTTGAGCTTCTTGAAAATCTTCAAAGCGGATCTATTTGAGCTCTGATACTCTTGATGCGTTATTTTGCATGCTTGTTCCTCATTAATGTTATCACACACATGTTGAATTACATCAAGCACCATATTTCATCATGCATTTCAAATTCTTCATATTATATGTCAAATGCGTGTATGAATTACAAGATATAGGGGGAGATCTCCATGATTCAACTCTTCAAATGTGCATTGCCTCAAAAGCAAATTCCTCACTATGCACATCTTCAGGGGGAGCTCTTCTATATCTTGAAATCAAATTCCTCATTATCAGTATTTACACTTCATATGTTTATCCCCGTTGAAAACTTAACCTATATTGTCATCAATCACCAAAAAGGGGGAGATTGTAAGTGCATCTAGTGCCCCTTAGTGATTTTGGTGGATTGAAGACTTATAGGTTAAGGAACTAATGCGTTTGTGTGTGTACACAGGTCTATAAGTCTATGAGGAGTTTGATATTTACAGAGAAAGTCGACCCCTAAAATGAAGTTCTTATTTGAAGACTTTGATATTCGAAGACTTTACGAAGACTTTGAAAGTGAAGAAATTGGTGTGACCTTGAAGACTTTTGTTTTCGTAGTTTCATTTTCTCTTTCTTGAGTCATAGGAAACACCGTCTTTGTTAAAGGGGTCGAGGAAATACTAAGGAAAAATTTCCATGTGATGCTCAACTCAAAATCCTACACCTACCAATCCCTTGAGTGAAGCCTTTGGAAATCTCATACTGATTCAGTCAATTTCTTGATGTGAGACGAAGTTCTTACAGTGTTGAGAATTTTATCTCGGCGAGGAGTTAGAAATTCGCCAGTCTTGGATTGCCTACAGATGAGGAACATGATATACGAGGAATTTGAGATTCAAATTTCCGACCGTTCTTGTATCTTCTTGGCCACCTGTCCCAAAATATCCTATCCACCTAACGGTCATATTATTGAAGGGCATTTATGTCTTATCATGTCGGGCTGCTCCTAGGCTATAAATAGCCGCCCCTACAACCACTAGCTGGTTGGCTGCTCGAGAGAACTTGACACTTGTCATTTGAGAGCAACCCATCCTCGAAGACTTTGGCGAAAATCATCGAGTGAGGAAAACCCCAAAACCAAACCCTACAAACCCAAAGTGATTGAGCATCATGAAGAAATTGATCTGCGTGGATCCGACGCTTATTACCTTTGAAGACTGTGCTTCTTCCAGACGGTTAAGCGTCAAGGTCTAGAACATCAAGAGGAATTGTGGATCGCCGAGTGACCAAGTCTGTGAAGGTTTGGAAGTCGCTGAAGACTTACCACAGTGATTGGGACGAGGTCTGTGTGACCTTTGTTCAAGGAGAATACGGTGAGTACTTGGTGTCTGAGCTGCGTGCTCAGCGATCGGGTGTCCGGACTGTGTGTCCTCGAGTTTAAATACTCAGCCGCTCCAACTAGACGTACAACTGAGACAGCAGTTGGAACTGGTCTACCAAATCATTGTCTTCACCAACCTAACTGGTTCTATTTCCTCAACCCTTTCATTTCCTCATTACTGTGTTGAGTGTTTGTTCATATCTGTGTTTGAAGACTTTGACTGAAGACTTTCTCAATTTCCTCAGTTCAATTTCTTCAGTCTGTTTGTCTTCATCTTGTGTTATCCTGTGATTACGCTTTCTGTACTCTGTGCTTGTCATCATTTCATCATGATGACTATGCATGTATTCTGTTTTGCTTACTTCTGAGTACTTATTCCGCTGCAAGTAGTTCTTCGCTAAGGAATTTACTCACCGGCAAATTCATCAGTGAAGAATTCATAAAAATCGCCTATTCACCCCCCCTCTAGTCGATATAACGCACTTTCAAGGAATCACACCATAAGGCTGTGAAGCATATTCTTCGATATCTAGCTCACACACCAACACTAGGATTATGGTACCCCAAGGGCTCTACTTTTGATCTCATTGGATATTACGACTCGACTATCTTTGGTGATCGTGTGGACCGCAAGTCAACATTTGGTACTTGTCATTTCCTCGGACGATCTTTGGTCTGTTGGTCCTCGAAGAAATAGAACTGCGTATAACTGTCTACTGCGGAAGCTGAATACATTGCTGCTGGCTCTTGTTGTGCTCAATTGCTATGGATGAAGAAAACTCTCAAGGACTACGGCATCAACGTGAAGAATGTTACTCTCTACTGTGACAATGAGAGTGTCATCAAGATTGCTCACAACCCAGTTCAGCACTCGAAGACAAAGCACATTCAGATTCGTCATCATTTTCTTTGTGATCATGTGTTGAAGGGCGACATCTCCATCGAGCATGTGAAGACTGAAGAACAACTAGCCGATATCTTTACAAAGCCCTTGGATGAGAAGAGATTTAGCAAGTTGCGGTGTGAGCTAAATATCTTAGAATCTTCGAATGTTCTTTGAAAAGGACACACATCTTGACACATATGAAAAATTCATGACTTAGATGTGCAACACATGAAGAAACGTTTTTCTTCAATCAATGAAGAATAACACTCTAAGTGTGAAGAAATTAATGAAGAATTTGATTCTCGTAACCCTCGACAATTTATGCAGCGGTGTCTGAAATCATCATTCTTATCTGGTGGGTCACGCCACCACCAAAGTTGAAAATCTTCAATTTGAGTTTTTCCTCAGTTTTGAAATTCTTCAGTTTTTCAAATTCTTCAACTTTGCAAAATCTTCACTGTTTCCGTCGTTTTTCTTCACTGTTTATGTCCTCCACAGCATTCACTTATGGCTATTTCTTCAAGTCACTTTTTCTGCTAAGTGAATGTGATCGGACCCTTCCCCCTCTATGATATACTCAACCCAATCTATTCACAAATTCTTCATGTGCATTCTATTTGAAACTCGTTCAAAATCTTCACTGTGTCCTTGTCAGCTGAAGAAATTGCGAATGGAACTTTAAAACTGATCTTATCCAAACTTTCGTTTTTGTCGCTCAAACTGTTCCGCATCCCACGATAGATTTATCTATTCACCCACGATCTAACACAATCTGCACTTTTCAGTACGTGGGTGACACATGTCAAGCGAATGAGAAGGGTCAGGGGCACGTTCGTCCCAAATCTTCGGGCGAACAGTTTTTCACCGTGGCTATATATACCCCCTCTCCCCTTCCTCACTTCCTTTACTCCGCTCGACTGCTCTCTCTCGCTCGAGCATCTCAAACCCTAGCGCCGCCGCTACTCCATCATCGCTAGTGAGGAAGAGCTTCACTGCCTCGACCTCGTCGTCGACGTACTCGCGCCGACCGCGGAAATCTTCACTCCGCCGCCGCCGTAGTTGTCTTCCTCCGCCGAGTTAGGGCGTGGAAGATCTAACTGACGAACTTCCCATCTGTTCTTCTCGGTTAAATCGTGTTCTTGATTCGGGTAATTAAAAGTTACTTTTATTACTCGCTTTGATTCTCAAACCTTCCTGAAAATCTTCAAAGGTGTTTATTCTTCAAATCTTCACACATATGAACACCTCAAACAAAATATGTTGATTCGTTTCTCTAAGCAATGATTTTCTTCAAGATTCCTCAATTGTGTGGATCTTCGATCTATACAACTCTAGAACCTAAGACAAAGATCGCTTAGTGAAATTCTTCAAGGCTCATCTGGTCAAATTCCTCAAACTAGTTCTTTTGAAAAACCTTACGAGAAGCATATGACCTCTCCAAATTCCTCGCAACTATACTCTGTTCACAGGTACTCATGTCCGCTGCTGAATCACTAGGTTCTCATCAACTTAACTCATTTGCAGCGTTCCTCAAAGAAAAGTTGCCTACTTCTTCAGAGAATTTGATTGTTCAAATTCCTCAGCTGAAGAATATGGCAAAAGGAAAGAAGCAACAGAAAGGAGGAAAGAGGCCTGAGGTCATGACTGCGTTTGAGATTCCTGAGGAAATCTATGCTGACTATTGCACACCTGATGAAGCCGAGTTCAGCAAAGAGAACAAAAATCAGCGCAAGGTGCGCATTCAAAGGATTGAACGGAGATGGGCAAGGGAATGGAGGGAGTACATATATGTTACTCCAAAGTACATGAAGAAATTCGCTCTCAATCCTCCATGCCCAAGAGCTCCATTGGCACCTGGTCAAGAAGCTGACCCCACCAGCATGAAGCGTGGTGAGGACTTTCCTGAAGAATGGGCCAAGCGCCAAGCCAAATTGGCAAGACAAGCCAACGAGGCAGTGAGGAAATTTAATGAGGACTCTCATACTGCTGCTGCCACTGAGGCCTCTGTCAAGCCAAGAAAATCTATGGAAAAGAAGCCCGCACACAAGCCAAGTGCTTCACCAACAGTGCCCTCACGGCCAAGTTCCTCAGCTGTGCCCTCACGGCCAATTCCTCATGCTGCTCCAGCTCCTCCCAAATCCTCGGCTCCTACATAGTCCTCAGCAGCTCCTCCCAAGTCCTCGCCAGTTCGACAAAGTCCTCAAGACTGTGCATCGGCCACGTGCAAAGGACTGCAGCATCTCCATTGCCTCTGGTGTTTGACAAGTTCCTCAGTGCACCAAATTCTTCATCTGGCCCGACTTTGTGAAGACTAAGGCCATAGCTGGACGAGGTCCTCGGCCAAGTCCCAAGAAGAAGCAGTCGCCTTCCAAGAGCCACTGAAGATGATGAGGCTGATGATGATGAACTTGCGGAAATCATCGAGACCGCCAAGAAAGGGCCGCTAGAGCCAAAGGCACACTGTGCCGCGGCTTGCATTGGATCAAGAGCGATCCTAGACTACATTGATCTCGCACAAGGACCCAAATACTCCTATGCACGACTTCAAGTTGACACTGGCCAAAGTCACATGCTGACTCATTTCATCCAAGAGGAGAAATCGAAATTTGATGTGGCCAGAGAAATCAAGAAATCGCAGTACATAAAGGAGAAACTGCTGAAGAAAAACGTTGTCAAGATGACAACTGAAGAACTTATCAAGATGCAGGCTGACATCAAAGCCCTCAGCGACAAATTTGACTCCTATTATGCTGATTGGCAAGGAGCCAAAGTCATATTCGTCAACCTGACAAAGAAGTTCACCAATGTTGCAGCCCCAACGCAACAAGAAATTCCTCAAGCTGGAGCCTCGGCTCGGTAGGTGAAGAACATGCCAGCACGGCGATGAAGTTCAAAGCTCTTTGAAGACAATGTGAGTTCCAGGATGATGATCCCAATCCAGCCATTGAACAAATTGCGGGCATCCACTAGTGGTGCGCTGAAAAAAGCTGAAGAAGTCGAGGCAAGCTGCATCGATTCTTTGAGAAATTCAACAGATTCCTCGGCTCCTCCTGCGCCTACACCAACACCAATCCTTCCATCGCATATGATGTGAAGAAGACCAAGGCTGCGAGCGAGCTGCGGTGAAGAAAAGGAAAGCATCTGCTGCTTCAAATTCTTCAGCCCGAAGAAGATGAAGACAATGACCAGCTCATTTGACAATCCCATTGATCTGTTCCAATTTCCTCCATGCCATCAAAGGACCTTGTTCCTTTTGGTGAAGATTATGAGATCCCAAGCGGATCGATGAAGAAAATCATTCTGCTGCTTCGTCGAGCAGATTGATGAAGAAATTGAAGTGGAAGCTATCCTTCAACCCCAATCATTTCCTCGCCTATGCCTCGGTTCACGGTGAAGAGGCGGTGTTGAGAAATTGAAGAAGATGTGGACATTGGAAGCACAACGCCAGTGATGAACGATGACTTTTGGGGAAGTCAGCATCCAAATTCGCCACTCTTCACCCCAATCCAACAGATTCCTCAGTCCCCTGCTCCAACAGTTCAAATGGGCTCTGGAGAAACTCATCCCACTTCATCTGTACATGAAGAAATTCCAGCCACTAGGGCTGATTAACCTGCTGCTGCTGATCCTCAGACTGCACATGTAGAGGAACCTAAAATTCCTCAGCCTGAAGAACCTGAGATTGCGATTCCAGAGGTCGTGATGCAACTCACTGACACTCCACTGCCAAAGCCAAAGAATCCCTTCTCAACAAAGCAAAAGTTCAAGGCTGAAGATTTCTTCGGCGAGCACATATTCTTCACTGATTACAATCCATATGATTCTGCTCACATAAGGAAGAGGCGTTTCTGGACTGCCAGTCAAGCCAATTTCTATTCCTCAGTACTGTTCAACAAAGACAAAGTCTTCGATCATGCACATATTCCTCATGTGGACATGGAATCTCTGCCAGGCTTCGAGCTAGTCCTTAGTGTTCTTCACGATGCAGGACTTCTGAATTTCTGCACTGATATCTGTGATTGGAATGAAGAACTCATTCTTCAATTCTATGTGACGCTGCACATCACCAGAGACGCTGAAGATGTGAACTCATGAGTGTTACACTGGATGTCTGAAAACACTCACAACAAGGCACCAGCACCTGAATTGCTTCGTGCCCTACCACTCAGTCCTCCACTTGATGGTGCTCGTTGTATCTACAACGAACCTGAGCTTTCAAATCACTATATGCAAGTGCTGATGAAGCCTTTGAAGCCAAGGCAGGCAAGAACCAAATTCCTCGTCAAGGAATTGTTGTATGTGCCTCGGACTGTCTATCGGATTCTCACGAAGACAATGAGACCTATCAAAGGCCACGACTCAAATGATGAAGAAGTCGTTGGCATCATGAAGAATATGATTTTCAATATCATTCATGGCGTTCCCGTCAACTTCCATGATTTATCGGAGTGACAAATCCCAGTCTCGATTCGTGCCAACCCAACAGACACTTTCAGAGATACCTATAGTGCACCTTTATAGCCACCCGATTCGTTGTGGCGTTTGGTACACCAAAGCATTCCTACGGTATCCGGAGTTGCACAATCTCATGGTCTAAGGAAATGATACTTGACATTAGAAAAGCTTTAGCATCTGAACTACGATCTTTGTGCTAGGCTTAGGATTGGGTCTTGTCCATCACATCATTCTCCTAATGATGTGATCCGTTATCAACGACATCCAATGTCCATGGTCGGAAACCGTAACCATCTATTGATCAACGAGCTAGTCAACTAGAGGCTTACTAGGGACATGGTGTTGTCTATGTACCCACACATGTATCTGAGTTTCCTATCAATACAATTATAGCATGGGTAATAAGCGATTATCATGAACAAGGAAATATAATAATAACTAATTTATTATTGCCTCTAGGGCATATTTCCAACAGTCTCCCACTTGCACTAGAGTCAATAATCTAGTTCACATCGTCATGTGATTAACATCGACAGGTCACATCGCCATGTGACCAACATCCAAAGAGTTTACTAGTGTCGTAAACTAGTTCACATCGTCATGTGATTAAGACTCAATGAGTTACGAGGTTTGATCATGTTTTGCTTGTGAGAGAGGTTTTAGTCAGCGGTGCGAACCTTTCAGATCCGTGTGTGCTTTACAAATTTCTAGGTCATATTGTAGCGTTGCTTCCACGCTCCACTTTGAGCTATTCAAATGGTTGCTCCACTATCGTATCCGGTTTGCTACTCGAGTCACTCGGATAGGTGTTAAAGCTTGCATCGGCGTAACCCTTTACGCCGAACTCTTTATCACCTCCATAATCGAGAAACATGTCCTTATTTACTCCAAGGACAATTTTGACCGCTATCCAATGATCTATTCTGGATCATTCTTGTACCCCTTGAGTGACTCATGGCAAGGCACACTTCGGTGCGGTACACGGCATAGCATACTATAGAGCCTCGTCTAAGGCATAGGGGCGACCTTCGTCCTTTCTCTCTGTTACTGCCGTGGTCGAGCTTTAAGTCTTAACTTCATACCTTACATCTCGAGCAAGAACTCCTTCTTTGGTGATCCATCTTGAACACCTTCAAGATCATGTCAAGGTATATGCTCATTTGAAAGTACCATTAAGCGCTTTTGATCTATCCTATAGATCTTGATGCTCAATGTTCAAGTAGCTTAATACAGGTTTTCACTTGAAAAACACTTTTCAAATAACCCTATATGCTTTCGGAAATTCTACATCATTTTCGATCAACAATATGTCAACAACATATACTCATCAAAACTCTATAGTGCTCCCACTCACTTCTTTGGAAATACAAGTTTCTCATAAACTTTGTATAAACCCAAAATCTTTGATCATCTCATCAAAGCGCACATTCCAACTCCGAGATGCTTACTCCGGTCCTTAGAAGGATCATTTGGAGCCAGCATACCTTTTAGCATCCTTAGGATCGACAAAAACTTTCGATTGTATCACATACAACCTTTCCTTACGAAGACTGGTAAGGAAACTCGTTTTGACATCCATCGCAGATTTCATAAATACAGCTAATGCTAACATGATTCCGACGGACTTAAGCATCGCTACGGATGAGAAAATCTCATCGTAGGCAACTCTTTGAACTTGTGAAAAACTCTTCGCCACAAGTCGAGCTTCATAGACGGTGACATTACCGTCCACGTCCGTCTTCTTCTTAAAGATCCATTTATCTCAATGGCTTGCCGATCATCGGGCAAGTCCACCAAAGTCATGGATCCTTTCTCGGATTTTATGGCCTCGAGCCATTCGTCGGAATCCGGGCCCACCATCGCTTCTCCATAGCTCGTAGGTTCATTGTTGTCTAGCAACATGACCTCTAAGACAAGATTGCGTACCACACTGAAGTAGTATGCATCCTTGTCACCCTACGAGGTACGGTAGTGACTTGATCCGAAACTTCATGATCACTATCATAAGCTTCTACTTCAATTGGTGTACGAGCCACAGGAACAACTTCTTGTGCCCTGCTACACACTAGTTGAAGTGATGGTTCAATAACCTCATCATGCCTCCACCATCCTCCCACTCAATTCTTTCAAGAGAAACTTTTCCTCGAGAAAGGACCCGTTTCTAGAAACAATTACTTTTGCTTCCGGATCTTGAGATAGGAGGTATACCCAACTGTTTTGGGTGTCCTATGAAGATGTATTTATCCGTTTTGGGTTCGAGCTTATCATGATGAAACTTTTTCACATAAGCGTCGCAGCCCCAAACTTTTAAGAAACGACAACTTATGTTTCTCCAAACCATATTTCAAACGGTGTCGTCTCAACGGAATTACGTGGTGCCCTATTAAAGTGAATGTGGTTGTCTCTAATGCCTAACCCATGAACGATAGTGGTAATTCGATAAGAGACATCATGGTACGCACCATATCTAATAGGGTGCAACTATGATGTTCGGACACACCATCACACTATGGTGTTCCAGGCGGTATTAATTGTGAAACAATTTCCACTATGTCTTAATAGCGTGCCAAAGGTCGTAACTCAGATACTCATCTCTATGATCATATCATAGACATTTTATCCTCTTGTCACGATGATCTTCAACTTCACTCTGAAATTACTTGAACCATTCAATAATTCAGACTTGTGTTTTCATCAAGTAAATACACTCAGTATCTACTCAAATCATTCGTGAAGTAAGAACATAACGATATCCCTTTGCGTGCCAAAGCACTCATTGGACTGCACACATCAAAATGTATTACTTCCGACAAGTTGCTTTCTTGTTCCATTTCTTGAAAACGAGGCTTTCGGTCATCTTGCCCATGTGGTATGATTTGCATGTCTCAAGTGATTCAAAATCAAGTGAGTCCAAACGGTCCATCTGCATGGAGTTTCATCATGCGTATACACCAATAGACATGGTTCGCATGTCTCAAACTTTTAAAAAACGAGTGAGTCCAAAGATCCATCAACATGGAGCTTCTTCATGCGTTTTATACCAATATGACTTACATGGAAGTGCCACAAGTAAGTGGTACTATCATTACTATCTTATATCTTTTGGCATGAAAATGTGTATCACTACGATCGAGATTCAATAAACCATTCTTTAGGTGCAAGACCATTGAAGGTATTATTCAAAATAAATAGAGTAACCATTATTCTCTTTAAATGAATAACCGTATTGCGATAGACATAATCCAATCATGTCTATGCTCAACGCAAACACCAAATGACAATTATTCTGGTTCAATACTAATCTTGATGGTAGAGGAGCGTGCGATGTTTGATCACATCAAACTTGGAAACACTTCAACACATATCGTCGACTCACCTTTAGCTAGTCTCCGTTTATTCTGTAGCCTTTTATTTCGAGTTACTAACACTTAGCAACCGAACCGGTATCTAATACCCTGGTGTTGGAAATATGCCCTAGAGGCAATAATAAATTAGTTATTATTATATTTCCTTGTTCATGATAATCGTTTATTATCCATGCTATAATCGTATTGATAGGAAACTCAGATACATGTGTGGGTATATAGACAACACCATGTCCCTAGTAAGCCTCTAGTTGACTAGCTCGTTAATCAATAGATGGTTACGGTTTCCTGACCATGGACATTGGATGTCATTGATAACGGGATCACATAATTAGGAGAATGATGTGATGGACAAGACCCAATCCTAAGCCTAGCACAGATCGTGTAGTTCGTATGCTAAAGCTTTTCTAAAATGTCAAGTATCATTTCCTTAGACCATGAGATTGTGCAACTCCCGGATACCGTAGGAATGCTTTGGGTGTACCAAACGTCACAACGTAACTGGGTGGCTATAAAGGTGCATTACGGTATCTCCGAAAGTGTCATTGGGTTGTACGAATCGAGGATGGGATTTGTCACTCCGTGTGACGGAGAGGTATCTCTGGGCCCACTCGATAGGACATCATCATAATGTGCACAATGTGATCAAGGAGTTGATCACGGGATGATGTGTTACGGAACGAGTAAAGAGACTTGCCGGTAACGAGATTGAACAAGGTATCGGATACCGACGATCGAATCTCGGCCTAGTACAATACCGCTAGACAAAGGGAATTGTATACGGGATTGATTGAGTCCTTGACATCGTGGTTCATCCGATGAGATCATCGTGGAACATGTGGGAGCCAACATGGGTATCCAGATCCGCTGTTGGTTATTGGTGGAGAACGTCTCGATCATATGCAGATGATTCCCGAACCCGTAGGGTCTACACATAAGGTTCGATGGCGCTAGGGTTATAAAGGAAGTTTGTATGTGGTTACCGAATGTTGTTGGAGCCCGGATGAGATCCCGGACGTCACGAGGAGTTCGGAATGGTCCGGAGGTAAAGAATTATATATGGGAAGTCCTGTTTTGGTCACGGAAAAGTTTGGGTTTTATCGGTAATGTGGGACCACCGGGAGGGTCCGGGTCCACCAAGTGGGGCCACCATCCTCGGAGGCTGCATGGGCCAAGTGTGGGAGGGACCAGCCCGTGTGGGCTGGTGCGCCCCAAGAGGCCCATGTGCCAAGAGATAAGGGAAAGGAGAGTCCTAAAGGGAAGGCACCTCCTAGGTGCCTTAGGAGGATGGACTCCTCCGGCGCCTTTATGCGACCCGACCTCGGGACGGTCAAGCCTCGTGTTTACATGCCATCCACGGATCAGTATCTTTGACACACACAGTACATCAATGTATATATCAAAGTGCAATCACATGTATAAATAACGTAAAATGATATATACCTCATAATACTCAGTGAAACAATCAAGCGGGTGTGGAGTCCCATCAACGCCATCGGCAGGTTGAGTGTAGACCGTAACCTCTGATCGTAACTCTTACTGTCGAGGAAATATCTGCAACATGATACGTTGCAGCCGTGTAGGTCATTACATTGAATGTACCGCAAGATCACAATAAGAGAAAAACCGATGATAAACTATACTATATGCGGTATGGCTTTGTGGCTCAGATCTCGAGTTTTGTTTGCGTAAAAGCTGATTTTATTTTCCCTACATCAAAGGAATAAATGAAGTCTGTACTATGGAGTTTCCTATCATGACATGGTTCCGCCAACCGATGTCTCATAGCCCAAAATCATCATAAGTTGCCCACAATTAAGTTATCAATCCGGTGTTGAGAGTTCCGAGATAGATCCAAGTCCGGATGCTCAAATTGTCCGTAAGCAGGGGACACGGCTAATCGATTAGGTTTAAACCCTCTGCAGAGGTTTGTACACTTTACCCGCAAGATTCGATCCCTCTTTACGTTCTCGCACTTGAGTGTTTGAGAACAAGATGACCAAACATGGTCTTCCAAAGAGTTCCTCGACCACCGTCCGGTACCCATCCAATCCTACCGTAGTTCTACATCTGCTAGCACCGCCCCAGCCAGAGTCACCACTAAGGTCAACCAAGCGAGCCCATAATGACTTGCGGTTGCACGGGTAAGCTTAGGGCATGAAGTATTCTTCCGTCTCTTTGAGTCCGGTGAAGCTTTCGCAAGATGTCATGGCGCTTCTCCATGCATCCCGGCCAACCTTTGGTTTCTCCAGGTGCCCGTCAACCATCCTTCACCCAAGAGTGTGTATTGAATTCTTGTCTCGAGTCTTGAAGTCTTGAGGCCTTGAAGATGCAGTCCTTGCAGATTCCATCATGGAGTTGTCGTCATTGACGTAGATCCTCCATTCTCACACCACTCCCGAGCACTCATACCAACCACGTCTACTATAGCGTAGCATTAAAATAAATAACGTCCCGGGCTTGGTAACAGGGTGATGGGTTCCTACCTCATGCATACTACTCAACTACAAGGATTCAATTTCACTACTGGAGGGATTGTTGCAAAGATGCCACTAAATGCAATAAAACATAGGTATGAAAACATGGTCAAAGTGAACTTGCCTTGCTGACGATCTTCAAAAACTAGGGACTCGTGGTAGCAAGCTTCGCACTCCGGAAATCCTACCGAGACAAACAATAATCACAATAAGCATATAGCATATGATCACTTACATAACAGCATAGCAACATAACACACCAAAAACAAACGAATCAAAACCCAAAGGAAAACTCGAAGAAATCCAACTCAAAGCTTTCCTACTTCAAGCAACAACTAAAATAGTTTTGCATAACAAAATTTTCTTAACATAACCTAAGCATGGGTTTATGTTAACTTAACGAAAAGAATGCATTATGCAACTAGGAGCAAAAAGAATCACCTTAAAATCCATTATGAAACTACTATTAGGCCTAAAGCAAATTTTAGTAAGAAAAATAAAATAAAAGTTTTATTTATTATAAATAAAAGTTCATGCTCTAAAGTGATGAAACTAACCTAGAATAATCTATCACATATGAAAAATAAATTTATTTGCTAAGTAAAACAATAGGAAAACAGTAGCTAGTTAATTAATTAAGAATAACATGATTCTGATTAAAACTATTTTTATTAATCCTAAAATTGCCCAAATAAATTCCTATGGTTAGGCAATGTCAAAACAAAGTTGTGACAAAAGAATCATTAAAAAATAATATTCCTAGCTCCTTTTATGGCAGAATTACTATTCTGTCTAAATCTAAAATAAAGCAATTTAAATAATTTTAACATAGTTAATTATATTTTCTACAGAAACTAAGAAATTTGCAAACCAACAAAAAAAGAATCACTTAAAAATATTAAGTAGATTAAAAGATATGAATTTTCAAATCTGAAACTATTACATTAAAACAGAAAACGAAAATAAAAGAAAAAGGGCCTAATGGGCCTAACTAACGCTTCGGCGTTAAATAACTAAACTACGCCCTAGGGTTTAAACGAATCGGGCCGATTAAAAATAAAAACCCTAACTAAGAATAAACCGGAACGAACCGGAATAAAACCCGGTTCACTAACTAAACTAATAAGAACCATACCCCTTGAGAATCTAATCTCGCCGTTGAAAATGAATCGACGGCGGGGGACTCGGCGACGCATCGGACGGGCGACGGCGACGGCGGCTCTCGGCGGCGATGGTTCGGCGACTTGGTGGTCGGGGCGTCGGCGGAGGTCTCTCCGGTGGTGCGTGTGGGAGTCCGGGGTGGGGTCAGGCGAGCTCGGGGTGGCAGGGGTGGGTCGGGGACGGTGGCAATGGCGGCGGGCGGCGCTCTCGGGCTCCGCGAGGCCTTGCGGGAGAGGAGAGGTCCGTGAGGGGGAATGGGGTGCGGGGAGGGGTTTTTATAGGCGGGCGGCGACTTGCGCAAGGGGTGAATCGGGAGGAGATCGAATCCGGATCCTTCGAGATCCGGCGAGGGCGGCGTGGCGAGTGGCGTGGGCGGGGTTGACGACGGTGGGGCCCGCCTGTCGGTGAGGGGAGGAAGGGCGTGGCGCTGGTCGGTCGGCCGACCGGAGGGGTTTCAGCCATGAGGGGCGCGGCTGGCTTTGGGTTGGCTCGGCGTTAGCTAGGCAGTTCGGTGGGCGGGGTGGGTCGCCAGTCTTTGGCTGGGCGATCGGCTGGTGGTGCTGGGCATTTTTTTTCTTTTTCTAGTTTTTATTATTTTTTTGAAAAACAAAAACAGATATAATATGTAAACTATAAATATTTTATATAGGACATATATATACCAAAATGATCAGGGGAATATTCCCTATCATTTGAACATTTTTCCAGGGGCAAAATCCAAACTTTATAAAAATTCATTTTTTTCAAAATTCAAATAAACTCAAATTTGAATTTCAAACTTTTGGCAATGTTTTTCCTCTGATATTTTTGGAGTGTCATGTTTACTCCTCTCATACTTTTTCTCAAGTATTTATCAGACATAGTTTTTGAAATGATTTCCACTTGCCAAAATTTTGAATTCAAATTCCAAAACCCCAAAACTTCAAATGCCACTCAAATTCAAACAACATGCATAGATGCTTAGCTATAAATGTAAAACATTCCAAATGGTAAATTTTGGGATGTTACAAACCTACCACACTTAAAATGAATCTCGTCCTCGAGATTCGAAGAGGCTAGCAAGAAAGGGTTAGGGGTTGGGGTCTGCTAGCAAATGTTTGGTCGGAAGGTCAGGGGTGCTACCACACTTAAAACAAGTTTACGGTTCCGATAAACTTAGATACTTCCTCTGGAGTGCCGACAATATCTGTCTTTTCACATATCTCACAATAGCTCTTTCATTAACGCTCTTTTGTCAGGAGCATAGAGTTTTCCTCAAAATCGTGGGTCGGTTCGTCAAAGTTGAAGTTCGTCCGAGACTGGATCTTCTTAGTTGATAGGTTCGTGTCCATTCTAGACAACTATCGAAATACTCATGGTGGTCTACAATTTATGGTTTCACCTGTAGAAAACGGGTCTGGGTTGAACCTCACCGTATAACCTACGATTGGCAACGGTTGCCTGTAAAGGGGTTCCGTTATCCTACCATTCTATGGTTTTATGGCTTATCGCGTCGACACTCTTCTATGGTTTTCGAGGCTCTCGATTTTCCATCAACATATGATAGTTCATGATAGAAGTCTCGGTATGGGGCCAATCCATCCGTGCTTGAATCATTACCACATACGTAAACAGTGAATCACGTATTCTAACACTTGGGCATACTCACAAGCACTGCAGAATTTCTCTTGTCGACGAACCAAGTTTGGAAAATCCATTGATTCTGCAAGCCAAACAAAACATCTATCGTTACTTCACCACTCTCAGGTTTTTGCGTAACCTCCTAGGAAACGTATGATGATTGGATCACTGATTCTTCCAAATTTATTCCTTTATCAAGGTTACATCTGTTCCTCTTCAAAATCCTGGGCCTGTGGGTTATGGCCCACTTCAGCTCTTGTACAAGCTTAATTCATCCTTCCTAGGATTCCATATTCCAACGTTACATCTCCTGTAAATCCCATAGTACTTCTTCCTTCATACTCTTGTGGTGACGATCATACCAACTCCAACTTATTTTGTCCAGTTTCCTTCTATGGACCGTCATGAATAACACATTTCTTTCTTCATTGATCCTGTAGCTTTACGGAGTACTACGACACCAAAGAAAATGCACTAGTTTATCCATAAATCTCATTATTTTCATATCAATCTTTTATTACATCCTTAACCATATTTCGTGAATCCAAATTCCCAAAAGTTTATTACAAATGTCGCCACCCACATGGTTCGGTATGGTCAGACATTACTTCCAACTTTATTTATTTATCTTCCTCGAGGATTCTTTAGTCCTGCTGGAATTGTGCGACATGCGCCTTGAAGTCTTCAATCTTCTGTTTCATCGTTGTGGCCTTGAGTTTCAGCTCCATCATCTCTGCATGCACTTCGCTTAGGTATTCACGAGTATAACGGAGTCTTGCTTCAAGTATTTCTCGATCCGCGATGGCTTCCATGGCTGCTTCACGAACAGTGTCGAATAAAGTTGCTTGTGGCACACGTGAAATGAAAAAGTACTGCCCCCTCATCTTTGGGCAAACTCCTTTCAAATGGTGGAGGTGTACCTCCACATACCAAAGTTCCACTCCCTTTTGCATGAAGGGGTAGCCTTTGTAGACTGCATCTCCTTCAAGGTGAATATGCTTCATCATGTCCTTCAGGATCTTCGGGTAATCATGATCACTCGTCAGGGTCATGATTGTTTCCGGACCTTTAAGGAAAGACTCGCAAAGGGTCGTCATCTGCAGTTGTAGAACAAAAATGGTGCTCAGAATAAGGTACATATCTCCTGGGCACACATTCATATCATCCAAACAAAACTTCAAACTCAATTCCAATTTCCGTTTATGCATCACAACTCACTTTCTTCCATGTTCATCCGAATATTAATTTCCAAGATAAAATATGACAACTCCTTAAAGCCTTTCAACATGTGACATTACAACTTTATTGAGTCATGAACTATTACAATCTCGAGTAATCTATTACATAACTCAACTCATTGAACTCATGAAAATGAAGTTGCTTTCTACTACTCTTATTATCCATATCAAAATTCCAACTACTCAACTCCAGCTTTCGTCTTGTTGGGACATTTAGTAGCATAATGTCCTGCTTCCTTGCAGTGAAAACAAAAGACTTCGACATGTCTCGGGCTTCTTTGTGATTATGTAGGCTCCTTGGATTCTTGGCTTCTTTTACGGACATTTACTAGCGTAATGACCTAAATCCTTGCACTGTAACAAGTGATATGACTTAGGTCCTTCTCTGCAAAAATTGCGTTGTCCTCGGGTTGCCTTCTTTTCTCTTCTGGATTTCTCTGTAATGATCGAGCTTCTATTTCCGAGGGTCAAACTTCACTTCTGCTGTCGGAAATATCCGGATACTCTTTTCTTTCCTTGGTGCAATCTTTGGGAAAATGTCCTTCTTCTCCACATGAATAGCAGGCATTGGAGTAAAATCTGTTGAGGCCTTCTCCATCAGGGTCTTCAACACATTCCTTCATCACAGGTTCTTTCATAACTTCTCGGAGGGCTTCTTTCATTTCTTCTTCCTGCTCCTGAATAGTTTGTTGCACCATGAGGTAAATGTGACACTGAGTCGGGTAGTGGGTGGTTCCTTCACACAAGAAACAAGTCACCTGACTAGTTGGGCATTCCTCAGCTGGGTGTTTCTCCTCACAATGAGGGCATCCTTCCTTGTGTTCCTCCCGGGTGTGTCCTATTTCTCCGCAAATCTTGCAAGCACCAGGTTTCTTCTTCGGGTTATCGTAGTGCTTCCGGATAAGACGGGACCTCAAGAGAGTCTTCTTGAATTCCTCCCAAGTTCTTGCTCCATTAAATCCCTGTATGGCTTGATGCATTTTCCACCAGGTTGCAGCACTTCCTTCCAAATCTTCAAGAGCGTAAGATACTTCCTTCTTCCTTGAAACCAAATTGTTCCCAAGTGATTTTCCATGTTCGCATCCATAGCTCGCCTCCGGTGAGTCTTGATCCGAGAGAATATCAGTCCAACTTCATTCATCATCTATGGGGTTCAAAAGTTTTGGGATGAGATATGAGAAAGGTGGGGAGGGATATACACACAACACAAACAATAGTTTTTGAAGCAACAAGTTTTTACTTTGTGGCTGTCGGAAAACATCAAACAAAGGACAGCTCACAAATCGTCGCACCTAACATAAGTGTGTAACAGGGGTTTGGTCTTCTAGAGGTCAAATAATTCTTCAGATCCTTCAAGTCTTCGGAGTCTTCCACTGTTGTAGCTTCTATTACATGGTGAAATCCTCTTTACTCTGAAGGGTCATCAGTTCTCCGATATCAAATCCTGCTTGGAGTGTCTTCAGTTGATCCTCCGAGTGATCAAGAATAAGGGTTATATTCGAACTATTTGAGGTGAGAGGGTCTATCAGAAAAGATGAGAAGTAAGAGTCTTTTTGTAAATAAAGTGTTTTTTTAGATATCCTGTCCTAGGGGCTTTCCGATTTCTAGGGTCACGTTCTCTGATCAACATGTGCTCGATACCATTTCAGAAGCGACCCGACCTCGAGACGGTCAAGCCTCGTGTTTCATGCCATCCACGGATCAGTATGTCGACACACACAGTACATCAATGTATATATCAAAGTGCAATCACATGTATAAATAACGTAAAATGATATATACCTCATAATACTCAGTGAAACAATCAAGCGGGTGTGGAGTCCCATCAACGCCATCGGCAGGTTGAGTGTAGACCGTAACCTCAGATCGTAACTCTTACTCGTCGAGGAAATATCTGCAACATGATACGTTGCAGCCGTGTAGGTCGATTACATTGAATGTACCGCAAGATCACAATAAGAGAAAACCGATGATAAACTATACTATATGCGGTATGGCTTTGTGGCTCAGATTCGAGTTT
The DNA here is from genome assembly GCA_021605205.1 of Aegilops longissima. NCBI lineage: Eukaryota > Viridiplantae > Streptophyta > Magnoliopsida > Poales > Poaceae > Aegilops > Aegilops longissima. The sequence goes on from CM038680.1 coordinate 564,160,863, forward strand.
TGTTTGCGTAAAAGCTGGTTTTATTTTCCCTACATCAAAGGAATAAATGAAGTCTGTACTATGGAGTTTCCTATCATGACATGGTTCCGCCAACCGATGTCTCATAGCCCAAAATCATCATAAGTTGCCCACAATTAAGTTATCAATCCGGTGTTGAGAGTTAGAGATAGATCCAAGTCTAGATGCTCAAATTGTCCGTAATCGGGACACGGCTAATCGATTAGGTTTAAACCCTCTGCAGAGGTTTGTACACTTTACCCGCAAGATTCGATCCCTCTTTTACGTTCTCGCACTTGAGTGTTTGAGAACAAGATGACCGAAACATGGTCTTCCAAAGAGTTCCTCGACCCTTTGTCCGTACCCATCCAATCCTACCGTAGTTCTACATCCGCTAGCACCGCCCCAGCCAGAGTCACCACTAAGGTCAACCCAGCCGAGCCCATAATGACTTGCGGTTGCGGGTAAGCTTCGGGCATGAAGTATTCTTCCGTCTCTTTGAGTCTGGGTGAAGCTTTCCGCAAGATGTCATGGCGCTTCTCCATGCATCCCGGCCAACCACTGGTTTCTCCAGGGTGCCCGTCAACCATCCTTCACCCAGTAGTGTATATTGAATTCTTGTCTCGAGTCTTGAAGTCTTGAGGCCTTGAAGATGTAGTCCTTGCAGATTCCATCATGGAGTTGTCGTCATTGACGTAGTCCTCCATTCTCACACCACTCCCGAGCACTCATACCAACCACGTCTGCTATAGCGTAGCATTAAAATAAATAACGTCCCGGGCTTGGTAACAGGGTGATGGGTTCCAACCTCATGCATACTACTCAACTACAAGGATTCAATTTCACTACTGGAGGGATTGTTGCAAAGATGCCACTAAATGCAATAAAACATAGGTATGAAAACATGGTCAAAGTGAACTTGCCTTGCTGACGATCTTCGAAAACTAGGGACTCGTGGTAGCAAGCTTCGCACTCCGGAAATCCTACCGAGACAAACAATAATCACAATAAGCATATAGCATATGATCACGTACATAACAGCATAGCAACATAACACACCAAAAACAAACGAATCAAAACCCAAAGGAAAACTCGAAGAAATCCAACTCAAAGTTTTCCTACTTCAAGCAACAACTAAAAATAGTTTTGCATAACAAAAATTTTCTTAACATAACCTAAGCATGGGTTTATGTTAACTTAACAGAAAAGAATGCATTATGCAACTAGGAGCAAAAAGAATCACCTTAAAATCCATTATGAAACTCCTATTAGGCCTAAAGCAAATTTTAGTAAGAAAAATAAAATAAAAGTTTTATTTATTATAAATAAAAGTTCATGCTCTAAAGTGACAGAAACTAACCTAGAATAATCTATCACATATGAAAAATAAATTTATTTGCTAAGTAAAACAATAGGAAAACAATAGCTAGTTAATTAATTAAGAATAACATGATTCTGATTAAAACTATTTTTATTAATCCTAAAATTGCCCAAATAAATTCCTATGGTTAGGCAATGTCAAAACAAAGTTGTGACAAAAGAATCATTAAAAATAATAATCCTAGCTCCTTTTATGGCAGAATTACTATTCTGTCTAAATCTAAAATAAAGCAATTTTAAATAATTTTAACATAGCTAATTATATTTTCTACAGAAACTATAAGAAATTTGCAAACCAACAAAAAAGAATCACTTAAAAATATTAAGTAGATTAAAAGATATGAATTTTTCAAATCTGAAACTATTCTATTAAAACAGAAAACGAAAATAAAAGAAAAAGGGCCTAATGGGCTAACTAACGCAAGCGTTAAATAACTAAACCACGCCCTAGGGTTTAAGCGAATCGGGCGATTAAAATAAAACCCTAACTAAGAATAAACCGGAACGAACCGGAATAAAACCCGGTTCACTAACTAAACTAATAAGAACCATACCCCTTCGGGGGAATCTAATCTACGCCGTTGAAAATGAATCGGACGGCGAGGGGGGACTCCGGCGACGTACCGGACGGCGACGGCGACGGCGGCTCGGGCGGCGATGGTTCCGGCGACTCCGGTGGCCGTGGGCGTCGGCGGAGGTCTCCGGTGTGTGTGGCGAGGAGTCCGGGTGGGGTCGAGGCGAGCTCGGGGTGGCAGGGGTGGGTCGGGACGGTGGCAATGGCGGCGGCGCAATCGGGCTCGCGAGGCCTTGCGGGAGAGGGAGAGGTCCGTGGGGGAATGGGGTGGGGGGGGTTTTATAGGCGGGCGACGACTTGCGCAAGGGGTGAATCGGGAGGAGATCGAATTCGGATCTTCGGGATCCGGCGAGAGGAGGCGGGCGAGTGGCGTGGGCGGGGTTGACGACGGTGGGGCCCGCCTATCGGTGAGGGGAGGAAGGGCGGCTGGATCGGTCGGCCGACCGGAGGGTTTCGGTGAGGGGCGGGCTGGCTTGTTGGGTTGGCTCGGCCGTTGCTTTGGGGTTGATGGGCAGCCGGGGTGGGTCGCCAGTCTTGGCTGGGCTAATCGGCTGGCTGGTGCACGGGCATTTTTTTCTTTTTCTAGTTTTATTACTTTTTGAAAAACAAAAACAGATATAATATGTAAACTATAAATATTTTATATAGGACATATATATACCAAAATGATCGGGGAATATTCCTATCATTTGAACATTTTCCAGGGCAAAATCCAAACTTTATAAAAATTCGTTTTTCAAAATTCAAATAAACTCAAATTTGAATTTCAAACTTTTGGCAATGTTTTTCCTCCGATATTTTTGGAGTGTCATGTTTACTCCTCTCATACTTTTCTCAAGTATTTATCGGGCATAGTTTTTGAAATGATTTCCACTTGCCAAAATTTTGAATTCAAATTCCAAAACCCCAAAACTTCAAATGCCACTCAAATTCAAACAACATGCATAGATGCTTAGCTATAAATGTAAAACATTCCAAATGGTAAATTTTGGGATGTTACAGCACCCTTCCTTGGAGGAAGGGCCAAGGCTGCGCCTCCCCCCTCTCCCTTGCCCCTATATATAGTGGAGGGGAGGGAGGGCAGCCGCACCAAGGCCTGGCGCCTCCCTCCCTCCCGTGACACCTCCTCCTCTCCTGCGCAGTGCTTGGCGAAGCCTGCAGGATTGCCACGCCTCCACCACCACCACGCCGTTGTGCTGCTGCTGGATGGAGTCTTCCTCAACCTCTCCTCTCTCCTTGCTGGATCAAGGCATGGGAGACGCCACCGGCTGTACGTGTGTTGAACGCGGAGGTGCCGTCTGTTCGCACTAGGATCATCGGTGATTTGAATCACTACGAGTACGACTCCATCAACCCTGTTCACTTGAACGCCCGCTTAACGATCTACAAGGGTATATAGATGCACTCTCCTTCCCTCGTTGCTGGTTTCTCCATAGATAGATCTTAGTGATCGTAGGAAAATTTTGAATTTCTCGCTCTGAACCCCAACAAATGGCATCATGAGCTAGGTCTATTGCGTAGATTCTTTGCATGAGTAGAACACAAAGTAGTTGTGGGCGTTGATTTTATTCAATATGCTTGCCGTTACTAGTCCAATCTTGTTTCGACGGTATTGTGGGATGAAGCGGCCTGACCGCCTTACACGCACTCTACGTGAGACAGTTCCACTGATCGACATGCACTTGGTGCATAAGGTGGCTAGCGGGTGCCAAGATCTCCCACTTTAGTCGGATCGGATTCGATGAAAAGGGTCCTTATGAAGGGTAAATAGCAATTGACATATCACGTTGTGGTTTTGCGAGGTAAGAAATGTTCTTGCTAGAAACCCATAGCAGCCACGTAAAACATGCAAACAACAATTAGAGGACGTCTAACTTGTTTTTGCAGGTATGCTATGTGATGTGATATGGCCAAGAAGAATGTGATGAATGATATGTGATGTATGAGATTGATCATGTTCTTGTAATAGGAATCACGACTTGCATGTCGATGAGTATGACAACCGGCAGGAGCCATAGGAGTTGTCTTTATTTATTGTATGACCTGCGTGTCATTATATTAACGCCATGTAATTACTTTACTTTATTGCTAACCGGTAGCCATAGTAGTAGAAGTAATAGTTGGCGAGACAACTTCATGAAGACACGATGATGGAGATCATGATGATGGAGATCATGGTGTCATGCGGTGACGATGATGATCATGGAGCCCCAAGATGGAGATCAAAGGAGCAAAATGATATTGGCCATATCATGTCACTATTTGATTGCATGTGATGTTTATCATGTTTATGCATCTTATTTGCTTAGAACGACGGTAGTAAATAAGATGATCCTCATTAAAATTTCAAGAAGGTGTTCCCCTAAGCGTGCACCGTTGCGAAAGTTCATCGTTCCGAAGCACCACGTGATGATCGGGTGTGATAGATTCTTACGTTCACATACAATGGGTGTAAGCCAGATTTACACACGCAGAACACTTAGGTTAACTTGACGAGCCTAGCATGTACGGACATGGCCTCGGAACACAAGAGACCGAAAGGTCGAGCATGAGTCGATAGTAGATACGATCAACATGAAGATGTTCACCGATGATGACTAGTCCGTCTCACGTGATGATCGGACACGGCCTAGTTGACTCGGATCATGTAATCACTTAGATGACTAGAGGATGTCTATCTCGAGTGGGAGTTCATGAGATGAACTTAATTATCCTGAACATAGTCAAAAGATCTTTGCAAATTATGTCGAAGCTCGCGCTTTAGTTCCTTTGTTTAGATATGTTCCTAGAAAAATATAGTTGAAAGTTGACAGATGGCGATTATGCGGACAGAGAAAGCTTATGTCCTTAATGCACCGCTCGATGTGTGCTGAACCCCAAACGTCGTTTGTGGATGTTTGAACATCGGACATACACGTTTTGATAACTACGTGATAGTTCAGTTAAACGGTTTAGAGTTGAGGCACCAAAGACATTTTTGAAACGTCGCGGAACATATGAGATGTTTGAGGGCTGAAATTGGGATTTCAGGCTCGTGCTCACGCCAAGAGGTATAAGACCTCCGACGATTTTCTTAGCCTGCAAACTAAGGGAGAAAAGCTCAATCGTTGAGCTTGTGCTCGATTGTTTGAGTGCAACAATCACTTGAATCGAGTGGGAGTTGATCTTCCGGATGAGATAGTGATGTTTCTCCAAAGTCATTGCCACCAAGCTGCTAGAGCTTCGTGATGAACTATAACATGTCGAGGATAGATATGATGATCCTTGAGGTATTCACGATGTTTGACACATGAAAGTAGAAATCAAGAAGGAGCATCAATTGTTGATGGTTGGTGAAACCACTAGTTTCAAGAAGGGCAAGGGCAAGAAGGGACACTTCATGAAGCGGCAAATCAGTTGCTTCTCCGGTGAAGAAACCCAAGGTTGAACCCAAACCCGAGACTAAGTGCTTCGTAATAAGGGAACAGCCATCGGAGTAGAATTACCCTAGATACTTGGTAGATAAGAAGGCTGGCAAGGTCGATAGAAGTATATTGGATATACATTATGTTAATGTGTACTTTACTAGTACTCCTAGTAGCACCGGGGCATTAGATACCGTTGGTTGCTAAGTGTTAGTAACTCGAAACAAAAGCTACGGAATAAACGGAGACTAGCTAAAGGTGAGCTGACGATACGTGTTGGAAGTGTTTCCAAGGTTGATGTGATCAAGCATCGCACGCTCCCTCTACCATCGAGATTGGAGTTAAACCTAAAATTATTATTTGGTGTTTGCGTTGAGCATAGACATGATTGGATTATGTCTAACGCAATACGGTTATTCATTTAAGGAGAATAATGGTTACTCTATTTATTTGAATAAATACCTTCAATGGTCTTGCACCTAAAAGAATGGTTTATTAAATCTCAATCGTAGTGATACACATTTCCATGCCAAAAGATATAAGATAGTAATGATAGTACCACTTACTTGTGGCATCGCCATGTAAGTCATATTGGTGTAAACGCATGAAGAAGCTCCATGTTGATGGATCTTTGGACTCACTCGTTTTGAAAAGTTTGAGACATGCGAACCATGTCTATTGGTGTATACGCATGAAGAAACTCCATGCAGATGGATCGTTTGGACTCACTTGATTTTGAATCACTTGAGATATGCAAATCATACCACATGGGCAAGATGACTGAAAAGCCTCGGTTTCAGTAAGATGGAACAAGATAGCTGTTGGAGATATGCCCTAGAGGCAATCATGTATGATGATATTTCCTATGTGTTTATGAATAAAGATAGTCCTTGGACATTATCAATGATGTGTATCAGCAAGTACGTGACTTGTTTGTGGGACTATGCATTGTATGATGACTGTCCTAAAAGGTCCCTAGTCGAAAGGGCTATGTGGACGCCGCAGCCGACTAGACTAGCATATGACATGGTCGATGGCTCGGTCTCACTAGCCATGGAGCATTGGATGCTAACGGATAATATGGACTTGGAAAGGTCTGGTCGGATTCGACATAGTCGGATCCGAGTCGAGATAAGGTCCGAGTCGGACAGACCCAACTATGAGACGCAGCGATATGTCATTTGTGAGTCTCTAGTACAACATCGTTCTATGTCCTAAGACCTGAGGCGCATGTACTCGGGATGGTGACAGACTTGCTTTGGGCCGACCAAACGCTACTCCGCGGATCGGGTAGTTACAAAGGTAGGTTTCGGTTTGTCCAGTCCCATGTTGCGAGACATGGTCGAGCAAGATGGGATTGCCCCTCCGATCGGGAGAGATATACTCTGGGCCCCTCGTGTGATCGACCAGGAACAGCATGGCCATGCGACAAGGATTATGAGATAATCCGGACAGTGGTCGATATCCGAGCGAGAAAGAGGCGGGTTAGCACAAGGATGACAGTCTCGCCTTGAGCCCGACAACATATATCGTGTGGCAAAGGAGCAGAAGTGTGACACGTTATGCAGAGTTCGCCTAACCAGCTTCATAAATCGCTTGGTGGTCGGCACGCCTTGCTAGAGGCCGCTACCAACCGTCTGGTCGGAGGTGATCCGAATCGTGACCAAGCTGACTTGAACCTAAGGGGTCGCGTGCTTAAGGGAAGGAACCTCACGAGGTCGGTTCAGAGGACACCGGTCGGATGTGATCCGAATGGACTAGGAACGTGACCGAATAGACTTTGGGCTTTAGGGTTCGTGCGAGGCCCAAGTGTTGAGCCCGCGACGGACGCCTATATAAAGTGGAGGTGCGGCACACTCAGGCGGTTGATCGCTTCGGCGTTGCGGCTAGGGTTTGCATGAGTTGCGAATAGCCACCTCCACTCGCCGCCGACTGTGTGATCGAACCTAGCAGTCCGCCGCACGACATTCCTCCCGCATGCGTGGATACCGTTAGAGGCGGTGCACTTGCGCCGCTCCGGCGAACTCGTACGTGGGATCGGACGACCGGCCGCTCGAGGGAGATCGAACGAGGAGGAGACGATCCACGCGGACGCGCTACCCCAACTCTTCTTCCGCTGCACGGCACTGCGCGTCTAGTGGTAACGAACTGTGATCCATCTCCCGCAGCATGTTCTTGGATGTTCTGCGCGTAGGAATTTTAATTGCAGTCAACGCACCCTACCGTAGAACCCAACAGTGGTATCAGAGCCTCTGCTATAGGATTTGGATTCAGATCGTATGCATATTAGATATGTGGAGGCGGCAGATGAGATCTGTTGTCCTTGAAGAAATCGGCTATGTGCACGGTTGATGTGATCAACTGCACATGGGGATCGTTGAGGCTATATTTTCTGTAAATCGGGATCGGTGAGGTTGTGACACGATCTACCCCTACCGGTCGGTCATCCGCCATCGGGTTAATAAAGTGAACGTAAATCGAATCGGATTAGCGATGATCGATAAGATCGGTCGATCGAGAATTGGCGTGATCGGAGTTCAGATGTGATCTGTGATTTCGAAAGCGTCGGCGCTGCCGCACCTGAGAGGGCGCTGCCTTGAACCCGCTCGCTAACGGCTAAGCGGGACCGCCGTGTCCGTAGCGCCGTGTGTTTCAGACCGACACACAAACCGGTAGAATGCGATTCTATGCATAACTTTGTTTTGCAGGTTTGATGTGGATAGTATGGCTCATGTGTATGTGATGCATGTGTGTAATTTATACGTGGCTGCGTGTCATGTTTGTCAGCCGGCAGGAGCCAAAGTGCTGTCATTATAATGTATAACGACCTGCGTGTCGACTTGTGACTCTATGTAAATTCATTACTAGTTGTAGTAGTTGGATAATAGAGATCAGGTTGGTGGCTTGGCGCCCGGCGTGACAAACAAGATGGAGTTAAGTAGATGGTCATCGAGTCGGAGCCGACCTAGAAGAACGTCCATGAAGGAGCCATACTATTTCACAATATGTGTTATATTTGTGATTGTTATGCTTCTTTGTTTCTATGCATGTTAGAATGGTAGAAAGATCCCTCATGAATATCAAGCGAATTTCCATCCCGATGTTGCACCTTCGCACGTCAAATACGTCTAGTAGTGGGCTCATAAAATTGGGTGCTGCTGGGTGTCCTTGAGCTCAAGGGTTCGTGTCGGACACGGACATGCTTCGCATCAAAGTTAACTTGACAAGGCTATCAAAAGCGGTTTTGGGCCTTGTGGCAAAGAAGGTTGGGAGCCGGGTATGAGATACCTTCCCGACCGGTGAGTCGTATAGAGATACGATTAGCAAGGAGTTGCTTACCGATAGGTATGTTGGCTAGCAGTGATGCTAAAGCTCACTAGTCGCATGCGCTAGTCGGATCTGAATCACCGAGAGTTTGCGAGAGGATCTTGACTTGATGGGAGTATTCTGTTTAGGCTAGAATTACTCTACATAAACACATTGCTTAGTGATTGCATATTTTCTGTTGTAGATCAATGGCACCACCTGCTCAACCCAACTTTGCATTGAAATCAATTCGAAAAGGATAAACTGAATGGAACAAACTTTACCACCTGGTATAGAAATTTGAGAATTGTTCTCAAGCACGATAAAAGGAACATGTTCTAGAGGATCCACTTCGGAGGAACCTGCCGATAATGCTAGTGCCACAGCTAAGAATGCCTACGTAAACTCGTTGATGAATCAACGGAGATCAGCTGTCTCGATGTCTGGCTTGTATGGAGCCCAATTTGCAACAGCATTTGAAAACGTTGAGGCTTACGATATGATCGAGAGTCTCAAGAGCATGTTTCGCATACGTGCTAGGACCGAAAGGTTCAACGTCTGGCGATCCTTGATGGATTGCAAGCTGAAGGAAGGTGATCCATCGAGCCCACATGTGATCAAAATGATCGGATATGTGCAAGCTTTGGATCGTTTGGGCTTCCCGCTCTTGGATGAGCTGGCTCAGATGCAGTTCGGGTTCTCTTCCGCCCAGCTATGGGACGTTCATCTCGAACTATCATATGCATGGCATGGATAAGAAGCTCACTGAATTGCATGGGATGCTCAAGGTGGCGAGCAGGATATTAAGAAAGGCACGCATCAAGTGTTGATGGTGCAGAAATCGCTAAGTTCAAGAAGGGTTGGTCCAAGAAAAGGCTAAGGCAAAGGCACGGAGATGGTAACCTCTGCCTTGCTGCGCCAAGTCTGGACGGACTCAAGACCGTTTGCTTTCACCGCAAGGAGACCGGTCTTTGGAAGAGGAACTGTAGAAAGTGGCTTGCGAGCATGGCAAGAAGGCGGAAATGCTTCTTGAGCAAAGGTACACTTGTTGCATATGTTATAGACATTTACCTTGCTGACATACCTAGTAGCTCTTGGGTATTTGATACCGGATCGGTTGTTCATATTTGCAACTCGATGCAGGGGCTGGTAAGAACTAGGCGTGTGGCACAAGGGAGATTGACATCGTGGTCGGCAACAAAGCAAGAGTTGCTGCGTTGGAGGTCGACACGATGCAGCTCCACTTCCTTCCGGATTCATTATGGAATTGAATAATTGTTATTACATTCCTGCACTTAGTCGGAACATTATTTCTGCCTCATGTTTGATGAGTCAAGGTTATGAATTCAATTTAAAGGACAATGGTTGTTCGATATTTTTGAATGGTATGTTCCACGGCTATGCACCCATTGTTGATGGGCTATTTATATTGAATCTAGAACAGAACCGGTCTATAACGTAAATGTCAAGAGGCATAAGCCTAATGAGATAAATCCAACATACATACGGCATTGCCGGCTTGGACACATTAGTCTCGAACGCATGAAGAAGCTCCATGATGATGGGCTCCTAACCCGTCCGACTTGGTCGTTCGAGACATGTGAATCATGCTTGCTCGGCAAGATGACTAAGTCTCCTTTCGCAAAGAGTTGCGAGAGGCGTCCGAGCTATTGGAACTTATACATAGTGATGTGTGTGGTCCAATGAGCACAATCGCCAGAGGTGGCTATCGATGCCGTGACTTTTACCGACGACTTGAGTAGATATGGATATATCTATTTGATGAGGCACAAGTCGGAGACTTTGAAAAGTTCAAAGAGTTTCAAAGCGAGGTTGAGAATCAGCTCGGCAAGACTATAAAGCTTTGCGATCTGATCGTGGAGGTGAGTACATGAGCCAGAGTTCGATGATCATCTGAAAAGTCGAGGTATAGTACCTCAGCTCACACCTCAAGATGCACGCCACGAGAAATGGCGTGTCGAACGGAGGAATAGGACCTTGTTGGACATGGTCCGGTCTATGATGAGCAAATCGGATTTACCCTTGTCATTTTGGGGATACGCTCTAGAAACTGCAGCTTTCACACTTAATAGGGTACCATCAAAATCCGTAGACAAGACACCACATGAGATGTGGACTGGGAAGAGTCCCAGTTTGTCTTTTCTAAAGATTTGGGGTAGTGAAGCATTTGTCGTTTAATTATGTCAGACAAGCTTACACCCAAGTCGGATAAATGCATATTCGTGGGATATCCGAGGGAAACCTTGGGATATAGCTTCTACAACCGGGAAGAGAACAAAGTGTTTGTTTCTCAGAACAGGGTTTTCCTTGAGAAAGAGTTTCTCAGTCGGGAGGCCAGTGGGAGGACGGTTCGACTCGAAGAAATTCGAGGACCACTCCGGGACGGCTCAGCTGGTGATGAGATCATACCGGAGTCTGTCAGGGAACCCGTAGTGGAAGCGGCACCGGAACCACGGAGGTCGGAAAGATTACGCAGAGTGCGCGATGTATTGTTGCTAGAAAGCGACGAGCCGGCCACGTATGCGGAAGCGATGGTGAGCCCAGATTCCGAGGCATGGCTAGAGGCCATGAGATCCGAGTTAAAGTCCATGGATGAGAATCAAGTCTAGGACTTGGTTGATCCGCCACCGGCGAATCGCCATTGGTTGCAAATGGGTCTTTAAGAAGAAAACCGATGTGGATGGAAATGTTCAGATCCACAAAGCTCGACTTGTCGCTAAAGGTTATGGACAAGTTCAAGGAGTTGACTACGACGAGACTTACTCGCCGTAGCGATGCTGAAATCGGTGAGGATCATACTAGCTATAGCTGCATATTTCGATTACGAGATATGGCGATGGATGTCAAGACGGCTTTCCTTCACGGAAATTTAACCGAGGACGTATATGATACAGCCCGAGGGTTTTGTCGATCCGACTAGCACTAGTAAGGTATGCAAGCTCAAGAGATCCATTTATGGGTTGAAGCAAGCATCTCGGAGTTGGAACATTAGTTTTGATGAGGTCGTCACTGGTCTCGGTTTCATCAAAAGCGAAGAGGACTCTTGTTTATACAAGAAGTTGAGTGGGAGCTCGATAGTGTTTTTGATCTTGTATGTGGACGACATACTACTGATCGGGAATGATGTTTCAATGTTAAACTCGGTCAAGGGATCATTGAATGGCAAGTTTTCGATGAAGGACCTTGGTGAGGCAGACTATATTTTAGGCATTAAGATCTATAGAGATAGATCGAGGAGGCTGCTCGGCTTAAGCGAGCACGTACATAGATAAAGTGTTGAAGCGGTTCAACATGAGTGAGGCGAAGAAAGGGTTCTTGCCGCTCTCACATGGTATAAGGCTAAGCGAGACTCGAGTCCCTCGACATCGATGAGCGAAGCAGATGAGTAGGATTCCGTATGCCTCAAAGAATCGGATCCATCATGTATGCCATGATATGTACAAGGCCTGATGTTGCTTTTGCAATAAGCCTAACAAGTAGATACCAGGCCAACCTGTGAGAGTCATTGGGCAGCGGTAAAGACTATTTTGAAGTACCGAAAAGGACTAAAGAGATGTTCCTAGTTTATGGAGGTGAGGAAGAGCTCGTCGTAAGGGGTTACGTCGATGCTAGTTTCCAAACCGGCAGAGATGATTGTCGATCACGATGCGGATTCGTATGCGTCTGAGCGGAGGAGCGAGTAATGGATGAGTTCCAAGCAGGATACAATAGCCGATTCTACCACAGAGCGAATACATTGCGGCTTGTGAAGCTGCAAAGGAAGGTGTTTGGATCCAGCATTTTCGGATGATCTTGGTATTTTCCCAGCCTCGGTGAAACCGTTGGACCTTTATTGTGATAATTCGGTGCCATCGCACAAGCCAAGGAGCCGAGGAATCACCACAAGGTCGACACATAGACCGGAAATATCACGATACGAAAGATCGTAAGAATGGTGATGTAGAGTTATGCAAGATTCACACGGATGCAAATGTTGCAGATCCGCTGACTAAGCCGCTTCCACAACCCAAGCATGAGGGGCACGTTAGAGCTATGGGCATTCGATGTCTATTTGATTGACTCTAGTGCAAGTGGGAGATGTTGGAGATATGCCCTAGAGGCAATCATGTATGATGATATTTCCTATGTGTTTATGAATAAAGATAGTCCTTGGACATTATCAATGATGTGTATCGCAAGCACGTGACTTGTTTGTGGGACTATGCATTGTATGATGACTGTCCTAAAAGGTCCCTAGTCGAAAGGGCTGTGTGGACGCCAAGAGCCGACTAGACTAGCATATGACACGATCGATGCTCGGTCTCACTAGCCATGGATCATTGGATGCTAACCGGATAATATGGACTTGGAAAGGTCTGGTCGGATTCGACATAGTCGGATCCGAAGTCGAGATAAGGTCCGAGTCGGACAGACCCAACTATGAGACGCAGCGATATGTCATCTGTGAGTCTCTAGTACAACATACATTCTATGTCCTAAGCCCCTGAGTGACGCATGTACTCGGGATGGTGACAGACTTGCTTTGGGCCGACCAAACGCAACTCCGTGATCGGGTAGTTACAAAGGTAGGTTTCGGTTTGTCCAGTCCCATCTTTGCGAGACATGGTCGAGCAAGATGGGATTTGCCCTCCGATCAGAGAGATATACTCTGGGCCCTCGTGTGATCTCGACCAGAACAGCATGGCCATGCGACAAGGATTATGAGATAATCCGGACAAGTGGTCGGTATCTTTGGAACGAAAGAGGTCGGGTTAGCACAAGGATGACAGTCTCGCCTTGAGCCCGACAACATATATCGTGTGGCAAAGGGAGCAGAAGTGTGGCACGTTATGCTGTGTTCGCTTAACCAGCTTCATCGTCGCTTGGTGGTCGCACGCCTTGCTAGAGGCCGCTACCAACCGTCAGGTCGGAGGTGATCCGAATCGTGACCAAGTTGACTTGAACCTAAGGGGTCGCACGCTTAAGGGAAGGAACCTCACGAGGTCAGTTCGTAGGACACTGTTCGGATGTGATCCGAACTGGACTAGGAACGTGACCGAATAGACTTTGGGCTTTAGGGCCCGTGCGAGGCCCAAGTGTTGAGCCCGCGACGGACGCCTATATAAAGTGGAGGTGCGGCACACTCAGGCGGTTGATCGCTTCGGCGTTGCGGCTAGGGTTTGCATGAGTTGCGAATAGCCACCTCCACTCGCTGCCGGCTGTGTGATCGGACCTAGCAGTCCGCCGCACGACATTCCTCCCGCACGTGCGGATACCGTTAGAGGCGGTGCACTTGCGCTGCTCCGGCGAACTCGTACGTGGGATCGGACGACCGGCCGCTCGAGGGAGATCGAACGAGGAGGAGACGATCCACGCGGACGCGCTGCCCCAACTCTTCTTCCGCTGCACGGCACTGCGCGTCTAGTGGTAACGAACTGTGATCCATCTCCCGCAACATGTTCCTGGATGTTCTGCGCGTAGGAATTTTTAATTGCAGTCGACGCACCCTACCGTAGAACCCAACAATAGCAACTTGTTGTAAGTAACACATTTTGATGTGTGCAGTCCAATGAGTGCTGAGGCATGCAGTGAATATCGTTATGTTCTTACTTCACGGATGATGTGTTACGGAACGAGTAAAGAGACTTGCCGGTAACGAGATTGAACAAGGTATCGGATACCGACGATCGAATCTCGGCCAAGTACAATACCGCTAGACAAAGGGAATTGTATACGGGATTGATTGAGTCCTTGACATCGTGGTTCATCCGATGAGATCATCGTGGAACATGTGGGAGCCAACATGGCTATCCAGATCCCGCTGTTGGTTATTGATCGAAGAACGTCTCGGTCATGTCGCATGATTCCCGAACACGAGGGTCTACACTTAAGGTTCGATGGCGCTAGGGTTATAAAGGAAGTTTGTATGTGGTTACCGAATGTTGTTGAGTCCGGATGAGATCCCGGACGTCACGAGGAGTTCCGGAATGGACCGGAGGTAAAGAATTATATATGGGAAGTCCTGTTTTGGTCATAGGAAAAGTTTCGGTTTTATCGGTAATGTCTGGGACCACCGGAGGGTCCTGGGTCCACCAAGTGGGGCCACCATCCTCGGAGGGCTGCATGGGCCAAGTGTGGAGGGGACCAGCCCTGGTGGGCTGGTGCGCCCCAAGAGGCCCATGTGCCAAGAGATAAGGGAAAGGAGAGTCCTAAGGGGAAGGCACCTCCTAGGTGCCTTAGGAGGATGGACTCCTCCTGGCCGCACCCTTCCTTGGAGGAAGGGCCAAGGCTGCGCCTCCCCTCTCCCTTGCCCCTATATATAGTGGAGGGAGGGAGGCAGCCGCACTCAAGCCCTGGCGCCTCCCTCCCTCCCGTGACACCTCCTCCTCTCCTGCGCAGTGCTTGGCGAAGCCTGCAGGATTGCCACGCCTCCACCACCACCACGCCGTTGTGCTGCTGCTGGATGGAGTCTTCTCAACCTCTCCTCTCTCCTTGCTGGATCAAGGCATGGGAGACGCCACCGGCTGTACGTGTGTTGAACGCGGAGGTGCCGTCTGTTCGCACTAGGATCATCGGTGATTTGAATCACGACGAGTACGACTCCATCAACCCCGTTCACTTGAACGCTTCCGCTTAGCGATCTACAAGGGCATGTAGATGCACTCTCCTTCCCCTCGTTGCTGGTTTCTCCATAGATAGATCTTGGTGATACGTAGGAAAATTTTGAATTTCTGCTTCGAACCCCAACACCTGGTGCTACTAGGAGTACTAGTAAAGTACACAATAACTTAATGTATATCCAATATACTTCTATCGACCTTGCCAGCCTTCTCATCTACCAAGTATCTAGGGTAATTCTGCTCCAATTGGTTGTTCCCTTATTACGAAGCACTTAGTCTCGGGTTTGGGTTCAACCTTGGGTTTCTTCACTAGAGCAGCAGCTGATTTGCCGCTTCATGAAGTATCCCTTCTTGCCCTTGCCCTTCTTGAAACTAGTGGTTTCACCAACCATCAACAATTGATGCTCCTTCTTGATTTCTACTTTCATGTGTCAAACATCGTGAATACCTCAAGGATCATCATATCTATCCCGATATGTTATAGTTCATCACGAAGCTCTAGCAGCTTGGTGGCAATGACTTTGGAGAAACATCACTATCTCATCTCGAAGATCAACTCCCGCCGATTCAAGTGATTGTTGCACTTAGACAATCGAGCACAAGCTCAATGATTGAGCTTTTCTCCCTTAGTTTGCAGGCTAAGAAAATCGTCGGAGGTCTTATACCTTTTGGCGTGGGCACAAGCCCGAAATCCCAATTTCACCCTCGAAACATCTTATATGTTTCGAGAAACGCCTTTGGTGCCTCTACTCTAAACCATTTAACTGAACTATCACGTAGTTATCAAAACGTGTATGTCCGATGTTCGCAACATCCACAGACGACGTTTGGGGCTCAACACATCGAAGGTGCATTAAGGACATAAGCTTTCTACTATCCGCATAATCGCCATCATCAACTTTCAACTATATTTTCTCTAGGAACATATCTAAAACAGTAGAACTAAAGCGCGAGCTATGACATAATTTGCAAAGGGTTTTGACTATGTTGGGATAATTAAGTTCATCTCATGAACTCCCACCAGATAGACATCCTCTAGTCATCTAAGTGATTACATGATCCGAGTCAACTAGGCCGTGTCCGATCATCAAGTGAGACGGACTAGTCATCATCGGTGAACATCTTCATGTTGATCGTATCCTCCATACGACTCATGCTCGACCTTTCGGTCTCTTGTGTTCGAGGCCATGTGCGTACATGCTAGGCTCGTCAAGTTAACCTAAGTGTTTGGCGTGTGTAAATCTGGCTTACACCCGTTGTATGTGAACGTAAGAATCTATCACACCCGATCATCACGTGGTGCTTCAAACGCTTGACGAACTTTCGCAACGGTGCACAATTAGGGGGAACACTTTCTTGAAATTTTAATGAGGGATCATCTTATTTACTACCGTCGTTCTAAGCAAATAAGATGCATAAACATGATAAACATCACATGCAATCAAATAGTGACATGATATGGCCAATATCATTTTCCTCCTTTTGATCTCCATCTTCGGGGCTCCATGATCATCATCGTCACCGGTATGACACCATGATCTCCATCATCATGATCTCCATCATCATGATCTCCATCATCGTGTCTCCATGAAGTTGTCTCGCCAACTTATTACTTCTACTACTATGGCTACCGGTTAGCAATAAAGTAAAGTAATTACATGGCGTTTGTTCAATGACACGCAGGTCATACAATAAATTAAGACAACTCCTATGGCTCCTGCCGGTTGTCATACTCATCGACATGCAAGTCGTGATTCCTATTACAAGAACATGATCAATCTCATACATCACATATCATTCATCACATTCTTCTTGGCCCTATCATATCACATAGCATACCCTGCAAAAACAAGTTAGACGTCCTCTAATTGTTGTT
The DNA here is from genome assembly GCA_021605205.1 of Aegilops longissima. Taxonomy (NCBI): domain Eukaryota; kingdom Viridiplantae; phylum Streptophyta; class Magnoliopsida; order Poales; family Poaceae; genus Aegilops; species Aegilops longissima. The sequence goes on from CM038680.1 coordinate 564,178,020, forward strand.
TGCATGTTTTACGTGGCTGCTATGGGTTTCTAGCAAGAACGTTTCTTACCTACGCAAAACAACAACGTGATATGCCAATTGCTATTTACCCTTCATAAGGACCCTTTTCATCGAATCCGTTCCGACTAAAGTGGAGAGGCGGCACCAGCTAGCCACCTTATGCACCAAGTGCATGTCATCGGTGGAACTCATCTCACGTAAGTGTACGTGTAAGGTCGGTCCGGCCGCTTCATCCCACAATACCGTCGAAACAAGATTGGAATAGTAACGTAAGCATATTGAACATCATCAACGCCCACAACTACTTTGTGTTCTACTCGTGCAAAGAATCTACGCAATAGACCTAGCTCATGATGCCACTTTGTTGGGAAACGAGCAGAAATTCAAAATTTTCCCACGTGTCACCAAGATCTATCTATGGAGAAACCAGCAACGAGGGAAGGAGAGTGCATCTACATACCCTTGTAGATCGCTAAGCGGAAGCGTTCAAGTGAACGGGGTTGATGGAGTCGCACTCGTCGTGATTCAAATCACCGATGATCCTAGTGCCGAACGGACAGCACCTCCGCGTTCAACACACGTACAGCCGGTGACGCCTCCCACGCCTTGATCCAGCAAGGGAGAGGGAGAGGTTGAGGAAGACTCCGTCCAGCAGCAGCACAACAACGTGGTGATGGTGCAGGAGCGTGGCAATCCTGCAGGGCTTCGCCAAGCACCGCGGGAGAGGAGAGGGGAGAGAGGTAGGGCTGCGCCAAGAGGGAGAGGTTCTCATGTGTTGGGCAGCCCCAAAACCCCCACTATTTATAGGAGGAGGGGAGGTGGAGCGCCCCATCTAGGGTTCCCACCCAAGGGGTGCGGCAGCCCTAGATGGGACTTGAAGGGGGCGGCCAAGAGGGGGAGAGAGGGGGCGCCCCCTAGGGTGGGCCTTTAGGCCCATCTGCGCCTAGGGTTTCCCCTCTCCCCACCTAGCTGCGCCTTGGGCCTTGTGGGGCGCACCAGCCCACCTCGGGCTGGTCCCCTCCCACACTTAGCCCATGCAGCCCTCCGGGGATGGTGGCCCCACTTGGTGGACCCCCGGGACCCTCCCGGTGGTCCCATGGTACGTTACCGATAAAACCCGAAACTTTTCCGGTGACCAAAACCTCACTTCCTATATATTATTCTTTACCTCCGGACCATTCGAACTCCTCGTGATGTCCGGATCTCATCCGAGACTCGAACAACATTCGGTAACCACATACAAACTTCCTTTATAACCCTAGCGCCATCGAACCTTAAGTGTGTAGACCCTACGGGTTCGGGAATCATCTGCACATGACCGAGACGTTCTCGGTCAATAACCAACAGCGGATCTGGATACCCATGTTGGCTCCACATGTTCCACGATGATCTCATCGGATGAACCACGATGTCAAGGACTCAATCAATCCCGTATACAATTCCCTTTGTCTAGCGGTATTATACTTGCCCGAGATTCGATCGTCGGTATACCGATACCTTGTTCAATCTCGTTACGCAAGTCTCGTTACTCGCCCGTAACACATCATCCCGTGATCAACCCCTTGGTCACATTGTGCACATTATGATGATGTCCTACCGAGTGGGCCCAGAGATACCTCTCCGTTTATCGGAGTGACAAATCCGATCTCGATTCATGCCAACCCAACAGACACTTTCGGAGATACCTGAGTGCACCTTTACAGCCACCCGCCACGTTGTGACGTTTGGTACACCCAAAGCATTCCTACGGTATCCGGAGTTGCACAATCTCATGGTCTAAGGAAATGATACTTGACATTAGAAAAGCTTTAGCATACTGAACTACGATCTTTGTGCTAGGCTTAGGATTGGGTCTTTCCATCACATCATTCTCCTAATGATGTGATCCCGTTATCAACGACATCCAATGTCCATGGTCAGGAAACCGTAACCATCTATTGATCAACGAGCTAGTCAACTAGAGGCTTACTAGGGACATGGTGTTGTCTATGTACCCACACATGTATCTGAGTTTCCTATCAATACAATTATAGCATGGGTAATAAACGATTATCATGAACAAGGAAATATAATAATAACTAATTTATTATTGCCTCTAGGGCATATTTCCAACACATGATAGCCCTGAGGAATTTGAGAGCCAAATTTCCGACCGTTGTTGTGCTGCGCGCCAGCTGTCCCAAAATATCTTATCCACCTAACGGTCATATCATTGAAGGGCATTTATGTCTTATCATGTCGAGCTGCTCCCTAGGCTATAAATAGCCGCCCCCTACAACCACTAGCTGGTTGGCTGCTTCGAGAGAACTTGACACTTGTCATTTGAGAGCAACCCATCCTCCGAGGACTTGACGAAAATCATCGAGTGAGGAAAACCCAAAACCAAACCCTACAAACCCAAAGTGATTGAGCATCATCAAGAGATTGATCCTGCGTGGATCCGACGCTTGTTACCTTTGAAGACTATGCTTCTTCCAGACGGTTAGGCGTCATGGTCTAGAGCATCCAAGAGGAATTGTGGATCGCCGAGTGACCAAGTCTGTGAAGGTTTGGAAGTCGCTCAAGACTTACCACGAGTGATTGGACGAGGTATGTGTGACCTTAGTTCAAGGAGAATACGGTGAGGACTTGGTGTCTGAGCTGCGTGCTCGGCGATCGGGTGTCCGGACTGTGTGTCCTCGAGTTTAAATACTCACCGCTCCAACAGACGCATAACCGAGACAGCAGTTGGAACTGGTCTACCAAATCATTGTCTTCACCAACCTAACTGGTTCTATTTCCTCAACCCTTTCATTTCCTCATTACTATGTTGAGTGCTCATTCATATCTGTGTTTGAAGACTTTGACTGAAGACTTTCTCAATTTCCTCAGTTCAATTTCTTCACCGCTTTGTCTTCATCTTGTGATGTCCTCGTGTTTACGCTTTCTGACTCTTTGATTGTCTTCATTTCAACATGATGACCATGCCCGCATTCTCTTATGCTTACTTTGAGTACTTATTCCGCTGCAAGTAGTTCTTCACTTAGAATTTCTCACCGCAAATTCCTCATTGAAGAATTCATAAAATCGCCTATTCACCCCCCCTCTAGTCGATATAACGACTTTCATCAAGACTTTCAAGACTTTGAAAGTGAAGAAATTGTGTGACCTTGAAGACTTGGTATTCATTTGAGGAACATGAAGCGTGAAGACTTTTGTTTTCGTAGTTTCTTTTTCTCTTTCTTGAGTCATAGGAAACACCGTCATTGTTAAAGGGGTCGAGGAAATACTAAGGAAAAATTTCCATGTGATGCTCAACTCAAAGTCCTACACCTACCAATCCCTTCGAGTGAAGCCTTTGAAATCTCATACTGATTCAGTCAATTTCTTCAAAGGATGAGACAAAGTTCTTCCAGTCAGCCGAGGAATTTTTTCTCGACCGAGGAGTTAGGAATTCGCCAGGCGGATTACCTACACAAGGAGGAACATGATAGCCCCGAGGAATTTGAGAGTCAAATTTCCGACCATTGTTGTCAAGGCTACCACCTGTCCCAAAATATCTTATCCACCTAACGGTCATATCATTGAAGGGCATTTATGTCTTATCATGTCGGGCTGCTCCCTAGGCTATAAATAGCCGCCCCTACAACCACTAGCTGGTTGGCTGCTCCGAGAGAACTTGACACTTGTCATTTGAGAGCAACCCATCCTCCGAGGACTTTGAGCGAAAATCATCGAGTGAGGAAAACCCAAAACCAAACCCCTATAAACCCAAAGTGATTGAGCATCATCAAGAGATTGATCCTGCGTGGATCCGACGCTTGTTACCTTTGAAGACTGTGCTTCTTCCAAGCCGGTTAGGCGTCATGGTCTAGAGCATCCAAGAGGAATTGTGGATCGCCGAGTGACCAAGTCTGTGAAGGTTTGGAAGTCGCTCAAGACTTACCATGAGTGATTGGACGAGGTCTATGTGACCTTAGTTCAAGGAGAATACGGTGAGGACTTGGTGTCCCGAGCTACGTGCTCAGCCGACCGGGTGTCCGGACTGTGTGTCCTCGAGTTTAAATACTCACCGCTCCAACCAAATGTACAACCGAGACAGCAGCTTGAACTGGTCTACCAAATCATTGTCTTCACCAACCTAATGGTTCTATTTCCTCAACCCTTTCATTTCCTCATTATCGTGTTGAGTGTTCATTCATATCTGTGTTTGAAGACTTTGATCAAGACTTTCTCAATTTCCTCAGTTCAATTTCTTTAGTCTGTTTGTCCTCATCTTGTGATATCCTGTGTTTACGCTTTCTGTACTCTTTGATTGCCTTCATTTCATCATGATGACCATGCCCGCATTCTCTTATGCTTACTTCGAGTACTTATTCTCGTTGCAAGTAGTTCTTCACTTAGAATTTCCTCACCGCAAATTCCTCATTGAAGAATTCATAAAAATCGCCTATTCACCCCCCCCCCCTCTAGTCGATATAACGCACTTTCAAGTTCTATAGGCCCATAATGCATCATCAAGTTTCTTGGTCCAGTTCTTTCTAGATCTATTAACAGTCTTTTGCAAAGTTAATTTGAGCTCTCTATTACTCAATTCTACTTGACCACTAGACTGTGGGTGATAAGAGATGCAATTCTATGATTAACATCATATTTAGCAAGCATTTTACGGAAAGCACCATGAATAAAATGTGAACCACTTTAGTCATTAAATATCTAGGGACTCCAAACCTCGGAAAAATAACTTCCTTAAGCATTTTAATAGAAGTGTTATGATCAGCACTACTAGTTGGAATAGCTTCTACCCACTTAGTAACGTAATCAACAGCAACTAAAATATGTGTATATCCATTAGAGGCAGGAAAAGGTCCCATATAATCAAAGCCCCAAACATCAAATGGTTCAATAACAAGTGAATAGTTCATAGGCATTTCTTGCCGTCTGCTAATATTACCAATTCTTTGACATTCATCACAAGATAAAACAAACTTACGGGCATCCTTGAAGAGAGTAGGCAAAAACCGGATTGCAATACCTTATGTGCAGTTCTATCTCCAGCGTGGTGTCCTCCATAAACTTCGGAGTGACACTTGTGTAGGATCTCTTTATGTTCATGCTCAGGTACACAACGTCTAATAACACCATCTACTCCTTCTTTATAAAGATGTGGGTCATCTCAGAAGTAATGTCTCAAATCATAGAAACACTTTTTCTTTTGCTGGTATGTGAAACTAGGTGGTATAAATTTAGCAATGATATAATTAGCATAATCAGCTTACCATGGAGTACTACGAGAGGCATTTATGACATTTAATTGCTCATCAGGAAAGCTATCATCAATAGGTAGTGGGTCATCAAGAACATTTTTTAACCTAGACAAGTTGTTCCAGAACGGGTTCTCAGCTCCCTTTCTATCAATAATATGCAAATCAAATTCTTGTAGCAAGAGAACCCATCTAATAAGTCTAGGCTTAGCATCTTTCTTTTCCATAAGATATTTAATAGCAACATGATCCGTGTGAATAGTTACTTTAGAATCAACAATATAGGGTCTGAACTTATCACAAGCAAATACAACTGCTAAGAATTCCTTTTCAGTAGTAGCATAATTTCTTTGAGCATTATCTAGAGTTTTACTAGCATATTGAATAAAATTTAATTTCTTATCAACTTTGCCCTAGAACAGCACCTACAGCATAATCACTAGCATCACACATAATTTCAAAGGGTAAATTCCAATCAGGTGGCTGAACAATAGGTGCAGAGATCAATGCTTTCTTAAGTATTTCAAATGCTTCTACACAGTCATCATCAAAGACAAATGGTATATCTTTTTGTAATAAATTAGTCAGAGGCCGAGAAATTTTGGAGAAGTCCTTAATGAACCTCCTATAAAAACCAGCGTGACCAAGGAAGCTTCTTATACCTTTGATGTCCTTGGGACATGGCATCTTTTCAATAGCATCAACCTTGGCTTTATTAACTTCAATACCTCTTTCAGAAACTTTATGCCCCAAGACAATACCTTCATTAACCATAAAGTGGCACATTTCCCAATTCAAGACAAGATTAGTTTCTTCACATCTCTGCAAAACTCGATCAAGGTTGCTCAAGCAATCATCAAAAGAGGATCCATAGCCGGAGAAATTGTCCATGAAAACCTCACAAATCTTTTCACAAAAGTCAGAGAATATAGCCATCATGCATCTTTGAAAGGTAGCAGGTGCATTACATAAACCAAAAGGCATACGTCTATAAGCAAAATTACCAAAAGGGCAAGTAAAAGTAGTCTTTGATTGATCATTGGCTGACACAGGTATTTGAGAAAAACCAGAATAACCATCTAGAAAGCAAAAATGTGTATGTTTGCATAATCTTTCTAGCATTTGATCGATAAAAGGTAAGGGGTAATCATCCTTTTTAGTAGCTTTATTTAATTTGCAGAAATCAATTACCATCATATAACCTGTAATAATTCTTTGCGGGATCAATTCATCTTTATCATTAGGAACGACGGCAATACCTCCTTTCTTAGGGACGCAATGGACAGGACTTACCCACTGACTATCAGCAACGGGATAAATTATACCTGCCTCAAGGAGCTTTAGTATTTCCTTTCTTACCACTTCTTTCACTTTAGGATTCAGCCGTCGTTGATGATCACAAACTGGTTTGGCATCTTCTTCCAAATTTATTTTATGTTGACATAGAGTGGGACTAATGCCCTTAAGATCATCAAGAGTATATCCAATAGCAGCACGGTGCTTCCTCAGAGTTTTCAATAATCTCTCTTCTTCATGCTCTCAAAGGTTAGCACTAATAATAACATGATATATCTTTTTCTCATCAAGATAAGCATATTTAAGAGTATCAGGTAACAGTTTTAGCTCAAATACGGGATCACCCTTGGGTGGAGGAGTATCCCCTAGGATTTCAATAGGCAAATTGTGTTTCAGGATAGGTTCCTGTTTAAAGAATACTTCTTCTATTTCCCTTCTTTCATTCATAAACATATCATTTTCATGGTCTAACAAATATTGTTCTAAAGAATCACTAGGAGGCACGACAATAGAAGCAAGACCAATAATTTCATCCTTACTAGGTAATTCCTCTTCACGGTGTTGTCTACTAAATTTAGAGAAATTAAACTCATGAGACATATCACCCAAACCAATAGTAACTACATTCTTTTCAAAGTCTATCCTAGCATTAACTGTGTTCAAGAAGGGTCTACCAAATATAATGGGACAAAAGCTATCTTGTGGGGAACCAAGAACAAGAAAATTAGCAGGATATTTAGTTTTCCCACACAAGACTTCAACATCTCTAACAATTCCCATAGGTGAAATAATATCTCTATTGGCAAGTTTAATTGTGACATCAATATCTTCTATCTCAGCAGGTGCAATATCATGCATAATTTCTTTGTATAAGTCATGAGGTATAACACTAGCACTAGCACCCATATCACATAAGCCATGATAACAATGATCTCCTATTTTGACGGAAATAACAGGCATGCCTACCACAAGTCTATGTTTATCTTTAGCACAAGGTTTGGCAATTCTAGCAGTTCCACCACAGAAATAAATAACATGCCCATCAATATTATCAGCCAAGAGATCTTTAACAATAGCAATATTAGGTTCAACTTTAACTTGCTCAGGAGGTGTATAAGTTCTAATATTGCTTTTACGAACCACAGTTGAAGCTTTAACCTGATCCTTTATCCTAACAGGGAAAGGTGGTTTCTCAACATAAGAAGTAGGAACAATAGGATCATTATAAGTGATAGTCTTTTCTTCAACTTTAATAGGTGCAGCTACTTTTACTTCTATGGGAGGATGATATTTAAACCACTTCTCCTTGGGGAGATCAACATAAGTAGCAAAAGATTCACAAAAAGAAGCTACTATCTCAGAGTCAAGTCCATATTTAGTGCTAAATTCGGAATACATCGGTATCCATAAAAGATTTAACACAATCAAACTTAGGTGTCATACCTGACTCCTTACCTTCGTCGAGATCCCAATCTTCAGAGTTGCGTTTAATTCTATCCAATAAGTTCCATTTGAATTCAATAGTCTTCATCATAAAAGAGCCAGCACAAGAAGTATCGAGCATGGTGCGATTGTTATCAGAAAGCCAAGCATAAAAACTTTGAATAATTATTTCTCTTGGAATCTCATGATTGGGGCATGAATATAACATTGATTTAAGCCTCCCCCAAGCTTGAGCAACGCTTTCTCCTTTGCGAGGCCAAAAATTATATATATAATCGCCCATGGTAGGAGTTCCATTGGTCATGAGAACCTCAGCGACGTGTGAGAGGCACCCACGACTCTCTTCACCCTCGTGGATGGATGCAAACAAATCATGAAACGACTCATGGGGTTCCATCATCGCTGCCTGCTTGGTTGAAGCTTGACTGAAGCTGCATGCCGGGTCCAGCGATGTAGACGTTGCTGGAATTTTGTCTATTTTGGGGCTAGCCTAATAGCAGTTTCAGAAATTCCTAATAAATCCTAGAGGCTCACGCAGCCCATTCGTGCAAGGCAAGAGGTGGAACTAAAATTAGTCCCACATTGCTAGTTTAGAGGGAGTTGGACCTCTTTATAAGGTGATGACCCACAAGTATAGGGGATCTATCATAGTCCTTTCGATAAGTAAGAGTGTCGAACCCAACGAGGAGCAGAAGGAAATGATAAGCGGTTTTCAGCAAGGTATTCTCTGCAAGCACTGAAATAATGGGTAACAGATAGTTTTGTGATAAGATAATTGTAACGAACAACAAGTAACAAAAGTAAATAAAGTGCAGCAAGGTGGCCCAATCCTTTCTGTAGCAAAGGACAAGCATGGACAAACTCTTATATAGAAAAAAGCGCTCCCGAGGACACATGGGAATTATCGTCAAGCTAGTTTTCATCACGTTCATATGATTCGCGTTCGGTACTTTGATAATTTGATTTGTGGGTGGACCGGTGCTTGGGTGTTGTTCTTACTTGAACAAGCATCCCGCTTATGATTAACCTCTATTGCAAGCATCCGCAACTACAACAAAAGTATTAAGGTAAACCTAACCATAGCACAAAACATATGGATCCAAATCAGCCCCTTACGAAGCAACGCATAAACTAGGGTTTAAGCTTCTGTCACTCTAGCAACCCATCATCTACTTATTACTTCCCAATGCCTTCCTCTAGGCCCAAATAATGGTGAAGTGTTATGTAGTCGATGTTCACATAACACCACTAGAGGATAGACAACATACATCTCATCAAAATATCGAACGAATACCAAATTCACATGATTACTAATAGCAAGACTTCTCCCATGTCCTCAGGAACAAACATAACTACTCACAAAGCATATTCATGTTCATAATCAGAGGGGTATTAATATGCATATAGGATCTGAACATATGATCTTCCACCAAATAAACCAACTAGCATCAACTACAAGGAGTAATCAACACTACTAGCAACCTACTAGTACCAATCCCGGGCTTGGAAACAAGAATTGGATACAAGAGATGAACTAGGGTTTTGGGAGGAGACGGTGCTGATGAAGATGTTGATGGAGATTGCCCTCTCCAGATGAGAGGAGCGTTGGTGATGACGATGGCGATGATTTCCCTCCCGAGGGAAGTGCCCGTAGTACAGCTCGCCAGAGCCCTAGATTGGTTCCGCAAGGTTCCGCCTCGTGGCGGAGTCTCGTCCCAAAGGTTGCTTGTGATTTTTTCCTCGACGAAAGACTTCATATAGCAGAAGATGGTCACCGGAGAGCCAACAGGGGGCCCATGAGGCAGGGGGTGCGCCCTGGGGGGTAGGGCGCGTCCCCACCCTTGTGGGCAGGTGGTGGCCCCCTGACGTATTCCTTCCGCTCAATATTTTTTATTATTTCCAAAAATAACTTTCGTGAAGTTTCAGGACTTTTGGAGTTGTGCAGAATAGGTCTATAATATTTGCTCCTTTTCCAAATTTGAATTCCAATTGCCGGCATTCTCCCTCCTTATGTAAACCTTGTAAAATAAGAGAGAATAGGCATAAGTATTGTGACATAATGCATAATAACAGCCCATAATGCAATAAATATCGATATAAAAGCATGATGCAAAATGGACGTATCATAAGGGAGGCTTTTTCTCCACATGTATGAGGATGAGAACAAGAGGGACATCCACGCGCGCTTCTCCTCCGCCGCCCGCCTCTCGCTTCCTTCTCTTGAGCCACAAGTTCCTGAGAACTGCGCTGCTGCTACGTTCTTTGAGTCCTGTACCGGACTACCGACATCGACAACCTCCTCGACGACATGGCTGGCGAGGACATCGACCCCAAGTCGAGCACTTCTGCCGCTATTGTCTTTATATGAAGATGTTGTTTACCTTCTCTTTGTCAAATCGCATGACTTGTTTTATCACTGCTATACTAGTCGTGCTTTTTCTAGTATTTCTGTTAATAAAATCATTCGGTAAATTGCTCACATTTCCAACAATCCAAAAACCTTATTATAGGCAATTTACCCCAAGTGGTTTTGTTGCTTCCATGAGATCGCCTATGTTTGAGGGTATCCACTATAAGAGGTGGCGCATGAGAGCAGTCTTATGGTTTCAAACCATGAGTTGCTATGACGCCACGCTTGGCAAGCCTGAAGGGGAGTATGATGCCCAACAGGAACAAGCTTTTCAGAAAATGGATACTCTGTTTAAGGCTGCTCTCTTGAGTGTTCTTGGTGAGAACATAGTTGATGCTTATGCGTCAATTGACAATGGAAAAGATATGTGAGATGCACTCGAGGCCAAGTTTGGGGTCTCGGATGCCGGCACTGAGCTGTACATCATGGAGCAATTCTATGATTACAGGATGACTGAAGAGCGCTTCGTGGTTGAGCAAGCTCATGAGATACAGTCATTTGCTAGAGAACTTGAGCACTTCAATTGTATGCTACAGGACAAGTTTGTTTCCGGAGGTATCATCACTAAGCTTCCTCCTTCGTGGAGGAAGTTTGCTACCTTACTGAAGCATAAGAGACAGGAGTTTTCCCGTTCCGGATCTCATTGGTACTCTTGATGTGGAAGAAAAGGCGAGAGCAAAGGACACACGTGCTCAAGGTGTTGAGGGAGGATCTAGTGCCAATTTGGTACAGAAGAAGAACTTCCAGCCCTACGAGTTCAAGAACAAGGGCAAGTTTGATGGTAAAGCAAAGTTTGATGGGAAGAACAAGGCTGTGCAGCACACAAACTTCAAGAAGAAGAATGGCAAGAAGAAAGGTGTTTGTCATGTGTGTGGGGATCCGGATCATTGGGCTCCTAGTTGCCCTAATCGCTATGACAAGCATCATCCTGGGAAAGGCGGCAAGACCGCTAATGTTGTCATTGGAGACACTGACATGAAGGATTTGGGTATGGTATATTTCCCACTATTCTTTCAAGATGTCATTCTCCTAATTGGTTGATTGACACGGTGCTAATGTGCATATATGCGGTGATATTTCCATGTTTTCGCCTTATCGCATCACAGGACTTCAACCATGCTGATGGGCAACGGTTCATGTGCTTATGTTTGTGGTGTTGGCACTGGTCGATCTGAAGTTTACTTGTGGAAGATCGTCTTGGTCAAGAACGTGCATTATGTCCCTCCGTCAATAAAAATCTTGTTAGCGGATCTCTTTTGTGTAGAGATGGCTACAAGCTTGTCTTTGAGTTGAATAAATTTGTAATATCCAAGTATGGAACCTTTGTTGGTAAAGGTTATGAGTCGAGGCCTGTTTCGCTTATCCTTATCGACGCTTGCAATAAAGTTGTTAATCATATTTGCAACAATAGTGAATCAAATGTGTGGCATTCACGTCTTTGTCATGTTAACTTTGGTTGCATGTCGCGACTAGCCAAATTGAATTTAAATCCCTAGTTTCACCACTGTCAAGGGATCTAAGTGTCAAGTTTGTGTGCAAGCTAAGCAACCTCGTAAGTCTCACACGATCAATGAAACGAGAAATCTTGCACCATCGAACTCATACATTCAGATCTATGTGAAATGAATGGTGTTTTGACAAAAGGTGGAAAGAAATATTTCATGATGTTAATTGATGACTCCACTAGATACCGCGTGTGTATCTTTTGAAATCTAAGGATGAGGCTTTGAACTTTTTCAAGATCTATAAAGCTGAAGTGGAAAACCAACTTGATCAGAAAATCAAGAGGCTTAGGTCCGACCATGGTGGAGAGTATTTTTCCAATGAATTTGATGCTTTTTTGTGCGGAACATGGTATAATCCATGAGAGGACGCCTCCCTATTCACCTCAGTCAAATGGGGTGGCCAAAAGAAAGAACTGTACTCTAACAGATTTGATTAACGCCATGTTAGACACATCAGGTCTCTCCAAGGCATGGTGGGGGAGGCGATATTGACTGCATGTCATGTCCTAAGCCGAGTTCCCACAAAGAATAAAGAGATAACTCCATTCGAGGAATGAGAGAAGAAAAGATTAAAAATCTCTTATCTACGAACCTGGGGTTGTTTGGCAAAAGTCAATGTGCCAATTCCAAAGAAGCGCAAGCTTGGACCAAAGACCATGGATTGTGTTTTCCTGGGATATGCTTTTCATAGCATTGGTTATAGATTCTTGGTTGTAAAATCTGAGGTACCTGACATGCATGTCGGTACGATCATGGAGCCGAATGATGCGAATTTCTTTGAAGATATCTTTCCAATGAAGGATATGGCTACCTCATCTAATCAGGAGATGCCTAGTTCATCGAATTAGGAACCAGTTACAATTACCGAACCTTCCATATTGATGGAACACTTTGAAAAACCTGTGGAGGAGAACAATAAAGTTCCTACTAGGAGCAAGAGGCAGAGGACTGCAAAGTCCTTTGGTGATGATTTTCTTGTGTATCTCATAGATGACACTCCCAGTTCTATTTCAGAGGCCTATGCATCCAAGATGCCGACTTTGGAAGGAAGCGGTTCGTAGCAAGATGGATTCCATCTTGGTGAATGAAACTTGGGAGATAACTGATCGTCCTTATGGGTGCAAACCTATAGGATGCAAATGGGTATTCAAGAAGAAGCTTAGGCCTGATGGTACTATTGAAAAGTACAAGGCTCGGCTCGTGGCTAAGGGTTATACCCAAAAGAAAGGTGAAGTCTTCTTTGATACTTACTCACTTGTGGCTCGACTGACCACTATTCGAGTTCTACTTTCACTAGCTGCCTCACATGGTCTTCTCGTTCATCAAATGGATGTTAAGACTGCTTTCCTAAATGGAGAGTTGGACGAGGAAATTTATATGGAACAACCAGATGGGTTTGTACTAGATGGTCAGGAAGGAAAAGTGTGCAAGTTGCTGAAGTCTTTGTATGGACTCAAGCAAGCACCCAAACAGTGGCATGAGAAGTTTGAAAAAACTTTAACAATTACAGGCTTTGTTGTAAACGAAGCTGACAAATGTGTGTACTATCGCCATGGTGGGGGCGAGGGAGTTATCCTTTGTTTGTATGTTGATGACATACTGATTTTCGAAACAAATCTGAATGTTATTAAGGAGGTCAATGATTTCCTAGCTCACTGTTTTGAGATGAAGGATTAAGGAGTGGCTGATGTCATTCTGAACATCAAGTTGTTGAGAGACGATGATGGTGGGATTAAATTGCTTCAATCTCACTATGTGGAAAAGATCTTGAGTCGCTTTGGCTATAGTGTCTGCAAGCCCTCTCCAACACCATATGATGCGAGTGTGTTGCTTTGAAAGAATTGAAGAATTGCTAGACATCAATTGAAATATTCTCAGATTATTGGCTCGCTTATGTACTTAGCCAGTGCTACAAGACCTGAAATCTCTTTTGCTGCTAGCAAACTGAGTCGGTTTGTCTCAAAACCAGGAGATGTGCATTGGAAAGCTCTAGAGAGAGTTTTGCGTTATTTGAAAGGCACTGCGAATTATGGAATTTACTACACCGGGCACTGAAGGAGTCCCGGACTAGGGGGTGTCCGGATAGCCGGACTATCGTCACGGCCGGACTCCAAGACTATGAAGATACAAGATTGAAGACTTCATCCCGTGTCCGGATGGGACTTTCCTTGGCGTGGAAGGCAAGCTTGGCGATACGGATATGTAGATATCCTACCATTGGAACCGACTCTGTGTAACCCTAACCTATCCGGTGTCTATATAAACCAGAGGGTTTTAGTCCGAGGACTAACAACAATCATACCATAGGCTAGCTTCTAGGGTTTAGCCTCCTTGATCTCGTGGTAGATCTACTCTTGTACTACCCATATCATCAATATTAATCAAGCAGGAGTAGGGTATTACCTCCATCGAGAGGGCCCAAACCTGGGTAAAACATCGTGTCCCTTGTCTCCTGTTACCATCCGCCTAGACGCACATTCGGGACCCCTACCCGAGATCCGCCGGTTTTGACACCGACATTGGTGCTTTCATTGAGAGTTCCTCCGTGTCGCCACCGATAGGCCCGATGGCTCCTTCGATCATCAACAACGACGCGGTCCAGGGTGAGACTTTTCTCCCGGACAGTTCTTCAGATTCGGGCGGCTTTGCATGCGGGCCAATTCGCTGGCCATCCGGAGCAGATCGAAGCTATGCCCCGCCATCAGTCGATTTGAAGTTTGAACTATACGGCCGATATCCGCGGAGACTTGATCTTGGCGGATTCGAGCCGCAGCCAAGCGCCGCCTTGTCTCAATGGGCATGATCTAGCTCGCAGCCGAACAGCGCCTCGAGGTCGCACAAAGATCCGCCCAAGACTTAATCCGGAGCCGGATTCCCGACGAGGACGCAGTGGTTGGACACCACCCGGGGCTACAATCCTTCACGGCGTTGAGC